>CAUYUJ010016593.1:731061-771433 GCA_963575745.1 Prorocentrum cordatum
GGCGCCGACCCGCTCTCCGCACCTGCCATCTCCTCGCAAGGTCGGGCTCGGAGGAGTGGACGGCGCGACGGACCTCCTCCGAAGTCGCCTTTCGGCCTAGGCCGAGGGTGCGACCCGCCGTGTGGAGGGCCTGCTCGAAACTGTCGAGGACGTCGAGCGCTGGTGGGCCAGTGGCGGCCTTGAGCCCGATCATCACGATGAGCTCTGCCGCTTCCTCCACCGTCCGTGCGTGCGCCACGGTCATGCTACGGCGGACTTGGATTCCGCCTCCGCGACCCATGCGCGAGGCGGAGGAGCCAGGCCCAGCGCGCGCCGAGCGGGCTCCGAGGCCGAAGGGGTACGATATCTGACTACCGCTTGCCGTTGAGAGTGATAGCACAGCCTGAGCCCAAATGGCTACGGCTCCTCCTCCTCCCACTGCTCCTCCTCCTCCTCCTCCTCCTCCTCCTCCTCCGCCTCCTCCTCCTCCTCCTCCTTCTCCTCCGCCCCCTCCCCTCCCTCTCTTCCACCCTCCTCCTCCTCCTCCTCCTCCGCCTCCTTCTCCTTCTCCTCTCCTTCTCCTCCCTCCGCTCCTCCTCTCCTCTCCTCCTCCTCCTCCTCCTCCTCCTCCTCCTCCTCCCCCTCCTCCCCCTCCTCCCCCTCCTCCCCTTCCTCCTCTTGTCGCACCCTGGAACATGTTTTAGGGCGGGCCCGGACTCTGAAGCTTACGACGTGTTGACAGCTTCACAAATGGAGGGCGGGTGGTTTTCAAAATGTGGCTCTCGCCTTTGCGCCGTTGCGCCGCGCGCATTCGGTTAAACAAACGCAAGAATTTCACGGATTGAGAGCGGGTCGTTTTCAAAATGTAGTTCTCGCCTTTGCGCCGCGCGCGTTCTTTTTTGAACCCTTGCAAGAGTTTGACGGATTGAAGGCGGGTCGTTTTCAAAATGTGGCTCTCGCCTTAGTGCCGCGCACATTCGTTGTAAACAGTTGCAAGAGTTCCAGGGGTTCGTGTTCAAACTGTGGTTCTCGCCTTCGCGCGGTGCACATTCGATTTTAAACATTGCAAGAGTGTCACGGATTGAGGGCGGTTCCATTTCAACATGTGGCTCTCGCCTCAGCGCCGCGCACATGCGTTTTCAAAATGTGCAAGAGTTTAACGGCTTCCCGTGTTCAGCGTACCAGAACTGATGTGTTGAAGGATTCAGGATTATGCGGGTGCATCAATTGTGTTAATTCGCGGTGTTATGACACGATTCTGGATCGCCAAGACGCAGCAGTCAGGTTGATCCATGGCGTCGAAATCCCGAGAACCTTGTTTTGGCATGCTTCCAGATCTTCAAACAGTTGTCCTCCAACGAGGCAGTCCCCTCAATGGAAATGAATCGTTGTAGGGGCCAGTGAAAAGGGAACTTGGAGGGAGGGTTAATTCCGACGTCGTTAATGGCTCTCGGGTTTGCACTGG
Organism: Prorocentrum cordatum; assembly: GCA_963575745.1. Taxonomy (NCBI): domain Eukaryota; class Dinophyceae; order Prorocentrales; family Prorocentraceae; genus Prorocentrum; species Prorocentrum cordatum. The sequence continues at coordinate 732,506 of CAUYUJ010016593.1, forward strand.
TCCTCCTCCTCCTCCTCCTCCTCCTCCCTCCGCTTCCTCCTCCTCCCTCCTCCTCCTCCTCCTCCTCCTCCTCCTCCTCCTCCTCCCTCCTCCTCCTCCTCCCTCCTCCTGCTCCTCCTCCCGAATCCTCGCTCCTCCCTCACCTCCTCCTCCCTCCTCTCTCCTCCCTCCCCCCTCCTTCCTCCCTCCCTTCTCCCCTTTCCGTCTCCTCCCTCCTCCCTCCTCCCTCCTCCAGCGCCAGCTGGCACGAGCCGCCGCTCTGCGCCAGCCAGCGCCATCGGCGCTTCCCCGCGCCGCCTCCCCGCTCTCCCCTGCTCCCGTCCCCTCGGCCGCGCTATGGAGGCGCCTCCCGCGGCCACCGCAAGCCGCCGCAGGCCGCCGCGGAAGGCTGCCGCGCGTCGCGCGCAGTACATGAGGGCCGAGGCGCGCGCGTCAGAACACCTTCCGCGCGCCTTCGCAGCCCTCACCAGCCATCGTGGCCGCCAGCCATCGCAGCTGGCCCAGGCGGTGGCCTCGGCGCTGGCGGCGGCGCCAACGCCCTCTGCGCAGCGGGGCGCAGCGGCCTCTCCCTCTCCGGATGCTGTCGCTCCCGGTGCCCATGGAGGCGACGCGGCGGCTGCAGTCCCCTCGTCTCCGCTGGCAGCGGGACCAGCGGCCATGGCTGCCGAGGCGGGTTTTCCAGACCACGGGGTTCTCGGTCAGCGGCTGGCGGCAGCGGGCGACGACGTGGTGGTCCCGGAGGGCGAGTTCACCTCCCCCTCTGCCCCCCCCTCTGCACGGCCTCCTTTTCTTCCCCGCGGCACCCCAATCCCAGGCTTTCCGCCTAGGACGCGGGCGGAGGCTGATCCAGGCCCCGGCCCTGCCACTGCTCTAGGCCTCGCGCAGGGCTTATGCCCGCCACCATTTTTTCGGCAAGTCTCTGTACCTTCACGGCCGTCAAGGCCAGTACCACTCCCAGTACGCCCTGCAGCGCCAGCGCCGCCAGCACCTTCACGGCCGACAGGGCCGGTGCCAGTACCCTCACGCCAGCCAGAAGCAGTGCCAGTGTCAGTGCCGTCGCCAGTGCAGCCATCATGTACGCCACCGGAGATCACAGCAGCGGAGGCGAGGGCCTGCCGCGCGGTGCTGTCAGCCTCGAGTAATCTGTTCGCGGCCCCGCAGCAGTCACAGGCAGACCCAGTGCCAGGGGCGCAGCTGCCGAGCCCCACTGTGCAGAGTCCGCCACGCCACGACGACTCTAGGCCCTTTTTCACCTGTACCCCAGCACGTGCCGCCTTGGATGCAGCGGCCGCAGCGCGGCGCGTTGCCGCATCTGCCGCGCACCAGTCTCCGCCATAGGCGGCTCGAGTCACCAGCCATCCTCCAGAGCTCAGCCAGTTTTTCCCGCCGAAGGCGGAAAGCCAGAGCACGGAGGGGGATGGGCAGGTATGGCAGTTTTTGCGGCAGGTCTGGCTGCCGGAGCACGAGCCGGTCTGGCAGGTAAAGCCAGAGCACGGAGGGGGATTTTTGCGGCAGGTCTGGCTGCCCTCTCTGGCCTTCGCGCACAGCTACTTTGCACAGCTCGGCCTCTCCTGAAAGACGGGGTGGAGCCCACATGGGAGGGGTCGGCCACGCCCTCCTGAAAGACGGGGTCGAGCCCACATGGGAGGGTGTGGTGCCAGCGCCAACTGGCTTCGGACCTTTTTCGCGGGCCGGCAAGGCAGCAATCTCTGGCACTTGCGAACAGCTACTCTGTACAGCACCAGGCCCCTCCTGAAAGACGGGGTCGAGCCCTCATGGGAGGGGTCGCCCGGGCCCTCCTGAAAGACGGGGTCGAGCCCACATCGGAGGGCTCGGCGCTGGCGTTTTGAAGGCCAGCAAGCAGCCCTGGCTTCTTCCTACCCAGCGCGGCCTCGTGGCACACCTTCCACTGCTTACTTGTGTAGCCCCAGGCCTCTCCTGAAAGACGGGGTCGAGCCCACATGGGAGGGGCCTGCCGTGCCCTCCTGAAAGACGGGGTCGAGCCCACAAGGGAGGGCGCGGCACTCGCGCACGGCACGCAAGCACACAGGCCCTGGCTTTTTCACCGCAGCGCGGCCTCACGGGGAACCCCCGCCCTTCTCCAGTCCAGCACTCCTCCCCTGGAGGTTTGGACAGCCGCACGGCGGCCTGGCCAATTTGGCCCTCCTTCCAGCTCTTCCCTCTCCTTCAGCCGACCGCAACCTGGACGGCACACCTAGGCAGGTTTCTCCTTTTTCCAGCCTTGTACTGCTCTTTGCCTCGAGGGCTGCCCTGCTATGGGCAACGAAGCAGGGCTCCGCTGATGTCTCTCTTCGCACGGAGCTGCAAACTCCTCCTCTCTCTTATAAGATTCCTCTCTTCCCCTCCAGCAGCGCCAATACCTCTCTCCCGACAGTTTTCGGGACGAGAGCGGAAGCAGCTCAGCGTCCATGTTTTCGGGTTTCTCGTGTGCAGCCTGTGCCAGTCCTGTTGGTCTCAGCGCTCAAGCTACTTGCAACGAGCTCAGTGCAGTCAAAAAAAAGCCTCCCTCCTCCCTCCTCCCTCCACCTCCTTCCTCCTCCCTCCTTCCTCCTCCCTACCTCCTCCCTCCCTCCCCTCCCTCCTCCTCCTCCTCCTCCTCCTCCTCCTCCTCCTCCTCCTCATCCTCCTCCTCCTTCCTCCTCCTCCTCAAGAATCCTCCTCTCCAGAATCCTTTCCTCCTCCTCCTCCTCCTCCTTCCTCCTCCTCCCTCCTCTCTCTAGGCACTCCTCCTCCCTCCTCCCTCCCTCCTCTCCCTCCTCTTCCTCTCTCTCTGACTCCTCCTCTCCTCCTCCTCCTCCTCCTCCTCCCTCCCTTCCTCCCTCCTCCTCCTCCTCCTCCCTCCTCCTCCTCCTCCTCTCCTCCCTCCTCCCTCCTCCTCCTCCTCCTCCTCCTCCTCCCCTCCTCTGCAACGGCCCAGCACCGCACGGAATGGCGCAACGAAAGGTCGGGACAGCAACTCTGCGCGCGCGGCTACATGGCTGCCACGAGCCCCCCCCTAAAAAAGAGTCGATGTTAGGAGGATCTCTTCGGGGCCCAGTAAAATGTGGGCGAAAGAATGTTTGGAGGATCTTAACCGATTCCTCGCACCTACAGAACCAAGCGGCCAGCCAGAATAGGAGGCTATTACATGCAGTTCCCTGTCCTCCATGTTCTGCGGCCCCATGGGCCTGGGAGGTGCCGCGGCGGCGCGCATGGCGGCCAGCAGCTCCTGGAAGACGGCATCGAGCCGGGCGGGCTCCAGCAGGGTGAGCAGGGGGCCCAGGGCGCACTGCACGAGGCGCTCCCTGCGCCGGAGCGGCAGCTCTGGCGCGAGGATGAGAGCGACCACTCTGTGCAGCAGCGCCTCGCCGATCGCTGGCGTCGCGGCGAGGGCGGGCGAGAGGTTGGTGATCGCGACACAGAGAGCCTCCGATGCAGCGGCGGGGGACTCGGCGCCGCTGGCGGCGTCGAAGAGGAAGGCCAGCAGCTTCTGGCCCACCTCCGAGCTCAGCGGCATCCGCTCTGGCGTCAGCCACGGGTCCGCGGCGCGGACGAAATCAGAGGCCGACGCGAGGATCAGGACCCACCTGAGCGACGAAGAGAAACGGGTCGTACGCAAGAGAACATATCTAGCGACCGCATGCTGCGGCTTACGCTGCTGCGCGAGCCGCCAGCGTGGCACACCGCGTGACGAGAGGCCGCTGACAGGCGAATGTCCACGCACACGACCCCGTTACCTTCCCTCGCTCACAAAGAAGAAACAACCACATGAACAAGACTTTCGACGGTCCGCGCGGAGTTCTTGGATCTGCGCTGGACCCCCCTCCCTGGCGCGCGGAGCGCGCCAGGGGCGGCGCCGCTGGGGGGGGGCCAAAAGTTCTGATCCAAGAAATCCGCGCGGAGCGCCAAAAGTGCATGTTTATGGCGCTCATTCTCCTTCGAGTTGCCTTCCCTCGCTCGCCTGGCCGGCGAGACCCCGGAGCGCGGCAGGGAGGGCAGGCCCGCCAGCAGCCGCGCCAGCAGCTCGGGCACCGCCACGGCCCCGTCGCTCCGCACCGAGCCGCGGTACACGGCCTCCGCCGCAGAGGTGGCGAACCACAGCGCGACCTCGACGTCCGCCCACCGCGGGCCAACGTCCTGGCCTCCCTTCTCCTCCTCCTCCTCCTCTCCCTCCTCCTCCTGCTCCTCCTCTCCTCCTCTCCTCCCCTCCCTCCTCCTCCTCCTCCTCCTCCTCCTCCTCCTCCGCCTCCTCCCTTCCTTCTCCTTATCGATAACTCCTCCCTGTCGCACCCCGAGGCAAGTTTTAGGGCGGGCTGGACGTTTCGCCTGAGATTCCCTCACCACTTATGACGATGATGCTTAAAAAACGGCAACGGCTTCACGTATTGAGGGCGGGCGGTTTTCAAAATGTGGCGCTCGCCTTAGCGCCGCGCACAGTCGTTTTAAACATTTGCAAGGGCTTCACGGATTGAGGGCGGCTGCTTTTCAAAATGTGGCTCTCGCCTTAGCACCGCGCGCACCCCTATCAAAAATTATTCACTGCGTGGAGCTCCCCATATGTGCATCTATTCGCATGGACCTGTCCGCCGTGAATGTCTAGGCGCAAGAACTTTCGAATACAAACGGGCTTCAGTTGTGACGGTCTGGTCATAAATCTAACTGAGAATGAATTGGAGTATGCATGAGCCTCAGTAGTACGAGCGCGTCTCTGCGCATGAACCTGGGTCCTCCTGGGGCCTCCTGGGGCCTCCTGAAACCCACTGGGGCTTCCTGGAGCCTCCAAGAGCCTCTTGGGGCCTCCTGGGGCCTCCTCGGACCTCCTAGGGAGGATTCGTGCCCCAGGAGAGGCCCAATCTATAGCAACAGACGTACATAACACATTGCGGATTGGAGCCACAGGGAGAAGGGGCAATCTATAGGAATACACGTAAAACACCAAGGACTCGTGCCCCAGGAGAGGCCCTATAGGAACATTAGTACACAGGAGAAGGACAATCTTTAGAAACATAAGTATAACATTAAGGATTCGTGCTCCAGGTGAGGCCCAATCTATAGGAGCATACGTAAAACCCATGGGATTGGAGCCACTCCTGTTGCCTTCTGAGGCCTCCTGCTCCTGGGGCCTCTCGGGGCCTCCTGTTGCCTTCCGTTCCTCTGGCCTCCCGGGGCCTCCTGTGGCTTCCTGAAGCCTCCCGGAGCCTCCTGGGGCCTCCTAGAGCCTCTTGGGACATCCTGTGGCCTCTTGTGTATTTCTGTGGCCTCCTGATGCCTCCTTGGACCTCGCGTGGTCTCCTGGGGCCTCCTGGAGCCTGTTGGAACCTCCTGTGGCATCCTGAGGAATCTGTGCCCACGAGTCTGGCCACCGATCGAGACATCCTCAAAAGCTGGCCCACCTGGGGGGTGGTAAAATGAGCGCCTCGCTCGAGACATCCTCCAAATCTGCTCCGAAAGCGAAGGATGCTGGGACAGAAAACAAGCAAACCGCTTGAGACATCCCCACAAAAAGGCCGCGAACGGGACCGTGAGATAACCCCTGGCGGCTCCCCTCAGGGGGAGCTGAAACCAGCGCCCCGCCTGAGACATCCTCACAATCTGCTCTGGTAGCCAAGGATGTTGGTACAGAAAACAAGCAAACCGCTTGAGGCATCCCCACAAAACGGCCGCGAACGGGGCGTGCGTGAGTCTCGCCATGAGTAAATCTGAGTAGGAGTAGGTCTGAGTAGGAGTAGGTCTGAGTAAGAGTTATGTTGTGTGTAAGTAAGTCTGGGTATGAGGAAGTCTGAGTGTGAGTCAGTCTGTGTATGAGTAAGCCTGGGTATGAGGAGGAGAGAGGAGGAGAAAGAGAAGAAGCATTAGGAGTAGGAGGCGTCCAAGTAATAACAATAACCCCATCTTAGGGTGTGGGGAATTTCAAGAACTTCACGGATTGAGGGCGGGTCGTTTTGAAAATGTGGCTCCCAACTGAGCGCCGCGCAACATCGATTTTAAACATTGCAAGAGTTTCACGGATTGAAGGTGGGTGGCTTTTCAAAATATGGCTGTCGCCCCAGCGCCGCACGCATTCGTTTTAAACATTTGCTGGCGTTTCACAAAGTGAGGGCGGGCGGTTTGCAAAATGTGGCTCTCGCCTTACCGCCGCGCACATTCGCTTTTTTACAAATCATCCCGGTAAAGCAACCTAACAGCGATGTGTAAAAACATATCTGGAAGCATCCCCGTTAAGATTCAGGTGATAATCCAGTTGTAGAATTCTGCTGTTCTCGCAGTCGCAGTCGCATTCGCAATGTCAGTCGCAGTGGCAACGGCCTTAGGATCCAATGGAATCCTAAGGATTCCTGAGGATTCCTGAGGATGCTTAACTATGCCTACGGATTCCTAAGGATGCCTACGGATTCGTAAGGATGCCTAGGGATTCCTAAGGGTTCCTATGGATTCCTACGGATGCCTCAACCTGCCTCAGTTTCAGCCTCAGTCTCAGCCTGCCTCGGCTTGCCTCAGCCTCAGCCTCAGCCTGCCTCGGCCTCAGCCTCAGCCTGCCTCAGCCTCAGCCTCAGCCTGCCTCGGCCTCAGCCTGCGTCAGCCTCCTCAGCCTCAGCCTCTGCCTCAGCCTCAGCCTCAGCCTCAGCCTCAGCCTGCCTCGGCCTCAGCCTCAGCCTCAGCCTCAGCCTGCCTCGGCCTCAGCCTCAGCCTGCCTCAGCCTCCTCCCCTCCCCCCCCCTTTCCCCCCCCATTCAGCCTCACCTTGTCTCAGCTTCGGCCTGCCTCGGCCTCATCCTCAGCCTCAGCCTCAGTCTCAGCCTCAGCCTGCCTCGGCCTCAGCCTGCATCGGCCTCAGCCTCAGCCTGCCTTGGCCTCAGCCTGCCTCAGCCTCAGCCTCAGCCTGTCTCAGCCTCAGCCAGCCCCAGCCTCAGCCTCAGCCTCAGCCTGCCTCGGCCTCAGCCTCAGCCTGCCTCGGCCTCAGCCTCAGCCTCAGCCTGCCTCAGCCTCAGCCTCAACCTGCCTCAGCCTCAGCCTGCCTCAGCCTCAGCCTCAGCCTGCCTCGGCCTCAGCCTGCGTCAGCCTCAGCCTCAGCCTGCCTCAGCCTCAGCCTGCCTCAGCCTCAGCCTCAGCCTGCCTGGGCGTGCCTCAGCCTCAGCCTCAGCCTGCCTCGGCCTCAGCCTGCCTCGGCCTCAGCCTTCTTCAGCTCGGGCATTCAAAACATGGCACAGGACTTGTGTTCTGGGAACACGAAGATCACGGTGTGGCCCACAGTTGGCTGCGGGCAATCAAAATATGGTGCGAGAGTTGTGTTCTGGGAACACGAAGAACACGATAGGCCTACAGTTGGCTCCGGGCATTCAAAATTAGCGTAGGAATGGTGTTCTGGGAACACGAGGAACACGAAGTGGTCTACAGTTGGCTCCGGGCATTCAAAATGTGGCCTGGGAATGGTGTTCTGGAAACACGAAGAACACGAAATGGCCTACGGCTGGCTCCGGGCATTCAAAATGTGGCCTGGGAATAGTGTTCTGGGAGCACGAAGAACACGAAATGGCCTACAGTTGGCTCCGGGCATTCAAAATGTCGCCTGGGAGTGGTGTTCTGTTGGCTCCGGGCAATCAAAATGTGGCTCCTGGCACTGCAAATGGGGAGTCCCCGGATTTCCGCGGCACCAGTCTGGCATCTGCCCAGACCCCCCTGGGGAGTCATGATGCTCTCTTTTGAGACCACTAAAAATCTATCAGTCTTCGCTGTTAAATAAAAAATGCAAAAGTTCCACGGGTTCACATGATCAGCGTACAAGACATGATGTTTGAGACGGATTCTGGATTATGCGGGTGCAACAGCTATGTTGCTCCGCGGTGTTAAAGTCCCCAAAACGGCGCTCTGGCAAAAGTCCAGATCGTCAAGACGCAACAATCATGTTGATCCGTGGCGTTGAAATCCCGAGAACAATGTTTTGGCAGGCTTCCAAATCTTCAAACAGATGTCTTCCAACGAGGCAGTTCCCTCAATGGAAATGAACCGTTGCAGGGGCCTGTGAAGAGGAAGCTTGGAGGGAGGGTTTACTCCAACATCGTTTATGACTCTTGGGTTTCCACTGGTCCTCCTCCTCCTCCTCCACCTCCTCCCTCCTCCTCCCTCCTTCTTCCTCCATCCTCCCTCCTTCCTCCTCGTCCCTGTTCTGGTCCTCCTGCTCCTGCTCCTGCTCCTGCTATTGCTCCTGCTCCTGTTCCTGCTGCTTCTCCTCCTCCTCCTCCTCCTCCTCCTCCTCCTCCTCCTCCTCCTCCACCGCGGGCCCACGTCCTGGCCGGGCGGAGGCAGGCGCGAGAGCAGGCGCTCCAGGCGCTGCAGCGCTGCGGTGGCGGCGGCCTCGGGGGCCTGGCCGCGGCCGCCCCCGCACCAGGCGAGGAGGGCCAAGGAGGCCCTCCGCCGGAGGTCCGCCAGCTCCCACTCCTTTGGAGCAGGGGCCGATCGTCCCAGCATCCCTTTTGGCCTACCACGAGATGGTCTCCCAGACATGATCGCGTCGTGAAACAATCAGGACGGAAGGTTGTTGGTTACTTTCGGCCCCAGGGGGCCCTCGCCAGGGGGACCGTCAAAGGAAGATTCAGGACGAAAAACCGGTCCCCGGGAAAGGGTCGGGACTTCCAGGGACGCCGTCCCTAACAAAAACAGGAAGTCGCATCTTCGGGCATAGGCCTACCAGGAGATAGATATTCTTAGAACCCAGAAATGTTGAAATAACAAGAGCACGGCTCTCAGCGCATAAATCCGATGTGTGAAAACAAGACAGCTTCAGCCAGAAATATTCGAAGAACATGCCGTGCAGACCACACAAGAAGTTCTATGAACGTTCTTTCGTGGGCCTGGGAGCAATCCTGGACGCTTCGCCACTGCTCGATCCTCGGGCACCCGCTCCAGCGTCGGCGGCAGGGCCAGTGCGGCCGGCAGGAGCTCGATCAGCTTGCCGAGCGCGGCGGCCATCGCCGCCTCGGCCTGCGCCAGGTACGCCTGCTCGCCCTCTCGCCCGGCCTGCTCCGTCGCCTCGAAGAAGGAGGTGGCGGTGTCCTTACGTCGGGCGTGTCCCCCTACAGGGGGTTTCCGACGAAAAATAGAAATACTCCAAACATGCTCCAAAATTGCAAAAAAAAAAAAAAAAAAGATTTTTACCTATTTTTGGAGATTCCCCCTGTAGAGGGACAGGCCCGACTTAACGGTGTCCTCCAGTGTGCGGAGCAGGTCGTCCAGGAGCCCGCCGTCGCCCTGCTGCATCAGGGCGCCGCTGAGCCCCGCGACGGCCAGCAGCTGCATGGCCATGTCCACGACCTCCGTCCAGAGCCTGGGGCACCTGATCACCGCCGTGGAGGTGCACGCGGCCCGCACGGCGGAGGCGAGCACGGTGTAGACGTCCCGCAGCTCCGCGGCGGTGCCCTCGCTGGTGCGCGGCAGCAGCCTGCCCAGGGCGGCTCCGAAGGCGGAGAGCAGAGGCACGACCACCTCGGACGCGCAGCCCTCGGAGAGGTCCGTGGTCAGGCCCAGCACCGCCTCCAGGGCCTCGGCCGCCGCCCCGAAGGCCTCAAGGTCCAGCTCCAGCCGCGCGGCGCGCGCGGCGAGCGGCAGCAGGGGCGCGAAGGCGCGCAGGGAGGCGTGGGTGCCCTCGCTGTGCGAGACCATCGGGAGCCTCTCCTCGAAGAGCGGCTGCGCCCGCAGCCACACCGCCGCCGCCTGCAGCGGCTTCGCGCCTGGCTGCGCCTCCGCGGCGCGCCCCAGCGCCCGCATCACGTCGGCCGTGCGGTCCCTCGCCGCGGCGACGAAGCGCGCCCTCTGCGACGGGCTCACCGGGCAGCGCCTGTTCAGCGACTCCTCGGCGAGCGCCCGCAGCACCTCCGTCAGCGGCGACGCGTCGGGCCCGCAGGGCAGGGCCAGGGCCTCGTCGATCGCGGCGGGCCACGCGTCGCCGAGGCACAGCGCCAGCCGCGCGTGCGCCGCGGCGAGCTGGCGGACGACCACGCCGGGCAGACGGGCCTGGCAGAGCGCACCGGCGCGGAGCGTGCTGCAGAGGTCGGCAGCGACTGGCGCCTCCCCCTCCTGCAGGGGGAGGAGGAGGAGGAGGAGGAGGAGGAGGAGGAGGAGGAGGAGGAGGAGGAGGAGGAGGAGGAGGAGGAGGAGGAGGAGGAGGAGGGGGAAGAAGAGGAGGAGGAGGAGAACCAGTGTAAACCCGAGAGTCATCAACGATGTTAGAGTAAACCCTCCCTCCAAGCTTCCTCTTCACAGGCCCCTACAACGGTTCAGTTCCATTGATGGAACTGCCTCGTTGGAAGACACCCGTTTGAAGACCCTGAAGCATACCAAAACATTGTTCTCGGGATTCCAACGCCACGGATCAGCCTGACAGTTGTGTCTTAACGATCATGAACCGTGCCAGAAAGCCATTCCTAGGACTTCAACACAGAGAATCAACGTAACTTCTGCACCCGCGAAGTCATGAATCTCTCCAACACACCATTTCTGGTACCTTGATTACGGGAATCCGTGACACTCTTGGCACTTGTGTAAACGAATGTGCGGCGCTCAAACGAGAACCACATTTCGAAATGGAATCGCCCTCAATCCGTGAAACTCTTGCAACTATTTAAAACGAATGTGCGCCGCGCTAAAGCGCGGACCACAGTTTGAAAAATGACTCGCCCTCAATCCGCGAAACTCTTGCATTGGTTTCACTTGTTTCGGGAAAAATGTGCGCGGCGCTGCGGCGAGAGCCACATTTTGAAAAGGAACCGCCCGCAATCCGTGAAACCCTTGCAAATGCTTAAACAATTGCGCGCGGGGCCAAGGCGAGAGCCACATTTTGAAAACGGCCCGCCCTTAATGCGTGAAACTCTTGCAACTGTTAAAAAAAGAATGTGCGCCGCGCTGAGGCGAGAGCCACATTTTGAAAACCACCCGCCCTCCATCTGTGAAACTGTGGAAATGGTCAAGCTTCAGTGCCATAAATGGTGAGGCAGTCTCAGGCGAAACGACCGGCCCGCCCTAAAAACTTGCCTCGGGGTGCGACAGGGAGAAGTTATGTACAAGAAAAAGGAATGAAGGAGGAGGAGGAGGAGGAGGAGGAGGAGGAGAAGGAGAAGACGGAGGAGGAGGAGGAGGAGGAGGAGGAGAAGACGGAGGAAGGGGAGGAGGAGGATGCGGAGGGAGAGCGAGCTCAGGGGGGAAGCACCGAGCTGGAATATCGACGACGCATCGCCGACATGGCTCGCCAACGAATCCCCGCGTCCCTGGGCGGGGGGGCTTCTCGGGCCCCTATCGGCGATCAATGGGTGATTGGGGGGTCGATGCTTCCCTGCCTGAGCCTATCCCCCTGCCCTGGCAATCGGAGAAGCGGGTCCGGGTCCCCGAGGCCTCAAGACGAGTTTTTTGTAACCTGAGCCGTTTTCTGACAGTCCCAGGGCCCGTGGAGGGCCCTACGAGCCCAAGAACAGCAAGGCACATCGGGACCACTTCCCGCATGGCGACAAGCGTTGCCCCTGAGCTCCGAGGGCATGCGGGCGCGCTCGGCGACGGTCAGGGCGGCGAAGAAGGCCAGGTTGGTGTCCTGGGCCTGCAGCGCCTCCTGCAGCAGCAGCGAGCACACCTGCACCGCGCCCTCGGCACGCTGGAAGTGCTCCAATCTCCTGCCGTGGTGGTGGGAGACATCTTCCGATGGAGCGTCGAGCAGCGAAGAGACGCCGACGCCAGGACGAGGAGCAATTCGGGAGAGGATCAATCGAGAATCTCTGAGATCCAGCGGTTCCAGAGGATGTCTCGGCGCCGCGGCCTTCCGGAACGGTCTGGAACGGATGTATCCTCGTCCCATAGTCTTAGGTCGGGCCTGTCCCCCTACAGGCGGATTTTGAAGAACAATTTACATATCCCAGAACTCCTCCCAAATGGTCAAAAGATCATCAAACAATCGTACCCAGACTATGTTTTACCATTTTTGAATATCGCCCCCGCTAAGAGGGACAGGCCCGACTGAACTATTGTGCCGCCCGAGGAGAAACCTCGAGGGGAGGCCTTTGGGAGGCCTCGAGGGCCGAAAGGTCTACTCGCGAGGCCTTGCTCTCTTTGGGCTCCCGAGGCCCCGCTTGCGCCGGGGAGCCTCTCGAGGCAGCCGCGGTATGTTGCATCCTCGGGGGACCTTGCCCATCCCGTCGCGGCCGTCTCCGTGTCGTCTCCGTGTCGAATCCATGTCGGGCTCGTCGGATCTGTGTCGAATCCGTGCCGAATCCGCGTCGACTCCACGCCAAATCCGCGGGACAGCCGAGGTCCCCCCGAAGATTCAACGTAAGCTCCGGAGGCCCCCAGAGGATGGGCGCTGAGAGGTCTCCGGTCGCCGTCTTCGGGTGCCTCTCTAGAGGCCTTCCGGATGGGGTCGGAGTAGATGGGGGTCGGGGGACCGCGCCGCATCGCCGATGCATCGCCGATGCATCGGCGACATCGTGGAGAAACTCGGGCTCCGCATCGAGCAGCATCGCCGACGCATCGGCGATGCGGCGCTCTCCGACCCCATCCAGGAGGCCCAGACTCTCGGGGCGCTGCCTGGGGGCCCCATCCAGAGCCCGCAGAGGGCGGCTCGGGACGGAAGAGCGGCCCCCACGCGTGGCGGGCAGGGGCGCCCAGGAGCTGGTGGGCAGGGGCTGCCAGGCCTGGACGGGCACCAGCGGCCGCCGAGGTGCAGCTGGCCGGAGCGGGCAGTGGCGGCGCCGAGGGACATCGACTTGCTTGTCCCGACCAGGGGGAAGCGGGGGGGGCACGTGGAGAAGAAACAGGGGGAGGATGAGGGCGGGGAAGGGGTAGGGAGAGGGTGATGATGATGATGATGATGATGATGATGATGATGATGATGATGATGATGATGATGATGATGATGATGATGATGATGATGATGATGATGATGACGAGGAGGAGGAGGAGGAGGAGGAGGAGGAGGAGACCTGGTTGGGCGCGAGTTACTGGGGGGCGATGAGTGGGGGGAGGAGACAGGGTGCCGTGCTCGGGCCGCAGAGGCCCTCTTCGGGGTCCTCGGGGGCCCCTGCGGGGGCCAGAACAGGGGCCCCTCTTCGGCAGCCCTCGCTGCCCCCCCTCCCATTGATCGCCGCCCCGTGAGCTCGCGCCCTGGCGGGGGTGGAGGTCTGCCAGGCCAACCCTGCATCGAATCGGGAAACCGTGATCGCAGCACCTGGAATTATGTCGGGCGCCTACAGACGGATTTTAGACAAACAACCAAACATTGTAAAACATCCTTCATAATGGTCAAAATTAGTAAACAAACAAAACATACTAGTTGTTGCCTATCTTTGAATTGTCCTCCTGTAGAGGGGCACGACTTAGACCTGGAACTGGATCGCTGCGAATCGCTGGCGGACCGAAACGAGAACCTGATCACGAGCGGGCCAACTCGGCTCGGGAACGGGATCGCGGCGCGCGGGTCAGATGCTCGCTCTGGGGACCTTCCGGGAGCCGCTCGCTGCACTCATGCGCCGATGCTGCGTCAGAAGTCTGCTGGCCTGTTAGTCGAGCTCGAGTCGAGCTACTGTCGAGCCAGAGTCGACCTAGAGTCGAAGTGTCCTCGAAGAGATCTGTCAGATTCGCCCCCACATAGGTCCCCCAAAGGAATATCCAACGAGCGGGCCCACATCGGAGCCCGAAAGCTTCGAGAGCACCGACAGCGTCCCTGCGAGAGAGCTCTGTGGGAGGGAAGCTCCGTGGGAGGGATGCTCCGTGGGAGGAAACTCCTCCGCGGAGCCCGACAGCTCCGAGAACTCCGTGGGAGGGAGGCCCCCCCACGTGAGCTCCGACAGCGTGCCTGCGTCGTCACGGCGTGGGCCCCGAACTTTTTCAGGCCTCGGCCAGACGGAGAACTCCTCCTCCTCCTCCTCCTCCTCCTCCTCCTCCTCCTCCTGAAGGAGAAGGACGGAAAATGGGGAGAGACGGAGAGGAGAGATCCTGGCCGCCTCGCGTGCTCCCGTCGGGGACCCCAGCTCGTGCACCTGGGCCCGCACCGCAGCCGCCGCCGCCGCGGTCGGGGAGCCCGCCATCGGGCTGCCCGCCCGTCGGGGGCGGGGACGACGCAGCGCTCTCCTTGGGTCGGGTTTGTCCCCCTACAGGCGGATTCTGGAGGAAAAATGAAACATTGTCCAAACAATTCAACACATATTCCAAAAATAAGCAAAAAATAGCCCCCAAATAATTGTTGGACTGTTTTTGAATGTTATTCCTCTTGTAGAAAAACACACCCGACTTAACGCTCTCCGCGACGCTGGAGCGCGGCCGCGCGCGCGCCCTCCGTGAACCAAAACGGCTGCGGGGGAACAACCGAACGAAAGAACCACCAGGGCGAACAAGTGTCCGGGCCGTGTGAGACACCAAGAGGGTGCTGAGTGGGCCCCGGAAGCGACAAGGCCGATATCATGCCCGTCCCGTTTTCCAGATTTTGTTGCCAATTTCGTTGCTGTTTTTGCTGCCGGTTCTGTCGCCGTTTTGTTGGCGGTCACGGCTCCAGTTCCAATCACGGAACCGTTTTGTTTGCCGTTTCCGGTCGCCGCGTTTTGCTGCTTCGATGTTGAAGAACAGTTTTCTTCGAGAACGGTGACAAAATGGTCGAACCGTTTCCAGAGCCCACCAAGGGTGGGTGAGGCCATAGCCTCGAGACACGGTAATGTGTGCTGAGACGTGCGCGCGAGACCTATGGAAACTAGTGCAGACCATGCAAACAGCTGCGGGAGGGCACAAAGGTGGGGTACGGGCGGAGGTGGGGTCAGAAGCAAGCTACCCACAAGCCGTCTCATTCATTCCCGCCCGCCTTCCCAGCACACAAGTAGCACCCGAGTATCAGCATGGACAAGAGCCGCCATCGACAACCATCGGGAAACAAGACGGGCGCCAGCCACGTGTCCGAAGCCCGCGAGGTGCGCTGCACATGCCAGCTGCGCCACAGGATGGTAAGTGCACCACATCGGGAAATGTGTCGACCCTTCGGTCGTGCGTGTCCCCCTACGGGCGGATCGTTGACGAAACATAATTACAGACTCCAAAGATACTCAAAACATCGTCCCCCGATTTGATGCTATTTTGAATACTCCTCCTGTAGAGGGACAAGCCCGACTTAAAACCGAGTGCACCACATCGGGACCTAACTATGTCGACCCGCCCACCGCCCCTGGCTTAAAGTCAATGCAAGGCGACGGCGGGATTGCTGTGCGGGTGTGCTCCCACGATCTCTTTGCATGTGTTCCCTGTGCTCCCCCAGCCCCTGGCTGCCTGCCACTCCTCGCCACCCTTGCCACCGTGGTTCCCCACGGCCGCCCACCGCGCTCTGGCCCTGCGCGCCTGCCTGCTGCTGCCCCCACCCATGGCTGCTCATCGTCGAATTCTTCGGGCGTCTGAACGTCCCTTCTTCCTCTCGGCCGTCCCCCCTTTCTCTCTTTGCCCGCCGGCCAATTCGATAGATAGAACCCTTTTTCTAGCTTCTCGCTGGAGCGGAGTTCGCCGTCTCGCCGCTGATGGACAAAAATGTTTTGACAGGGATGGCGGACCTGCGTACATCAGGCAATGGGCCGCCCCAACCCCCGCGGCCGTTCCTGACAAAATGAATATGTCTGTTGCGTTGCTTTTGACAGGAATGGCGGGCCTGCACACAACAGGCAATATACCGGCACCCCGCCATCCAAGTCAAAAGCCGATGCAATGTCAGCGCGGGACGTCCGCGCATGATTCAGGTGGTGGTGCAAAGTGCGCTTTGATGTGTTTCCTTGGAAGGATGGTTGCGGGGTTGGCACCGCAGGCGATATGCTGCCCCCCCCCCCGCCGCCCCTTTCAAAAACCTATGCAAAGTGATCGCGGGGCGTCCGCGCATGAGGCAAATGTTGGTGCATTGTGCACTGAGCATACTTTTTGCGTATGGATGTTGGGAGGGGTGTTGGCCTGCGCGCGCCAAGCAACATGCTGGTACCCCCGCCGCGGCTGTCAAGAACCAATGCAAAGTGATCGCGGGGCGCCCGCGCACGCCCCCGATATGGCAAGGATGGTGCGGAGTGGCCCCGCACGGGTGTCCTCATGGGTTTGGGTTGGCTGCCGGTCGGGTGGGAAGGGGGTGTGTACCAATAGGGAGCAACGACAAGATCTCTCTAAACGGCCCCCTGCCTCGAGCTGGATTCGCTTTCGCAACCTACAGGAGGCTAACCCCCCACTCTGGGCGAACCCCCACACTGGAGGCAGCAGCAGGAGGGCCAACTCCTCCTCTTCCTCCATCTCCTCTTCCTCCTGCTGCTCCTCTTTTTGTTCCGCCTCCTTTTCCTCCTCATCCACCTCCTCTTCCTGCTTCTGTTCCTGCTGTTCCTCCTGCTCCTGCTCCTGCTCCTCCCTTCCTCCTCCTCCTCCTCCTCCTCCTCCTCCTCCTCATCATCATCATCATCATCATTACACTCATAATCATCATCATCATCATCATCATTATCATTATCATTATCATGATCATGATAATGATCATCATCATCATCATCATCATCATCATCATCATCATCATCAGCATCATCATCATCATCATCATCATCATCGTCGTCGTCGTCGTCGTCATCATCATCATCATCATCATCATGATCATCATCATGATCATCATCATCATCATGATCATCATCATCATCATCATCATCATCATCATCATCATCATCATCGCTACCATCATTATCATCAACACCATCACCATAAGAAGCAGCATCATCATCAGCAGCATCAGCATCAGCATCAGCATCATCATAAACATCATCAGCATCAGCATCGTCATCCTCATCATCAACATCGTCATCATCGTCACCATCGATATCATCATCATCATCATTATCATCATCCCCTCCCTTTTCCTACTCATCCTCCTCCTGCAGGGGTCCAGGAGGGTGCGCAAAGAAGAAAAACGAGGAGGGTGAAGGAAGCGGCATGACGCGCAGCAGGACGAGACATGTGTAAGGAGCAGCAGCAACAAGAGGAGCGGCAGGAGGGAGCAGCAGAAGAAGGACAAGCAGCAGGAACGAGCAAGAAAAGGAGGAGAAGGTGAGGGGGATGGCGAGGCAGTAGTGAACGTCCTGTCTCTGGGACCACAAAACGTTGAGCTTGCGATCCCCCGCTTCCGGCGCCAAATGAAGCGCACGTGCTGCCTCTGACCGTGCAGCCTTTGTCCTCCGAGTACACCTGCCTGGCCCCCTTAGAGGCTGCGTGTCCCTGGCCCTCGACTGGTAGCAAGACCTCTTCCTGGGCGCCAGCTTCCGGAGGTCTGAGTCTGCTTCTCCCGGCAAGCCTCGACCTGCGCGCAGCGCGCAGCCCCCTTCCTCCACGGTGGACGGTGCCTGCGGCGCCCCGAGCCTCGGCAACTGCGCACCGTCATGAGTCGGGCTTGGGCCTCGGGGCTCTTGGAAGGCCCATTGGATGGGGCCCTCGGACGTGAGCTCACCCAACGGGGCCTTCAAAAAACACTATTACGTGTCGCGCTTGGCCCCTTTGATGCGATCGTGGGTGCAACGTCGCATCCGCACTCGTTGTCGCCGTCGTTGTGGCCCAGCATCTTTGCGTGTCCCGGCACTGCTGAATTTAGTTACCCGTCCATCTTGCGTCTAGCGTCGCCGTCCCAAGCCAACGTGGGGGAGAGGCGGAAACACGCTTGAAAAACACGACTGTCGGCATGCTTCGCAAGAGTTGCTGTTTTGAGATGGGCTGGTGGGGATACGCGAAGCGTAAAGAATTTAGTTACCCGTCCATCTTGCGTCTAGCGTCGCCGTCCCAAGCCAACGTGGGGGGGAGCACTGATTAAGATGACTCCAAGAGCGCCTTGGAGAGCCCAAGATGACCTCCAAGACGGCTCAAGATATCCCAAGACGTCTCATAGTGGCTTCCTCTGTGTGCTGCCCACTTCCCTGATCCAGGCAATTCCTCTGGGCATCGTTTCTGGATGGGCTGGTGGGGATTCGCGAACCGTCAACAATTACCCATGGATCTTGCGCCTCCCGTCGCCGTCCCAAGCCAACTGCTCTGTCGGCCACGTGCACTTCCTGGCCAGCTGGTGCACCCCGTAACTATCCGCTTGCACGCCGCGAGGCCCCCTGGCCTCCCAGTGGGACCTCGGCTCCCCGCTGGTCGGTCTTCGGGTGGCCCTGGTGGGCAAATGTCCCCCCCCCCTCCAGCTTTGGTCCTCGCGTGGCCGTGGAGCGCGTACTCCTATCAGAGGGGCCTCTCTTTTGAGACTGCTTACCCTTGCCCTCACTCCTCTCCCCTTCGGAGCCCTCGCGGTCCCCGTTGCCGTTGATGTTCGTGTCTCCGTGCCGACCTCCTCCCCGTCGTGTCCAAAAGTATGCATGCCGTACTCATGGGCTCGTACATTGTCTCCCCGGTCTCGATCTGCTCGTCCAAGCTGTCTATCAGGTTGTCCCTAGGCGCGGCCCTGGATGCCCAGGTTGTCCCCGGGCACAAGCAAGCGACAAGGACCATCTCTCACCGACTTGAGTGTGGATGCCAAATGCCTCGGTTTGGCAGCCTGGGCGTAATAGTCCAAGCTCATCTTCCTGAGTCTGCTTTCCCACCATTTGATACGTTTTCCTTGCTAGCTGTACTGCATGTGTTGTCGATGCACGTCGGTCGGAAGAAGTAGGAAAAAACATGAAGTAGGAAGGCGGATTAAGTTGATTGGGTCCAGCCCCCCCAGAGAATAACAAAACACAGCAAAAGCGTGTCGATTCTTGCAGTAGGAAGGCCGCTTGAAGTAGATTGGGATCTGGGAATCCAAAAACACCTACTTTCAACGACCGGCGTGTACATCTGATGTGCATGATCTGCTCCCTGCTGCTCACCCGGCTTACCGTCCTTGCACTACCATTTCGTCTCTCTGCCGCTGGCCGTTGTGTGCGCATATGCACCCAAAGTTGGGCCTGGCGCGGTCGTGGTCTCCCCCCCCCCGTTGTACTGCCCCTGTTTGCCTGTCGCAGCACCTCCTGCGCACTGAGCAGATTCGTCGCGATGCGACTGTTTTCTCCTCTCCATGACCTCGCGAATTCGTTAGTGCACTTCTTGCCCTCCTCCCTCTCCGCGCGTCACAGAGAGAGGTGATCCCTCCTGCAGTACCCCCCTCCTCCTATTTCTGTATGTTTCTTGCATTCTGCCTCCGTATTCTCCGATCCCCTTGAGGTTCTCCAGTCTGTAGACGTTCATGCCACTGTCGTTCGCTATGTTTCCATCTCTGCTTACTGGTGGGTAGGCTGCTGTGTGTTGGAGTGTCCGATGCGGGGTCTCTCCTTCGACTGCCCTGGCTGCCCCTCCCCCTGTCGCGCTGTCTTGGCTGGGCTGAACTACCTGCGGATGACCCTCAACAACTGCTTCTCGACGTTCGCCTCGAGGCCGCTATTGGAGCGCCCGCAGGTGCTCTTGACACCTCCTTCTAACGCTGTGATCCGACACAAGATGATCTTCACTGCCTTTTCCTCGATCTTGCAGGCCAGCTCATTAACTGACTGCGGCGCCACGGCGCCCTCGACTGCGGCAGTGCCGCCATTGCATCGCGCTGGGGGCGATGCTCGCGGCGTGGATGCTCTTCCCCTTGCGGTCGCCCGTGCCACCCTCCACCTTGCGGGCCTCTGCGACACTGGGCGCGAGAAGCAGACCGCTCGTGAGGATCCTCCCGAACTCCGCGCTGATGACCTCCGTATGCGAAATGAGCTTGTCCGGAGCGCCGTCTCGTCGGTCTCCTCCGTTTGGCTGGCTTTGTGGACCGCTATGGCGTGTTACGGCAGCGTGGAGACGCGGTGGCCCCAGTCCGCGACCCTTCCCTCTTCTGCGCACACCTCTGCGCCGCACTCCATCGCTACCGCCACTGCCTTCTGGAAGAATCCCTTCTCAAGGGCTCCCAACTTCGCGCTTCGCGCTGCGCGAAGCACGAATAACTTCGCGCTCTCGCGCCGCCCCCCCAAAGGGAGAAAAGGAGGACGAGGAGAAGGGGGAGAAGGAACGAAGACTGCGAAGCGCGAGTAACTTCGCGCCCACGTGGGAGCCCTTGCTTCTTGGGGCCCATGATGGATAGGACCCCTGCTGTCGCGTGTACCAGCCCCCTGATCTGCTGCGAGTTGTGCAGCGTGAGCTCCTGGAGGCTCTGAACCGTGCACTCGTAGCGTGCCGTGCCGTCGTGCCCCACGCCCCCTCCGGTGCCCGTGGCCTGATTCTTGCCGAGTCCACTTCCTTTTTGTTGTTGCTCCACCTCGTTTCTGCGGAAGCAGCCTCCGCGCCAGTGACGCCACCCCTGGCAGATCTAGTGGGCTCGATCTCCTCTGGGGGACACTGCCGATTAGGGACCTCCGTCGTGGCTTCTCACGTGCACCTGGAAGTCCTGGAGCGCTTGACCCACATGTTGACAGATCGCGCATGCCAGCTTTTCCACCGGAGCTCCCTGAATAGCAGGTGGAGCGAGCGTTGTTCACAGTATGGCCCGCAGGCACGAGCAGCTCTGAACAGCACGAACTTACAAACTCAGCGCCCCTAGGAGGCCTTTTTTTTCTTCCAACCGCCAACGCCCACCAACTACCACAGCTCCGGCTTCGTATTGAGTCCGCATCCCCTCAAGGGGGCTTTGACAGCACCCATCGCAAAGCTCAGAAGCGCGACGACACGCAACGAACATGTCACGAAATTCGGCCCGCAAATGAAAGCGAGCGCAGGGACGAGGAGGAGGAGGAGGAGGAAGCAGAAGAGGAGGAGGGACATAATCAAGCTTGCCAATGATACGCACTTGCTTTGCAGCGTATCTTTCCCATGGCCTGTCGAAGCGTTGTGCGGCAGTCCCCTTACCGAATGGCCTAGTCGGCCGAACCAGTAAATCCAACACAACATGGGACAAGAGAGGGCGAGAAAGGAGGAGGAAGAGGAGGAGGAGGGGAGGAGAGGGCTGCGTAGTAGCCGGAAGCGGCTCTCACAGCTCGCCGACGCGCGTGGACCATGACACGCCTAAGCTGAGGCCAAATAGCCTGCAACATGATTCAAGATAGCGCGCACGACCGAAACAAAGTCAACCACACAAGGTCCCCGGCCCGAGCGGTGACGAAGCTGACAACAGAAGGGAGGAGGAGGAGGAGGAGGAGGAGGAGGAGGAGGAGGAGGAGGAGGAAGAGGAGAGGACAAACACCCAAGACGTTCGAAATATCTGCCTGAAAAAAAAGGGGACCGCACACGCTATCCTGCAGCAGGCGAGCACGCGCGTTGACCCGGGACTAAGGAAACAGGCGGGAGCCGACGTGAAAACTAAACCCTTCCGTCCGCGAGGCCCGCGGACCACGCGGGGGAGCGAGAAGCCAAGGAGAGAGGGGCGAGGGGAAAGGGAGGAGAGGGCAGGAAGTGAGGCAGAAATCTAGGTTCAACTCCAACCGCCTCCGGCGGCCGCTCCGGCGTGAAAACTGTTAAAGGATATGTTCTGCTTCACTCTCGGGCGCGCTCCTGCACCACTGGATTCCCTAAACAGCTGTGTGGAGAGGCCCCCGGCCCAGAATTCTGGCGTCTGAATCACTCTGGGCGCGGGCGCTTGAGCGCCGCCTGCAGCAATGACGACGCCTTCGCGTGGCCCCGCACTCCTTCGCGCAAGTAGCCTCAGAAGAGGTCTGCGCGAGGGCCCGAAGAGCCGGCACAACGCACCGCATTGTGCGTGCGATACAAAGCATAAGCGCTCAGCGCCCTCAAAACCTTGGCGCGCCCGCTTCCCTCTGTCGTGCTCCCCACGCCCAAGAGCAAGAACTCCTCCAATCCGTGGCCCGCTGGGGGTCTCGCCAGGTTCAGGAAGCGCCCACAAAGCGAATGGTAACATGCGCACCTCCCGTAGTGCGTCACGGAATCCTCGAGCCCCTGGCAGCCGAGCAAGCACCGGCCCTGCTGCTGAAACCGACGGGCAGTCATCCACCCGTTCAAATTGCCCCGCAGGACTGCAGCGAGGACTCGCGGGGGCATCAGGTTCGCGATGGCCTGCAAGGAGCGCTGGAGTCTGAGGCATCGATGTCCAGGGAGCGAGGGGATTTGCCATTTGTCCAGAGAGCGCCGCATGGCCGTCAGCGACGCCGCGGCGAAAGAAGGCTGCGTAGCAGTCAAGGCCCGGGCCTGCCAACCGTCGGGGCGGCCCTCCTCTGAGGACATGTCCAAGAGCTCCGCCGTCTTGGCCCCCATGCCGGTGAACTTTCGAAGAGCGGCATCGAGAGAGAAGAGAAAATTAGACGAAGCCCAAGCTAATCGGGATCCCGGCCGCAGCACTTTGTCGAAGTCAGCGAGTACCGTTCGAAGCGATGCCGCGCGGGCTGGAATACGAAGTCCTCCGCTGCAGCGCGCCTCGTGGAGGGCAACGCGAACTTTCGCGACGTGGGCGATCGACTGCACGTCGGGGAAGGCCCGCGGCATGCCGAAAACATTCAACGCCTTCATAATGTCCATGTGAAACCAATCCGCGGGACCAGGGAATAGCTTCTGGACGACTCGTTTCTCCACTTCCGGGAACGACTCCGGGAGGGGGTCCAGCTGTGCGACCAAGGTGGCGACGGAGACGATGAAGACGCGATAGGCCTCGATAGTATGCATCATGCCCGCGGCCATCTTGCCCCAGACTGCAGTTATGTCATCCATCTTCCTGAAAACCCACTCCCAAGATTTGCATCCTCGCCTGGGGCCCACGTAGAATCCGAGATACTTGGCGGTGTCGGCAATCTCCATGGCGCCCCAAAGCGGCGCCATCTCCTGCAGCTGCTCTCGCATTTGCTGGTGGGAGAGCCCCCCTAGGGGGACGATGACCGTGTTTCTCACATTCAGCTCCAAACCAGAGATCTCCGCGTAGTCGCTGAAGATTGTCTCGAAGAGGCCGATGTGGTCGAGAAGCAGGGGGTCCACGTACGCGGCGTCGTCGGCGTAGGCGCGGGTGGTGCCGGAGGGGAGGTCGCGCGCCAGCTTGCGCAGCAAGAGGTCGGAGGCCACGGCGAATAGAAATGGAGAGAGGGGGCACCCTTGGCGAATGCACCGGTCGATGCCAAAGCCGCGATAACGGGCTCCGTCGATGACCATGTCGCAGTAGTTGTCATTGTACAGCACCTCGATGAAG
Source organism: Prorocentrum cordatum (assembly GCA_963575745.1). NCBI lineage: Eukaryota > Dinophyceae > Prorocentrales > Prorocentraceae > Prorocentrum > Prorocentrum cordatum. The sequence goes on from CAUYUJ010016593.1 coordinate 755,621, forward strand.
TTCAATAGCCAAGTTGGCCACCCCAGCGACCTGAAAACAGCCATAAGGAACGGCCTCTCCACAGAAGGGAATGCGGCCGCGAAGTCGAAGAAGACTGCGCCGCCCGAGTCCGAAGCGCACGCAGCGTGGACGGAGGCCTCCTCAATGTCGATGAGATTCGACAGCATGGAACGACCGCCAATGAACCCGCGTTGGATGCTGGAGGCTCTGGCGCCGAGCTTGGGTTCAATGAGGGTTCTGACCGCGCTCGCCAACAACCTGTTGTCCGTATTTGTGACGTTCAGGGGCCTCACGTTGGCTGATTCGTAGCATCCTTCCCCTGTGTGTGCGATCCCCGAAGGTGTCTTGGGGAGGAAGAAGAGGAGGCTGGCGTTGAAGTCGTCCAAAAACTCGCTCATGAGGTCACGGCCGTCGTCATCCGTGAGCGCCTGGAAAGCGTCGTAGAAGATATCAACCGAAAGCCCCATAACGCACCTCCATGCCTGGAACGGGACGCCGTCCGGTCCCGGAGAAGAGTTATTTGAGCGCCCCTAAGAGGCCTGAGCCAGAACGGCTGGAGAAGGAGGAGGGAGGGGGAGGCGCGCATCAGCATGGGGGGCCGGAAGAGGCCCTCGCTGGAACCGAGCAGAGAGAAGGGGCCCACCACGCAGGTTCGGTGAGACAGCATGTCGTTGAGCGGTGCTGCAGCCTCCCCTGAGAGCAGGCCCCCCCCAAAGCATCATCCAGAGAAGTCCCGTTTGCACCTTCATGCCTTGCTGGGCTCTGTGCGCGTTTCGGCACCTTCTCCCCCAACCTGGCCAGGGCCACCGACTGAGCAGGGACAGACCGTCCAGGCATTCCTACTGGCCTACAACGAAATCTTCGTAGAACCCCCAAGAAGTTCCAAGAACAAAAACAATGTTCTTAGAACAAGACCGGATGTATTAAAACAAGACTGTCTCTGACAGAAGTGTTCTACGAGCACTGCGTGCAAATCACAAGAAGGTCCTTAGAGCGTTCTCTGGCGGGCCTCTGGGCAAGCCAGGACGGACGCTTCGCCACTACGTGAGGCGAGCCCTGCTCAAAATGAACAGGAACTGCTGTAGGGCATCCAACCCATTCTTTCTGTACACATTTCGATCGTCCCAAACCGACGGGGGAGCGAGGGAGAGGAGAAGGAGGAGGAGGAGGAGGTGGAGGAGGTGGAGGAGGAGGAGGTGGAGGAGGTGGAGGAGGAGGAGTGTGAGGAGGAGGAGGAGGAGGCGGAGGAGGAGGAGGAGACCGTGTGCAACGCCCGGAAGTGCGACGTCCTGATTTTTCCCAACCAACCTGTGTTGTTGGGTCCTCGTTTTGAAGAGACGGTGCCCCGCGTCTCCTTCCTCCCGCTGCCCCCTCCCTCCCCTCCCACACCCATTCTGGCACACCCCTCACACGTTTCGTGGCCCCATCAGGAGCTCCACCGAAGGCCCCAGTGGCTGCGTTCGCATGCGGTTCCACCCCCAATTTCGGCACACCCCTCACACGTTTCGTGGCCCCATAGGGAGCTCCACCGAAGGCCCCAGTGGCTGCGCCCGCATGCGGTTCCACCCCCCATTCTGGCACACCCCTCACACGTTTCGTGGCCCCATAGGGAGCTCCACCGAAGGCCCCAGTGGCTGCGCCCGCATGCGGTTCCACCCCCCATTCTGGCACACCCCTCACACGTTTCGTGGCCCCATAGGGAGCTCCACCGAAGGCCCCAGTGGCTGCGCTCTGGCTTCGTGGCCCCATAGGGAGCTCCACCGAAGGCCCCAGTGGCTGCGTTCGCATGCGGTTCCACCCCTCATTTCGGCACACCCCTCACACGTTTCGTGGCTCCATAGGGAACTCCACCGAAGGCCCCAGTGGCTGCGCTCGCATGCGGTTCCACCCCCCATTCTGGCACACCCCTCACACGTTTCGTGGCCCCATAGGGAGCTCCACCGAAGGCCCCAGTGGCTGCGCCCGCATGCGGTTCCACCCCCCATTCTGGCACACCCCTCACACGTTTCGTGGCCCCATAGGGAGCTCCACCGAAGGCCCCAGTGGCTGCGCCCGCATGCGGTTCCACCCCCCATTCGGCACACCCCTCACACGTTTCGTGGCCCCATAGGGAGCTCCACCGAAGGCCCCAGTGGCTGCGCTCGCATGCGGTTCCACCCCCCATTCTGGCACACCCCTCACACGTTTCGTGGCCCCATAGGGAGCTCCACCGAAGGCCCCAGTGGCTGCGCCCGCATGCGGTTCCACCCCCCATTCTGGCACACCCCTCACACGTTTCGTGGCCCCATAGGGAGCTCCACCGAAGGCCCCAGTGGCTGCGCCCGCATGCGGTTCCACCCCCCATTCTGGCACACCCCTCACAGTGGAGCTCCACCAAAAGCCCCAGTGGCTGCGTTCGCATGGCGGCGCCGCGCCCAATTTGGCACACCCCTCGCACTTTTCGTGGCCCCATAGGGAGCTCCACCGAAGGCCCCAGTGGCTGCGTTCGCATGGCGGCGCCGCACCCAATCTGGCACACCCCTTTCACGTTTCGTGGCCCCACAGGGAGCTCTACCGAAGGCCCCAGTGGTTGCGTTGGCATGGCGGCGCCGCACCCATTTCGGCACACCCCTCACACGTTTCGTGGCCCCATAGGGAGCTCCACCGAAGGCCCCAGTGGCTGCGTTCGCATGGCGGCGCCGCACCCATTTCGGCACACCCCTTACACGCTTCGTGGCCCCATAGGGAGCTCCACCGAAGCTCCCAGTGGCTGCGTTGGCATGGCGGCGCCGCGCCGAAGAAGATGTTCACTATTCGGTACTAACAGCTGCATATGGTTGGGTCCTTCGCCAGGCTAATTTTTCAGGACGGCGTCCCTTGAAGTCCGGACCCTTTCCCCAGGACCAGCTTTTCGTCCTGAATCGTCCCTCGACGGTCCCGAGGCCCTGAGAGAGCCCCCCGGGGCCGGAAATTGCCCAAAACCTCCCGTCCAGATTTTCGCTTACGACGCGATCATGCCTGGGTACCTCTGTGGATCGTCCCGAATCGACCGGGGAGGGGAGGCAAAGAAGGGGCGGCCGAGGCGGGCGCGCGCAGGGAGGGGAAAGAGAAGGAGGAGGAGGAGGAGGAGGAGAAGGAGGAGGACAAGGAGGAGGAGGAGGAGGTGGAGGAGGAGGAGGTGGAGGTGGATGACAAGGAGTGGGAGGAGTGGGAGGAGGAGGAGGAGGAGGAGGAGGAGGAGGAGGAGGAGATGAAAGAGGAGGAGGAGGAGGAGGTGGAGGAGGGGCGGCCGAGGCCGGCGCGCGCAGGGCGTACTCGGCCCCGCCGCGCAGCTGGCCCACCGCGGCCGTCCACAGCGCGTGGCCCCCCGCCGGGGCGGCGCGCACGGGGCCCTCCGCCAGGGCGGCGGGCGACCAGGTGAGCGCCCCGGCCATCTGCACCTATGGTGCAGAGGTCAAAGGAGCCCCCCCCAGGATGACCACGAGGAGGAGGAGGAGGAGGAGGAGGAGGAGGAGGAGGAGAAGAATTGTTGTTTTCTTCCCTCTGCTAGCCCTGAGGCGAGGGTACACAACGTTAGTCTGTGCTGCTGGCAGCCTTTGCTGCTGCCTCTCTGGCCTGGACGCGTGCGAGCAACGCACGCATTTCAGGGGTCGACACCAAGCCCTCGAGGCCAGCTGCCGAAGTCGAAGCGTCGGGCGGAGGAGGAGGAGGAGGCCCGACACGTGAAGTCGTTTTGCAAACGCGCCCGAAGAAGGAATCGAACAGGGCAGGGCCAATTAGGAAACGCCTAGAGCCGTTTCGTAGACGCCGATTGTCCGTTCCGGTTTTCCTCCCATGATGTTGGGGTTAAGTCGGGCATGTCCCTCTGCAGTAGGAATATTCAAACATACGCCAGAAAATCCGCCGGCCCCCTTGTGGGGCCACCAGGCTGTAAGCGCGGGTTCGCAGTTTCCAGTACCAGTTGTAGCTTGTAGTTTCCAGTGTTACAGTTCTGCTTCTTGCTGGTTACTGTAACTAATTGACTGACCGCGCGAGGGGGGGGGAGGCCCAAACGGGACTTTTAGCACCCCCTGGGCGCGTTGTCTGAATTGCTGGGGGGGCTCGAAATCGACACCCCTCACGCAGATCCGCGGGGTCAGGGTCCAAAAACACAGGGATTTGCCACATTTCTGAAATTCGGTGCCACCCCTCACGCAGATCCGCGGGGTCAGGGTCCAAAAACACAGGGATTTGCCACATTTCTGAAATTCGGTGCCACCCCTCACGCAGATCCGCGGGGTCAGGGTCCAAAAACACAGGGATTTGCCACATTTCTGAAATTCGGTGCCACCCCTCACGCAGATCCGCGGGGTCAGGGTCCAAAAACACATGGGATTTGCCACATTTCTGAAATTCGGTGCCACCCCTCACGCAGATCCGCGGGGTCAGGGTCCAAAAACACAAGGGATTTGCCACATTTCTGAAATTCGGTGCCACCCCTCACGCAGATCCGCGGGGTCAGGGTCCAAAAACACAGGGGATTTGCCACATTTCTGAAATTCGGTGCCACCCCTCACGCAGATCCGCGGGGTCAGGGTCCAAAAACACAGTGGATTTGCCACATTTCTGAAATTCGGTGCCACCCCTCACGCAGATCCGCGGGGTCAGGGTCCAAAAACACATGGGATTTGCCACATTTCTGAAATTCGGTGCCACCCCTCACGCAGATCCGCGGGGTCAGGGTCCAAAAACATAAGGGATTTGCCACATTTCTGAAATTCGGTGCCACCCCTCACGCAGATCCGCGGGGTCAGGGTCCAAAAACACTTGGGATTTGCCACATTTCTGAAATTCGGTGCCACCCCTCACGCAGATCCGCGGGGTCAGGGTCCAAAAACACCTGGGATTTGCTACATTTCTGAAATTCGGTGCCACCCCTCACACAGATCCGCGGGGTCAGGGTCCAAGAACACATAGGATTTGCCACATTTCTGAATTCGGTGCCACCCCTCACGCAGACCAGGGGGGGTCAGGGTCCGAAAACACATGGGATTTGCCACATTTCTGAAATTCGGTGCCACCCCTCACGCAGATCCGCGGGGTCAGGGTCCAAAAACACACGGGATTTGCCACATTTCTGAAATTCGGTGCCACCCCTCACGCAGATCCGCGGGGTCAGGGTCTAAAAACATAGGGGATTTGCCACATTTCTGAAATTCGGTGCCGCCCCTCACGGACATCCATTGCAAGGCGTGGTAACCCAAACTGCGAGTACTCCCTCGGCCCTTTAATCTCAAGGTGTGGTAACCAAGCTCGTAAACCATACACGATTTACCAATCGCCCTGTGTGGTAACCCCTCTTGTGATCAGTTGGTTTTGCCGATTGCGAATCGGCCTCGCATGAAGTTCCGATACTGCTGCACGACAGCGCCAAAGCCTCATGACTTAGCTCTTCCATGGCCCATTCTCCGAGAGAGGGGGCCGGCGGCAGGGGGCGAAGCCCTTACGGATAATACAATCAAATTTCAAAAATAGTTCAAATACGATCCAAATAAAAATCCGAACAAAAAGGGATTGACGACTTCTGACGTCTCTCGACTCGCGCCGGGGCGGTCACGACTTGCTCCAAGTTTCGCTTGAGCTTGACCTGGGTCTACCTGGATGTACCTGGATTTGCCTTGAGTTCTCTGCATTTCCCTGGATTTGTCTGGCTCGATCCCCACAACTCGACGGGCGAAAAGTCGTCAAGGACTTTTGGGACTGTCGGGGCCCTCTTGCGGCCGAGAACTTCCGGACGGCGCGCGCCGCGGCGGCAAGGGCTGTACATCCATGTCCAGTGCGTCCGGAGGACGCACTGGATGTGGACGAGCATCGGGCCTCTTTAGGGGGGGCAGGCTCGTCCAGATCCAGTTCACCTCGGGCTTCTGGTGAAGGGGGCCCGAGCCTCCGAGCTGCAGGGTGTCTGGACACGAGTGTTCCCCGCACCCCGGCGACGCGCGATGCCTTGCCAAGGGGCGGCTCCGGAGGAAGCGCCTGGTCCCCGGGGAGGCGCCGCAAAGGTCCAGGGGCCGCGTGCTGCGAGGATCGCGACGTCGAGGGCCTGGGGAGGCAGGCGGTCACCCCTGGGACATGCGAGGGTCTCCGGGGACCTCTGGGTGCCTCCGCACCTACAGGTCCTCCGCAGCGGGCCGCTTTTGCCCGGCGCGTCGCGGCGGCGGCCCCAGCGGCGCGGGCCCAGGGCGTGTCGCTGCGCTGCGCAGGGCGGGGGGATGCAGAAGGCTTGGGGCGTGGAAGCTCGGGGACTGGGACGTGGTCAGCGGGTCGCGCCGAAGCTGGGGCAGAACCGGCGGCGCGACACGCTAAGCAAACGCTCCCGAGCGTAACCCCGGGCCTCGCGCTGCGCAGTGCCCGGTCATATTCGCGCTCTCGCGCAGCCCGCGGACAAGGGCACCTGGGCTGCGGGCAGCAATTTGTTGCGTCCATCCCCCGTGCGTCTTGGAATCTCTCTCGGAAGGGGCGCCGCAGGGCCGAGAGGCGCACTGGACATGGATGAACATCGAGTCTCCATCGGCCAGCTTTTTTGGTGGGTTTGTTTTCCACCGCCACCACCATAAGTAGGGGGGGAGGGGGTCCTCCTCCAGCTCCTCCTCCTTCTCTTCCTCGTCCTCCTCTTCTTCCTTTCCTTCCCCCACCTCCTTCCTCCCTCCAACTTCTTGTGGTGGTGGTGGAAAACAGGCTCATCATTTTTCCAGAGTGAGGGGGCCGAACGGTCATTCATTGTCCACGGGTGCGTGGCTAAAGTGAGAATCCGCGATGGGGATGATGTTTGTTACGTTGTCGCTGCTGTTGCTGTTGTTGTTGCTGTCATTGTAGTTGATGTGGTTATATTTGTTGCTGTTGGTGTTGAACTGTCACTTCTGAAGAGTTAGTATTGTTGCCCCACGGGCGCATACTGTTTTCTCCATCAAAGTGTGCCCCTCGACGCTCGCACCCTGTTTTTTTGACAGGGACAGTCTTGGTGCTCAAACTGTGCCCTTGGCCCCCCCCCGGATGACAACAACAACGGTTCCCGCCTGAGACTCCGTCCAAATTGACTTAGGGCCCCCGCTCCTGAGCCTTCCTCACAATTTACTCCGGATCGGTGCTCCCGCCTGTGACTCCCTCGCAACTTAGTCAGGACCCCCGCTCCCATCTGAGACTTCCTCCCAACTTACTCAGGAACGGCGCTCCCGCTTGAGATTTCGTCGCAATTGAACAAATATTTCCTCGCAGTTGAATCAAGACCCCCGCTCCCGCCAGAGAACCTTTCACGTTTTACACATTTGATTTAGGGATTGCGTTCTCGCCTGTGACTTCCATGCGATGTATTCAGGAATCGCGCTGTCGACGCTCAGGAAACACGCTGCGCCAAGGACGCCGCCAGAATTTACTTAATATTCGCGCTCTCGCCATACTCAGGCATCCCGTTTGAATGTCCCACCCGCCCGACCCGCCCGTCAGGGAATCGCCCGCCCGTCTTGGGCTCCCGCCCGAGACTTCCTTCAGGAACGGCGCATTCGCCTAGGACTTCCTCGAACGTTCACGCTCTTACCTTCCTGCTCCTCCTCCCTCTCCCTCGTTTCTCCTCCCTTTTTTCTCTCCCCCCTCTTTTCCCTCATCCTTATGCCTCTCTGCCCTATCCCCTCTCTCTCTTCTCCCTCCTCCTTTCTCCCTCCCCTCTCCTACCTCCTCCTCCCTCTTTATGTCTCTCTCTCTCTCTCTCTCGCTTTCTCTTTGTTCCTCTACATATCTTATCCGTGTGTTATTGTTTCTCTCTCTCTCTCTCTTGTTTCTCTCTCTCTCTCTCTCTTTTTTTTTTCTCTCTCTCTCTCTCTGCCTCTAATCAACCGCCCCCCTCTTCGCTCCTTCTCTCCTGGCGTTTTCCCTCTTCCGTCGTCCCTCCCCCTTCCTTCCTCCCACTCTCCCTCGTTCTCCCCCTCCTCTTTTTGCAAGGCTCACAACAATTCCAATGGCGGGCACATTTACGCCCACGAAGGATTGTCCTCCCGTTCAAGCTTACCCGCCTGTCTAAACCCGCCGCCCACCGCAAAGAGAAATTCGCCGGCCCAACGGGCCAGGGCGTGCTAAGATCTCCGGTAACTGATTAACAGTATTAACAGTATTTCTAGTTCGCGCGCGCGGGGCGGCCCCTGGGGGTCCCCCGGCGAAAAGTACCCCGACCAACGCCCGGTCGCCGCCCGACCGCCGCCCGACCAAGTCTACTCAGAGATGGTTTTCCTTCTGGGTGCGGCCTCTCAGGCTCCCCAGAGCGCGCTCAGAGTGCCCCAAGAGGCCCCCAAGACTGCCCAAGAGGCCCCCGAGACGCCCAAAGAGCGCTCGAAGACGCCGAAGATGACCCCAAGACGGCCCAAAAGGCCCCCAAGACAGCCCAAGAGGCCTCCAAGACGCCCCAAGAGCCTTCCAAGAGGCCTCCGAAGAGAGCCCCAAGAGGCCAAAATCGTTGATTTTCATTGGTTTTTTCGATGTTTTTTGTGTTTTGGCTTTTTCGGCTTCCGGACGCTCCAAGACGGCCCAAGAGGCCCCCAAGACCGCTCCAAGACGGCCCACGAAGCTCCCAAGACGGCGCCGAAACGACCCAAGAGAGCCCTCAAGACGGCCCAAGTGCCGCCCAAGACGGACCAAGAGGCCCCAAGACGGGCCCAAGAGGGACTCAGGAGGGATACCGAGAACTCAAAAATGGAGCCCTCCGTCCCAGAAGGCGCCCAGGAGGTCCCAAAGAGGCCCCAAGAGGCCTCCAAGAGGCCCCAAGATGTCGCCAAGAGGCCCCAGGAGACTCCCAGGAGGCCCAAAAGAAGCCCCAGAAGGCTTCAAACATGTCTCCCAGGCGCCCCCGAACGGCCTCTCAACAGACCCCAAGAGGCCCCCCAAAGAAGCATCTTGACGACGACCCTATTTCGCCCCATCGAGAGACGACCCCCAGGGAACTGCTTCACCATCAAAACTCCCCACACAACGCGTCCGAACGACACCCGCCCCCAAGAGCGCAACATGGGCAACGAACACACAAACAAAAACCAGCGATGCCATATCACGGGCCGGCGGAATGAGCGAAGCGATTCAATAATCCCCCAAACGGGGTGTGATCGAAGACAAAAAGGGCTGGTATCGAGGGTGTGGGTAACTCGTTTTGAATGACACGCGGGCAAATAAGAGCGAACCGTCTTATAATGATTGTGGTTGTTCCTGTTGTTGTTGTTGTTGAACTTTCACTGCTGAATAATAATCATTGTTGACCACCCCCACCGGTGCATACTGTTTCTTCTCAATCAAAGTGTGCCCCTCGACGCCCGTACCCTGTTTTGACAGGGAAAGCATTGAGACTCAAACTGGGCCCCTGGCCCCGGGGTTACAACAACAACGGTTCCCGCCTGAGACTTCCTCACAAATTAGCAAGGACCCCCGCTCCCGCCCGAGACTTGCTCGCGCATTTTATTGAGGAATCGCGCCCTCGCTTGGGACTTCCATATAATTGATTAAGAAATCGCTCTCCCAGCGCTCTGGAGTCGCGCTCTCGCTGGAGACCCGCCTGCAATCTACTCAACAATAGCGCCCTTGCGTGGGAATTGCTTGCAATTTACTCAAGCGCCGCGCTCCCAACACCCAGGCACCCAGGAGTCGCGCTCACGCTTAGGACTCCCTCACAGATTAGCTAGAAATCAAAATCTCGCTGCTCTTCGTGGCCCCGTTGCTGCCCTTCGCGGCCCCGTTGCAGCCCCTCGTGGCCTCCTCGCTGCCCTTCGTGGCCCCGCTGCAGCCCTTCGTGCCCACTCACTTTGTTTCGTGGCCCCGTTGCAGCCCTTCGTGGCCCCCTCGCTGCCCTTCGTGGCCCCGTCGCAGCCCTTCGTGGCCCCGTTGCAGCCCTTCGTGGCCCCCTCGCTGGCCTTCGTGGCCCCGTTGCATCCCTTCGTGGCCCCCTCGCTGCCCTTCGTGGCCCCATCTATGCATGCCCTTCGTGGCCCCCGTTCGTTCGCGCCCGTGGTGGCCCCATATGCGTGCCCTTCTTGGCCCCGAGGTTGCTTTTCGTTGCCCTTTCGCTGCCCTGCGTGGCCCCGTTGCTGCCCTCAGTGGCCCCGTCCTTGCCCTCCGCGGCCCAGTATACGTATGCCCTGCGTGGCCCCCGCTCGTTCGCGCCCGCTGTGGCCTCATATGCATGCCCTTCGTGGCCCCGCTGTCGCCGTTTGTGGCCCCCTCACTGTCCTACGCGGCCCAGTTGCTACCCTCAGTGGCCCCATCGTTGCCTTCTATGGCCCGCATTATCTGCCCTTCGTGGCCCCCGCTCGTTCGCGCTCGGCGTGGCCCCATACGCATTCCCTTCGTGTCCCCGTTGTCGCCCTTCGTGGCCTACTTCGTGTTCTTGTGGCACTGCTGTCGCTTTCGCTCGTCGTCGTCATCGCCGTCGCCGTCGTCGTCGCCGTCGCCGTCGCCGTCGTCGTCGTCGTCGTGGTCGGTCCCCTGTCCGTCCCTCTTGGGGTCGGGTCGACGGTCCGCGGCCGCCCCGCCGATCAGCGCTGCCGCTGGCCAGGCCGACGGGCCGACGGTCCGCGGCCGCCCCGCGGCTTGCCGGGGCCCGGCCTGCAGGGAAGAAAAATATATACCCCACAAAAAACGGTCGATCGAAGACGAAGAGGGCGGGTATCAAGGGCTTGGGAAATACGCGAAATTGGACACTCGAGCAGATAAGGGCGAAAAATAATAAAATGGTTATTATTATTGTTGTTGTTGTCGTCGTCGTTGTTGTTGTTGTTGTTGTTGTTCTTGGTGTTTGTTGTCGTCGTCCCACCTTCCCGCGACCCACCCTGCGACCCACCCGCGACCCACCCCGCGACCCACCCGCGACCCACCCGCGACCCACTCAGCGGCCCACCCGCGACACACCCCGCGACCTACCCGCGACCCACCCGCGACCCACCCCGCGATCTTCCCGCGACCCACCCGCGACCCGCCAGCCCGCGACATTCCCGCGACCCACTGTCGACCCACCTGCGACCCAACCCGTGACCCACCCATATGGCTTTAACATAACAATCGTCGCCTGCGGCGGGCTCGCTTTATAGCTTGAAAACGTCTGCGCCTGCGGCGGGCTTCATCAGAGCCTCGCAGACTGCCGATGTCCCTGGGTGCGTCGCTAAAATGAGAAATCCTTGGTGATGATTTTGCGTGTTGCGGTGTTCTTGTTTGTTGTCGTCGTCCCACCCGCGACCACCCCGCGACCCACCCCGTGACCCAACCGCGACCCACCCCGCGACCCACCCGCGACCCAACCCGCGACCCACCCCGCGACCCACCCGCGACCCACCCGCGCCCCACCCGCGCCCCACCCGCGACCCACCCGCGACGCACCCGCGACCCGGCCCGCGACCCACCCGCGACCCACTGTCGACCCACCTGCGACCCAACCCGTGACCCACCCAAATTGTTTTAACAAAAAGCGGCTCCTGCGGCGGGCTCGTTTTATAGCTTGAAAACTTCTGCGCCTGCGGCGGACTTCATGAGAGCCTCGCAGACTGCCAACGTACCCGCCGCCCCCTCACTCTTATCCGCAACTGCGGGGTGCTATATATATATATATATATATGTATATGTATGTATATGTATATGTATATGTACACAAATAGATGTGTATATGTGGTCGACCCCCCAACAAGATCATACCTTTCTCTGCTGCTCCGTTCCTTCGCTTCTTCCTTCTCCGTTCCTTCTCTTTCTCCTTTCCCTTTTCCTCCCTCTCCAAACACAATTCCTCCTCCTCCTGGCCCATCATCCTTCGCCTCCTTCTCTCTTCCGTTTCCTCCTCTCTTTAGCAACACAAAACCATGAATACACAGTGTTTGGCGCACTCGGAGCAAGGACAAGTTTCTGTACGTGTAGTTGTTTTGTTGTTGTTGGGGTCTTGACTTGAAAGCTCAAGTGCTCCCCGCGGCCTAACCCCCAGCGCCTCCTCCCTCTCCCCATTCCTCTTTCCCCTCCTTCTCCTCCTTTCCTTTCCTCCCCCTCGTTGCAAAACAAGAACACCAATAATACACTGTGTTTGGCGCCCTCGGTGCAAGGAAACGCTGTGTAATGTTGTATTATTTTTGTTTGGTTTAGGATGCAAGGAAAAACGGTGTATGTTGAGTTAGTTTTGTTTTTGGGGTCTTGATAAAGTGCTCCCCGCGGCCTAACCCCCAGCGCCTCCTCCCTCTCCCCATTCCTCTTTCCCCCTCCTTCTCCTCCTCTCCTTTCCTCTTCCTCGTAGCAAAACAAGAAAACCAAGAATACACTGTGTTTGGCGCCCTTGGTGCTAGGAAACGCTGTGTATGTTTGTTTGTTCTGGGTTTTTGGACTAGGATGCAAGGAAACACTGAATATGTTTGGTTATGTTGGTTCGTTTGGTTCTGGTTGCTAAAGTGCTCCCCGCTGCCTCTACCCAGCACCTCCTCCTCCTTCTCTTCCGGAGCTCCGAAGCCAAAGAAAACGACATAACCAATCATACACCGTGGTGCCTTGCAAACTAGACCACAAACAACCCCAACAAAAAAAACACGCAGTCTCCTTGCACCAAGGGCGCCAAACACTGTGTATTATTGGTTTCCTTGCTTTGCAACAAGGAGGAGGAAAGGAAAGAAGGAGAAGGAGGGGGAAAGAGGAAGGGGGAGAAGAAAAGGAGGTGCTGGGGGGGAGGCCGCGGGAAGCACGTGAGCTTCCCCCCCAAAAAAAACAGTGTTGCCTTGCATCTGAACCCCCCCCAAAGAAAAAGTCCTTGCTCCGAGGGCGCCAAACACTGTATATGCATGGTTTTGTGTTGCTGCAGAGAGGAGGAAACGGAAGAGAGAAGGAGGAGAAGGATGATGGGCCAGGAGGAGGAGGAGAAATTGTGTTTGGAGAGGGAGGATAGGGAAAAGAGAAAGAGAAGGAACGGAGAAGGCGAAAGAGAACGAACGGAGAAGCAGAGAGAGGTATGATCTTGGAAAGGAGAGTCATATGTGTATATACATATATGTACACAAATGTACACTTTTATATAAATATATACATATGTGTGTAGATCCATATCCATATCCGGTGCCTCTCCGACTTCTGAGGAAGGGCGCCCGAGCATCCAAGCCGCAACGGGCATGGGCACAAAGTCTTGCCCGCACCAGGCGTGGCCCAGGCCACCGCCGCACCCGCGCGGCGGCTTGCGCGACCCTGCTCTGCTCCGCGGGTGTCCGCGGGAGGCGCGTGCAGCGGCACTCGGAGGCCACCCGCTCCGAGTGGGCGCCTGCGCCGACTGGGAGGGGGGAGGAGGGGGGAAGAAGGGAGGGAGGGGAAGGCGGGGACAGGCATTGTGTCTGGCCTTCGAGGCGGAAGGAGGGTAAGAGCGGGAGAGGAGGGGGAGGGGGCGCCGGCACAGGGACGATCTGCAGCGGGCGCTGGAGATGCAGGAGGAGAGGCTGCAGAGCCACCTGGGTATGCTGGCGGGCAGGACTGGCGCCGTGGGGGGGGGATGAGTAAGAAGGAGGGCAACGATGATGATGATGCTGCTGCTGATGATGATGATCATGATGATGATAATGATGATGATCATGATGATGACGATGATGATGATGCTGATAATGATGATGATGCTGATGCTGAAGCTGATGATGCTGATGATGCTGATGATGCTGACGATGACGATGCTGCAAATGATAATGATGATGATGCTGATGCTGATGCTGATGATGATGATAATAATGACGATGATGGTGAGAATGATGCTGATGATGATGCTGGTGATGGTAAGGATGATCATAATGATGATGATGATGATGATGATGATGATGATGATGATGATGATGATGATGATGATGATGATGATGATGATGATGATGATTATGATGATGAGGAGGATGAGGAGGCGGAGGACGGAGGAGGAGGAGGAGGAGGAGGAGGAGGAGGAGGAGGAGGATAAAGAGGGAGAGATGAGATGAGGAGGGGGTGGGTGTGCAGGGAGGGAAAGGATAGGAAACGGGAGGAAAGGCGGAAAAGGCTCCGAATCTAGCCCTGTTTTCCTGGAACGCGTTCTGGCCGGGACCTCGGCGGATCCAGCCGAGGCGAGGCAAGGAGGGCCCTCGCCGGAAAAAGGGAAGAGATAGCTCAGAGCCCCCCCTGCTCCCTCACTCCTCCGGGAGGGGGTTCTGGAGGCTCGACACATGATGGCGCACGCTCACATGTTAGCAGGAGAAACCCGACCCTCGATGCCTCTGGGGATACCCAGTGCGACATTTCCCTCGGACGCCCTTTTGCTTGCTGAGGGCCAGACGAGACAACTAGAGGCCGCCTCGATTGGGTCGGAGCAGATAGGGTCGGAGGATCACACCGCATCGCCGATACATGAGCGATGCATCGGCGATGTATCGGCGATGCACCAGCGATGCACGTCAACGTCGGCGTTGCACCAGCGACGTCGACGTAAAGCAAATCGGGCTCCACATCGAGCCGCATCAGCGATGCATCGGCGATGTGACACGATCCCCCGACCCCAGTTACTCCGACCCCATCTAGGAGGCCGAGAACAACAGCGACCTTCCTGCGAAGGCTAAATCCGCTCAACACCCTTGGGTGGCGCTTATGGGGGTGCGGTAGGTGTGCGGGTGGGGAAAAGGTGCACTTCGGGCCCTGAAGGGCCCCTTTTTTGAAGCCCTCGCTGCCCCCCCATTCATCGCCCCCCATTCCGCGACGTCTTCTGGACCCCTCCCCCAGGGTCCATCATCATGGCCCGTCGTTCGAGGCAGCCCTAGAGACGGGAGACCTCCAGGAGGCACCAACAACAACGAAACACGCTAGGGAGGGCCGCCCTTGTCTCGAGTCACCTTCCTGCTGTTTTCTCCACGCCGACCTCGCACTCCAGGACCTTGGCGCCCGGGGGGTCCTCAACCTCCCACTGCAACCACAGCGTCTGCGCGGTCCTCCGCGTGCAGTACACGCGGACGGGCGCGCCTGCCCCTCCCGCCCCTCCGGCTCCTCCTCCTCCCTGCCTCCCTCCTCCCTGACTCACCCCCCCGCGAGCCTCCCCGCCATCCTCCACTCTTGTGCTCCTTCTCCTTTTCCTCCGCCCGTCGAGGAGGAGGAGGAGGAGGAGGAGGAGGAGGAGGAGGAGGAGGAGGAGGAGGGGGAGGGAGGAGGAGGAGGAAGTGAGGAGGAGGAGGAGGAGGAGGGAGGAGGAGGGGAGAAGGAGGGAGGGGGAGGGGGGAGGGGGAAGAGGGGAGGAGGAGGAGGAGGAGGGAAGGAGGAGGAGGGGGCGTAACGAGGAAGAAGGGAGAGGAGAGGAGGATGGTGGAGGAGGAGGAGGGGGACAAGCTAGGTGCGCTCGCGTCAACATCTGACATCCTACCCCTCCCTCCCATCCCTTCCCATTGAGCTACTTCATTGTCCTCTCACCGAATCGGGCTTCGCATCTGACCCTGTTACCTAAGAGGGAAAGGAGGAGGACGACGGCGCGATGAAAACGAAGACGACGGGACCAACGCTGCAGCGGGAGCACCATTGTTGAAGAGCCGAAGAACGCCACTGGAGCGGAGCATATCATAGCATGGGGCCGGGGACCGTTGCACTGCAGCGGCAGCACGATTTGGAACGACCAGCGGCGCGGAAAATAGGACGAACGCTGCAGCGGGAGCAACATTCTGAAGGACCGGAAAGACTCGGATTTTCAAAAACATAGATGAAAACCAAACTCCCGGGAATCCTGTGCGGAAAAGGACGCCGCCCAAAAGGGGGGGGGGGCTTTCTGCGGCCCCAAAAATCAACGAATCGACACCGGATGTGTAATCACCTCCAATGTTTTTGCCTGGG
>CAUYUJ010016593.1:771533-774033 GCA_963575745.1 Prorocentrum cordatum
GGGGGCCGCCAGGGGTGCCTCACGGCCTCCGTTCGCGCCCAGATTGCGGGGATGTCTCAGGTGGTTTGCGTGCTTTGGTCGCGATCATTTTTGGTTTTCGGAGCAGATTCTGAGGAGCCTCGTGCGAGGCGCTCATTTTCGCCCCCCAGGGGGGCCAGATTTTGAGGATAGCTCGACCGGTTTGCTTGTTTTGGCGGCCAGACTCGTGGGCACAGATTCTCCCCAGGATGCCACAGGAGGCTCCAGCAGGCTCCAGGAGGCCCCAGGAGGCCACATGAGGTCCCAGGAGGCATCAGGAGGCCACAGGAAGACTCAAGAGGCCACAGGATATCCCAAGAGGCTCCAGGAGGCCCCAGGAAGCTCCAGGAGCCCTCAGGAGGCCTAAGAAGGCAACAGGAGGCCTGGAGAGGCTCCAGGAGCAGGAGGCCTCAGAAGGCAACAGGAGTGGCTCCAATCCAATGTGTTTTACGTATGCTCCTATAGATTAGGCCTCACCCAGAGCACGAATTCTTCATGTTATACGTATGTTTCTATAGATTGTCCTTCTCCTGTGCATGCAATCCTACATGTTCTATGTATGTTCCTATATATTGGGCCTCCCCTGGTGTGTTCCTATATATTGCCCTTCTCCTGCGGCTCCGTTCCGCAATGTTTTATGTACGCCTGTTCTTATATATTGGGCCTCTCCTGGGGCACGATTCCTCCCTAGGAGGCCTCAGGAGGCTCCAGGAGGCCCCAGGAGGCCACGCGAGGCTCCAGGAGGCCTCAGGAGGCCACTCGAAGCCCCAAGAGGCCCCAGGAGGCCCCGAGAGGCTTCTTGAGGCCCCAGGAAGCCCCAGGAGGTTTCAGGAGGCCCCTCGGGGCCCCAGGCTCATGCGCAGAGACGCGCTCGTACTACTGAGACTCATTCACACTCCAATTCATTCGCAGTTAGATTCATGACCAGACCCTCACAACTCAAGCCCGCTTATGTTCGAAAACTCTTGCGCCTAGACAGTCACGGCGGACAGGTCCATGCGAATAGATGCACATATGGGGAGCTCCAAGCAGTGAATAAGTTCCCTGACCGCGCCGGACCCCTCATCATCATCCCTCCCCTCCCTCCTCCCTCTCTGCACTAGCCAGTGATGATGAGTGTCATGATGATGACCCTGGGATGGTGAGTATGATGTGAGTATGACGATGATGGTGAATGATGGATGAGTAGGGTGATGATGATGATGACGACGATGCTGCTGCTGATGATGATGAAGACGATGATGATGATGATGATGATGATGATGATGATGATGATGATGAGGATGAGGATGAGGATGAGGATGATGATGATGATGATGATGATGATGATGATGATGATGATGATGATGATGATGATGTTGCTGTTGTTGTTGATGATGATGATGATGATGGTGGTGGTGGTGGTGGTGACGATGATGATGTTGATGATGATGATCAGATGATGACGATGCCTCGAGCGGTTTGCTGGTTTTAGCTATCCTAAGGGGGGGCGCCAGGGGGTACCTCACGGCCTCTGTTCGCGCCAACATGGCGGAATGCCTCGAGCGGTTTGCCTGTTTTGGTCGCGAGCATCCTTCGTTTTCGGAGCAGATTTTGAGGATGTCTCGGGCGAGGCGCCTCCTAAGGGGGGGGCTGCCAGGGGTATCTCACGGCCTCCGTTCGCGCCCAGATTGCGGGGATGTCTCAGGCGGTTTGCCTGTTTTGGTCGCGAACATCCTTCGTTTTCGGAGCAGAGAGGCGCTCATTTTCGCACCCAGGGGGGCCCAGATTTTGAGGACGTCTCGATCGGTTTGCTTGTTTTGGTGGCCAGACTCGTGGGCTCATCTTTTGTCCAGGATGCCACAGGAGGCCACAGGAAGACTCAAGAGGCCACAGGATGTCCCAAGAGGCTCCAGGAGGCCCCAGGAAGCTCCAGGAGGCCTCAGGACGCACCAGGAGGCCCCAGGAGGCCACAAGAAGCGCCAGGAGCCTTCAGAAGGCAACAGGAGGCCCCGAGAGGCCCCAGGAGCAGGAGGCCTCAGAAGGCAACAGGAGTGGCTCCAATCCAATGTGTTTTACGTATGCTCCTATAGATTGGGCCTCACCCGGAGCACGAATCCTTGATGTTATACGTATTTTTCTATATATATATATATATATAGTGTCCTTCTCCTGTATATGCAACCCTAAATATTGTACGTATGTTCCTATAAATTGGGCCTCCCCTGGGGCACGAGTCCTTGGTGGTTTACGTGTGTTCTTATAGATTGCCCTTCTCCTGTGGCTCCAATCCGCAATGTTTATGTACGTCTGTTCCTATATATTGGGCCCCTCCTGGGGCACGAATCCTCCTTAGGAGGTCCCAGGAGGCTCCAGGATGCCCCAGGAGGCCACGCGAGGCTCCAGGAGGCCTCAGGAGGCCACTCGAAGCCCCAAGAGGCCCCAGGAAGCTCCAGGAGGTTTCAGGAGGCCCCTCGGGGCCCCAGGCTCATGCGCAGAAACG
>CAUYUJ010016593.1:776533-796533 GCA_963575745.1 Prorocentrum cordatum
AGCTAATACTATTATTAACAATATTAATACTAATAAAAAGACGAATACTACCAATACTAACAATACTACCAATACTACCAATACTAATGATACTGCTGATAATCACACTGACATCAAGAAGAGGAGGAGGAGAAGGAGGAGGAGGAGGAAGGGGAGTAGTAGGCGGAAGAGGAGGGAGGAGGAGGAGGAGGAGGAGGAAGAGGAGGAGGAAGAGGAGGAGGAGGAGGAACAGGAGGAGGAGGAGGAGGAGGAGGAGGAGGAAGAGGAAAAGGAGGAGGAGAAGGAGGAGGGGGAGGAGGAGGAGCATGAGGATGAGGAGGAGGAGGAGGAATAATAATAAGAAGACGAACACTAATACTGATAACACGATTATTAGTAAAACTAGCAATACTACGATTACTAGTACTAATAATCGTAGTATGAATAGTATGAAGAAGAATACGACAACGAAGACTACTACTATTATGAATAAAGCTAATAATAATACTACTAATCATAATACTAAAAATACTAATACTAATACTACTAATAATTATGATAATAATATCAATAATAATAATAACACTATAATAGTACTAAGCATAAGATAAGAAGACTACTACTAATACTACGAGTAATACTAATATTGATAAGAATAAGAATGCTTCTAATACGAATGCGAATAATAATACTATTATTAAGAAGAAGAGTGCGAATCTTTATAATACTAAGAATGAACATGATAACACGAATAACATTAACAATAATACGAATAAGAAGAATGTGAAGAAGAGGAGGGGGAGGATAATGAGGAGGAGGAGAAGGAGGGGGAGGAGGAGGAAACGGAGGAGGGGGCGAGGTGGAGGAGGAGGAGGAGGAGGAGGAGTAGGGCGAGGAAGAGGCGGATGGGGGAGGAACCGCATCCCGCCCGTCACCGCCGCCGCTCTCCTCTCCGTCCGCCCGTCGTGTTGGCCCAGGGCAGCCTCAGCGGGCGAGCGGGCGCGCGCGCGCGCACGGCTTCGCGCCAATGCCAGTGGCAGCCGCGGCCCAGGCCAAGCCCGCAGCCGCGACTGGCGAAGTCGAACTCTCGAGGTCATCTCCGATGCTCCAGGTCTCCCCAAAAGCTGTCCGAGTAGATGGGGTCGGAGGATTGCACCGCATTGTCGATGCATCGGCGATATGCGTCGATGTGGAGCCCGACTTTCTCCACGCCGACGGCGCCGATGCATCGGCGATGCGGCGCGATCCTGCGATCCCGTTTACTCGGACCCCATCTAGCAGGCCTCTGTCGGGGTCATATCAGATGCTTTGCAGGCGACTTCTGTTCCCCACTCCCCGAGTCTCCCTCCGAAAGCTGGCGGTTTAGA
The DNA here is from genome assembly GCA_963575745.1 of Prorocentrum cordatum. NCBI lineage: Eukaryota > Dinophyceae > Prorocentrales > Prorocentraceae > Prorocentrum > Prorocentrum cordatum. The sequence continues at coordinate 777,880 of CAUYUJ010016593.1, forward strand.
AGAGAGGGGGGCTCGTGGATGCATGCCTGGGGGGCTATTCGGACGCACCCTTGTGGAGGATGGGCGCCCCCCTCATCGTACATTCCCGAGCTACGCCCGAATCTACGATCCAGTCGAAGGCCTCACAAGGTGGGGCATGAGGGCCGCTATGCCTCCGTCAGTGTTCAGCATGGAGACCAGCGAGGTGTCCCAGAAGGAGGGCCCTGGGAGCTGTCAGAAGGCGTCGCTCGGGATGGGGCGCTGGTCCTGGGGGATGCCCTGGGGTCCAGGACATGCTTCCGCACAATCCACCGTTTCAGGTTCCGGAATCACCTGGAACCGTTCCGGGGTGTTTCTGGAAGCTTGACACCGTTTCAGGTTCCAGAATCACCCTGGAACCGTTCCGGGGTGAAAACCCATCTGGGGCCATTTTGAGCTCCTTCCAGAAGGCTTTTCTGATTTCCTTAAAGAAGGCCTTACTGAGCTCCTTACGGAAGGTCTTATTGAGCTCCTTACAGAAGGCCTTCTTGAGCTCCTTACAGAAGGTATGATTGAGCTCGAAGGCCTTCTTGAGCTCCTTACCGAAGGCCTTATTGAGCTCCTTACAGAAGGCCTTCTTGAGCTCTTTACAGAAGGCCTGATTGAGCTCCTTACAGTCACGACAACGAAAGAGTCCTGAATCAGAAATCTCATTTGGAAAATTGCCATTTTGGAAGCTCGGGTACACCCCCCCCATCCCCGAGCTGGGAGAGGGTTCCAGATGGATTTTCACCCTGGAGCGGTTCCGGGGTGAAAATCCATTTGGAACCTCCCGACGCTGAGCGGGAGGGCCCAGCCGCGAAAAACAAGCTCCCCGATAAGACTTGTCATTTGGAAAATTGCCATTTTGGGGTCTCGGGTGCACCCCCCACCCATCCCCGAGAGAGCCGTTTTGCGCTGGGAGAGGGTTCCAGATGGATTTTCACCCTGGAACGGTTCTGGGGTGAAAATCCATCTGGGACCTCCCGACGCTGAGCGGGAGGGCCCAGCTGCGAGAAACAAGCTCCCCAATGAGCGATTTCATGTGGAAAATTACAATTTTGGGGGCTCGTGTACACCCCCCCCCGTCCCCGAGAGAGCCGTTTTGCGCTGGGAGAGGGTTCCAGATGGATTTTCACCCTGGAGCGGTTCCGGGGTGAAAATCCATTTGGGTCCTCCCGACGCTGAGCGGGATGGCCCATCCGCGAAAAACAAGCTCCCCAGTATGAAATTTCATTTGGAAAATTACCATTTTGGGGGCTCGGGTACACCCCCTCCCTTCCCCGAGACAGCTGTTTTGCGCTGGGAGAGGGTTCCAGATGGATCTTTACCTTGGAACGGTTCCGGGATGAAAGTCCATCTGGAACCTCACGACGCTGAGCGGGAGGGCCCAGCGCGAAAAACAAGCTCCCCGATAAGACATTTCATTTGGAAAATGGCTGTGTTGGGGGCTCGGGTACACCCCCCCCATCCCCGAGACAGCCGTTTTGCGCTGGGAGAGGGTTCCAGATGAATTTTCACCCTGGAATGGTTCCGGGGTGAAAATCCATTTGGGACCTCCCGACGCTGAGCGGGAGGGCCCAGCGCGAAACACAAGCTCCCCGATAAGAAATTTCATTTGGAAAATTGCCATTTTGGGGGCTCGGGTACACCCCTTCCATCCCCGAGAGAGCCGTTTTGCGTTGGGAGAGGGTTCCAGATTAATTTTCACCCTGGAACGGTTCCGGGGTGAAAATCCATCTGGGACTTCCCTGGGCGGGAGCACCTAGACGGCATCATTGTCATCATCATCAGAAATACCACCATCGCCACCATCATCGGCATCCTCCTGCACAACCACTACCATCATCACCATCATCACCACAATCAACACAATCGTTGTTACCATACCGTCATAGACATAATCCGTGTCACCCTCGCCATCGTCAACACCAACACAGCCAGCATCACAGACACCACCATCGGCATCAGACCCATGTTCACCATCGGAAACATAATCACAGTGGCGATCGTCAGTGTCACCATCGTCGCCACCATGGTTATCACCGTGCTCGGGGAGGTTGCAGGCCGGCGGGAGGTGCAAGAGGGAGCTAACTTACGGAGAGGACGGGACGGATTACGATGAAACGTACCAAAGCATCACCAGAGACGTCACGCCAACATGGAACGTGACAGCAGTAACAACAACATTAACATCACCAACAACAATAACAGCAACAACAACAGCAGCAACAAAAACAACCACAACCACAACAACGACACCACCACCACCAAGAACAACAACAGGAGGTAGATAAGGCGAAACAGGAGGAGGAGGAGGAAGAGGAGGAGGAAGTGGAGCGAGAGCAAGAGAAGGAGGACGATGCGGGAACCGAAGGGACGGCACCAATGCCGCATGGGATGTCCGCGAACTTCAGCCCCGCGGACGTGGATGGAGGAGAAAGAGGAGGAGGAGGAGAAGAAGAGGATGAGGAGGATGAGAACTCCGAGGTGCAGGAGGAGGGAAAACACATAACCAAGATAATGGAGAGGAGGAGGAAGAGGAAACGCAGAATAAGGAAGAGGAGGAGTCTGTAAGAAGAGGAACGGGGGGAGGAGGAAGAGGATGATTCAGATGGTGAACATGATGATGCAGATTATGATGGTAGGATGAGGATGATGATGAGGATGATGACGGGGAAGATGGTGATGCAAAGAAGGAGCAACGATGTTGCAAGAAACTCCCCCGCCAAGTTCCCTGCTCAGAATGTATCCCCATGAACACCTTCATCATCAACATCGGCATCAGCGGCGTTGTCGGCATCACTGTCATCATCACCAGAAAGACCACCATCGCCACCATCATCAGCTTCTTCCTGCACAACACCACCACCATCATCACCATCGTCACCACTATCAGCACCATCGTCGTCACCATACCGTCATAGTCCTAATCCGAATCACCACCGTCATTGTCAACACCAACACAGCCAGCATCACAAACCATCATTGCCTTGCACACAACACCACCGTTGCCACCATCATCAACATCCTCCTGCACATCATCATCATCATCATCATCATCATCATCATCATCATCATCATCATCATCATCATCATCACCACCACCACCACCACCTTCATCATCATCATCATCATCATCACCACCCACCATAACCCTCATAGTCTTTAGCATTGTCAACATCGCCATCATCACAACCAGTGCCGCCAAAACCAGTACCGTCAACATCACGAACATCCATCTGGGGCCTCCCGACGCTGAGCGGGAGGGCCCAGCCGCGAAAAACAAGTTCCCCAGTAAGACATTTCATTTGGCAAATGATAATTTTTGGGGGCTCGGGTACACCCCCCCCATCCCCGAGAGAGCCGTTTTGCGTTGGGAGAGGGTTCCAGATGGATTTTCCTTCTGGAGCGGTTCCGGGGTGAAAATCCATTTGGGACCTCCCGACGCTGAGCGGGAGGGCCCAGCCGCGAAAAACAGGCTCTTCATTTGGAAGCTGATAATTTTTGGGGGCTCGGGTACACCCCCCCATCCCCGAGAGAGCCGTTTTGCGCTGGGAGAGGGTTCCAGATGGATTTTCACCCTGGAACGGTTCCGGGGTGAAAATCCATTTGGGACCTCCCGACGCTGAGCGGGAGGGCCCTGCCGCGAAAAACAAGCTCCCCGATCAGACTTTTCAATTGGAAAGTGGCCATATTTTGGGGGCTCGGGTACACCCTCCCCCATCCCCGAGAGCCATTTTGCGTTGGGAGAGGGTTCCCGATGGAGTTTCACCCTGGAACGGTTCTGGGGTGAAAATCCATCTGGGACCTCCCGACGCTGAGCGGGAGGGCCCAGCCGCGAAAAAGAAGCTCCCCAGTAAGAGAATTTCACGTGGAAAATTGTTATTTTGGGGGCTCGGGTACACGCCTCCCATCCCCGAGAGAGCCGTTTTGCGCTGGGAGAGGGTTCCAGATGAATTTTCACCCTGAAACGGTTCCGGGGTGGAAATCCATCTGGGACCTCCCGACGCTGAGCGGGAGGGCCCAGCCGCGAAAAACAAGCTCCCCAGTGTGACATTTCATTTGGAAAATTGCCATTTTGGGAGCTCGGGTGCAACCCCCCCATCCCCGAGAGAGCCGTTTTGCGCTGGGAGAGGGTTCCAGATGGATTTTCACCCTGGAACGAGACCTCCCGACGCTGAGCGGGAGGGCCCAGCCGCGAACAACAAGTTCCCCAAGAAGAAATTTCATTTGGAAAATTACCATTTTGGTGGGTTCTGGGGCTGGGAGAGGGTTCTGGGGCTGCCTGGGGGCCTCGTGGGGGCCTCTTGGAGCCTGTTGGGGGCTTCTTGGGGGCCTCTTGGGGCCTCCTTTGAGCCTCTCGGGGCGGAGGGCTCGACATGTCTGTTTTTTCTCCTGTCTGGGCACCCTCTTGGAGCCCTCTTGGGGGCCTCTTTGGCCGTCTTGCAGGCGTCTTGGGCCGTTCTCGGGCCCTCTTTGACCCGTTTCGGGACCCTCTTGGGGGCCTCTTGGGGCGATCGTTGGAGCCTCTCGGGCGGTTTTGGAGCTGAAACTCCAGCGGACGTGGTTTTAAGTAGTCGGCAGACCTCAATTCCTCTTGTTTTTCGGCCTTTTTTTCTTTCAGCGTATTCAGACTTATTGATCGAATTGAGCTTTACCGAATACCTTGCCTCCGGCAGGGGGTCCGTGTGAAGCCAGACTTTCACGTGCCTTTCCGGATCTCAACATATTTGATTATAGTGTTCGTATTTTCTGGCGCGCAGAGATGAGTCAGAAGCTGGATTGTTGTTATTTCCGAGTTTTGTTTGACAGAGGCCCATCTTGATGTTCATGTCCTAGTCTCTCCGGTTTCGCATTCATATCTTACAGAGACAGAAACATTCACGGCGGCGGAGTCGCCATTTTTGTTGTTGATGCCTTTGCAGACGTTGTACTTCCAGTGTTCCAGTCGGAAGTCGCAGAAAGAGTTTGGGTTGCAGTGCGCAGTCACGCCGGTTCTCTTTTCTTAGCATGTTGGTATGGCCCCCCTCATTACAGCGATGTGGAATCGATTACCAGCTTAGGGTTCGAGTGGGGAAACATTGAAATGTCTCATGTCGGAGATATGAACGTGCACCACGTGCAGTGCTTTGAGTATTCGATACGCACCACACCCGCCCGCATCGCTCTTCGGTCCTTGGCTGAGGAGCACGGTCTCCAGAGCGTGCAGTGCACCTCGCGCTATTACCCGTGCTGCTCGATGTACGGTTGGCATTAAGTCCGCTGCTGCATCGGTACCCTACCAATCAATTCGGTCGGCGCTACTGCAGTCTTTCGGTGCAGCCCGGGCGTGTCATTGACATTGGCCTCTCTTGGTGGCGTGGCTAGCCACCGAGGATTTTACCGCAGAGCTCCATTAGGCTGGGTTCGGCCCCGCATGCACATGCTTCCACGTATGTCGCGTGTTTCGCGTCCATTAAACGATGCAGCTTTTTACCTAACAGCGAAGACTGATAGGTTTCTAGTGGTGTCAAAAGAGAGCAGCAGATGACTCCACAGGGGGGTCGGGGCGGGACCCGGGGCGGCTGCCGCCGAAGCCCAAATCGCTTGGGACATCCTAGCAAAATCGCCCTTGGCGCTGCTAGAACTCCATTCCCGGTGTACATTTTGGATGCCCGGAGCCAACTGTAGGCCACTTCGTGGTCTTCGAGTTCCCAGAACTCCATTCCCAGCGTACATTTTGGATGCCCGGAGCCAACTGTAGGCCACTTCGTGGTCTTCGAGTTCCCAGAACTCCATTCCCGGGCCACATTTTGGATGCCCGGAGCCAACTGTAGGCCACTTCGTGGTCTTCGAGTTTCCAGAACTCCATTCCCGGGCTACATTTTGGGTGCCCGGAGCCAACTGTAGGCCACTTCGTGGTCTTCGAGTTCCCAGAACTCCACTCCCGTCACTGCTACTTTTACTGCTACTACTACTGTTGCTGTTGCTGCTGCTGCTGCTGCTGCTGCTCCTGTAGGTATTGCTACTGCAACTACTGGCAATGCCATTGCGACTGCGACTGGGACTGATGTTGCCACTGCGACTGCCACTGCGAATCCGAATGCGACTGCGAGAACAAAAAAATTCTACACCAGCACTCCTACATGAATACCATAGGCAATGCTTCCAGCTATGCTTTTACACATCGCTGTTAGGTTGCTTTGCCGGGATAATTATTTTCGGGGTTGTGTCAGGTTCTTTTGCGTTGTTGGCCCGTATACCTACTGCTTCGCAGGACCTCTGTGCACGGCGTTGTGCCCCAGCGGTTGCAGTTTCTTTTGCGCTTCGCAGCATAACGCCGTCGTGTCAGTGATCCACTGGCCGCGAATTCTCACCGGACTGCTTGCGCTTCACATTACTTTGAGTTGAGTCGCCTTTAAGGTTGTGTGGCCGTTGCACGTACTGTGTAGATTTACAGCTCCTCCTTTACACCAGCTATCGCTGCCGTTGCATGTCTTCGACAGCGTTCGATCTCAATCCGCACTTCCATCTGCTGTTCGCGCGTGAGGAGCCTTTGCGCCGCCGGCTTTACAAGTGTGTGTGTGCGCGCGTGTGTGTATGTATGTATGTATGTATGTATGTATGTATGTATGTATGTATGTAATGTAATGTAATGTAATGTAATGTAATGTAATGTAATGTAATGTAATGTAATGTAATGTAATGTAATGTAATGTAATGTAATGTAATGTAATGTAATGTATGTATGTATGTATGTATGTATGTATGTATGTATGTATGTATGTATGCATGCATGCATGCATGCATGCATGCATGCATGTATGTATGTATGTATGTATGTATGTATGTAGGTAGGTATGTATGTATGTATGTATGTATGTATGTATGTGTGTGTGTATGTATGTATGTATGTATGTATGTATGTATGTATGTATGTATGTATGTATGTATGTATGCATGCATGCATGCATGCATGCATGCATGCATGTATGTATGTATGTATGTGTATGTGTGTGCCCACACTTTTTGCAATTTCGGCGCCCCAGGGCGTGTTTCAGGCCCACGGGGCCACGACAGCACGATCCCGCACGAGAAACAAAAACGGGGTGATGGGGTCGAGGGTTCCGGGGGTTCACGTCATGCAGACTTCACGACTCCCGACGTTTGGGCCCCTTCCTCATGTCCTTGAGGATGTTTTGGGCAATGTGCGGCGCATTTTGTTTCGTCCCCCTCCCCAGTCCGACCTCGCTGGCCCGTTGAGATGCCCCTGGGCCTCTGGTCGGGGAGCGCCAACTGCACGTACGCCGAACTGTGTTCTTGTAGGGACAACCGTGGGCCCAGGACCGGTCACGCCGCCAACCCTGGGTCCAAGCGAGTCCCATCTTCGGCCAGTGCCAGGATGGCGCATGCAATGTCCTTGGGCGCAAAGGTTGGCGCGGCCAAGGCATGTGCTGGTACTTCCAAGGTTGCGGGCCGCCGATTTTGACAGAACGCGCCTCGGCGCGACATGTTCAGCACGGCCCAGCCCCCACGCATCGACGTTCCGAGATTTTCCCGGCTTTCAACGTGCAAGGCACAGCATGTCGAAGGACCGCCACTGCGACCCGCCGGGCGGCCGCTCCCTTCGATGCCCCCCGAAAGCCCGCAAACGAAGCAAGCCAGCGCCCCCCCCTGCCTGCAGGCCTGGCAGGACGCTGCCGCGGGCGGCCCTGCTCCGCTCTGGGGCCTCTGCGGCGGTGGCGGCTCGGCGGCCTCGGACGCCGGTCGTGTCAGAAAGGGCCGCGGCCGAGTCGTCTGACGGATTCTAGGGTCGCTGCCGCCTTTGCCGTCGCCGTCGCTAGTGCCGCCGCCGTGGCCGCCGTCGCCGTCGTCACCATCGGCATTGCCGCTGCCGCCGTCATCGCCGCCGCCGCTGTCGTCGCCCGTCGCCCGACGTCACCGCCGTCGCCGTCGCTCCATCGACGCAGCGAATTGCAAAAAATCGTCGCTTTCATGTTTTCAAGACGCCAGAGACTTCGCCGCCGCCCGCTCGCCGCCACTGTCGCCGCCGCTGTCACCGGAGTCGCTGCCGCCCCCTCGTCGCCGTCTCTGCTGCCGCCGCCGTCGCCGCTGCCGTTGCCGCTGGCGTCGTCGCCCCTCTGTCGCTGGCGTCGCCGCCGCACCGTCGCCCAGGACGCCCCCGCGCAGATGGCCGGGTTCAGGGGCGGGCGCGGTGCGGCCGCGCCCGGGGGCGCCGCCGCCGCCCTCGTCACGGGCTCCCGGCGCCGGCGGCCCAGCGCGTTCTCCGAGAACCAGGACGGGGGGGTCCGCCCAGGTCCTAGGATGGTTTTCGTTGCGCTGGTGGCTCCGAGCGGCTTTTCACTGCCCCGGCTGGGTTTCCCGTGTGGAGGTCTGGCCCTGGAGAGGGCCAGCGGCTTCCTTGCGTCGCGAAGTGATCACGGCGGGAGGCTTGTGGCCGTTTGACGGGCTCAGGGGGCCGTTGCCGGGCCCAGGGGCTGTCGATAAACGAGCTGGGATGACAGGCCGGCCCTGGGGAATCAGGATCGTTTAACCGACCCCCATCCCGAGGATTGGGGCTTGAGTCCCGCCCTCCCTGTTGGCGTTCCCTTTTTGTGGCCGCAGACGGCTCCAACATGGTCCCAGACGGCCCACGGCGGCCTCCAGGGCCGTGCCAACATGGATCCGCTTCTGATGGACCTCTGAGGCCTGAAGATGGCCCCAAGATGGCCCCAAGAGAGCCCCAAGAGGAGGTCCTAAAGGGTCCAATTCGGCCCGAAAAGCTTCCACGAGATCCCCAAACTCGTTTTAATAAGGCTCCAAGAGCAGAGTTTCGGGCTCGGTACAAGGCTAACTAATCAGAGACCCCCCCTTCACTCAAAGCCCAACTGTCAGGACAGCTATTTGTTTCTAGTTGATTTTGGCTTATCAGGGATATCCTTGGGATTCGTTTGGTCATGATGACTCGAATGTGGCTTCAACCCCCTCTTATGGCTTCCAAGATGACATGTCGCATTCTGGTCCAAGTGGCCTCCAGCATGCCTCCAAGAGGGCCCAAGACGGCCCAGAGATCGCCTCGGAGCTGCCCAAGGACGCGCCTCCCACGATCGCACAGGAGAGCCCTGAGAGCGTCCCAAGACCGCTGCATGAGACGATTTTCGAGCTCCAGTGGGGCAGCCCTGATCAGGCCCCCCACCCCTTTTCGATCGGTGTCCCGCAAGACGACCCCAATGGAGCCTCCAAGGCTCCCAAGAGAGCCCGCTCAGAGAGCCCCAAGGCTTCCAAAATGAGCGTACCAACGTCGCCCCGAGAAGCCTCCAACAGGCTCCCAAATCGAGCGAACCGTGAACGCCTTTCTGGTTGACTCCTGGGTCTGATCAGGCTCGTCCCGATCTTTGGTTTGACGACTGCCTCCTCGAACCGTGGGGAGGGCCCAGACCACCGACGTCGTCGCAACGTGGACCTCCAGAGGCCGGGACCCCTTCATACCCCTTCCCGAATTTTTTGTCGGCCACAAGGCCTGGTGAAGGCTCACAGAGGTCGGCAATTGGCAAAACCTTTCGTCCTGACGAGGACTGGGATGAGGGGGGGGTCTGCGGATGAGGAGGAGGAGGAAGTCTTGGGATGACGATGATGATGATGACGATGACGGCGACGACGACGACGACGACGACGACGACGACGACGATGATGATGATGATGATGATGATGATGATGATGATGATGATGATGATGATGATGATGGTGATGAGGATGAAACTTGTGATGCTGATGGTGATGATGATGAGGATGCTGATGATGATACAGATGACTATGATGATGGTGATGGATGGTGGTGGGCATGATTATGATATTGGTGAAGCTGGTGCTGATGATGATACTGATGATGACGATGATGCTGATAATGATGATGCTGACGATGATGATGATTGTGGAAGCGATGCTGATGCCGATGACGATAAGGCTGCTCATGATAATGAGGATGCTGATGATGATGGTGATGAATATGATGATGATGCTGCTGACGATGATGATAATGATGATGATGATAATGATGTTGATTATGCTGATGTTGATTATGATGATGATGATGATGATGAGGATGATGATGGCGATCTGCTACAGGTGATGATGCTGATGATGGTGGTGGTGATTCATGATGATCTTGATGACGACGATGACGATGCCGATGCCGATGACGATGATGATGATGATGATGATCATGATGATGATGATGATGATGATGATGATGATGATGATGATGATGATGATGATGATGATGATGATGATGATGATGATGATGATGATGATGATGATGATGATGATGATGATGATGATGATGATGATGATGATGATGATGATGATGATGTCGATGATGCTGATTCTTATGATGATGATGATGAAGAAGAAGAATCAGAAGAATAATAGTAACCGTAATACGAAGAGGGTCGTTGTAAAGTCAAGACGTACCATCGATGTTGCAGTAATCTCTCCCTCCAAGTTCCCTCTTCATAGGTCCCTTCAAGAATTAGTTTTCATTGCGGTATGTGCCCTTGTGGAAGCCCATTCGTTGAGAATCTGTAATCTTGCCCAAATTCACGAGTCCTGGGACGCAATGCCGCGAATCACCATGATTGTTGCGTCCTGACGATCTAGAATTGTGCCAAAATCCCATACCTGGGACAACACCGCGAATCGACGTGACGGCTGCGTCCTGACAGTCCCAAATCGTGCCAGAACGCCACTCCTGACATTTTAACCCTACGAATCTTTGAATCAGGTGCAAGCTGTTAAGACGAATATGCGCAAGCGACAGCCACATTTTCAAAAGGATTTGCCCTCCATCCTAGGAACTTTGCGAATTGTGGACACGAAAGTGCGCGGCGCTCCGGCGAGAGCCACATTTTGGTAAGGAGCCGTCCCCCATCCATGAGGCTAGTGCGCTCTTTTGAGACCAGTGTGCGCGGCACCACGGCGCGAGCCTTTCTTTGAGAAGCGGCCGCCCTCCATCCGCGAAGCTCAAGCAATCTTTTCAGACGAATGCGCGCGACGCAACGGCGGGATCCACGCTTTTAAAACGGCCCGCCCTCCATCCGCGAAACTGTTGGAACTTTTAAGCTTGAAGGTCGTAGCTAGTCAGGAAGTCTTCGGCGAAACGCCCGGCCCGACCTACAGGCACGGGTCGGGGTGCCACAGGGGGAGTTTCGGTCGGACCACGGTATAAGATCGAGGTCGGTTCGGGGAGGGTGCCCTGATGTTCTTCGTGCTTGCTGGATGTTCTTGCGCGTCATGGTGAGGGTACCCTTGGATGTTCTGTGTGTTTTGGCAAGCGGAGGGTCTCATGTTCTTGAAGGATGTTCTTCTGTCCTAGGTCCGACCGTATTCATAAGGAATGGAGCGGGGGAAGCGGAGCGACGGCGGCTACCGCTCAGCAGATCCTCTCGGACGCCAGGAGACCGTGTGCCCCGAGGGCTTCCGGTGCATCTCCCGGGTGGGCCGGTTCGGCTACGGGCACAGCGGCAAGGCTGGGCGGTCTGGGGGAGAAGGGGGGGGGGAACGTGGAGGAGAGGGAGGAAGCAAGAGGATTCTGGCGGATTCTGCTGCCTTGCCACTCGCGCGGCCCCCCTCGGTCACTGCCTCCACTGTCCTCGGGCACGCACACGTCCTGCTGCTGCGGCCGCTGCCCCGCGCTGCTGCGGTCGGCCTGCGCTCGTGCAGTCACCAGCTCGGGAGCGAGCAGTCGTCACTCGGGGCGGCGGCGGCGGCAGCGGCAGAGGCGGCGGGCGGTGCCCCGGCGGAGGGGCCTCGTCGGCCGACGTCAGCTCGGCCATGGCGCTCGGGTGGCGATCGGCCGAGCTGCGCAGGTGCTCACGGAGAGGACTCGGGACACGCGAGGCCTCACCCAGGCAGCGAGCACCATCCTCGGGGGAAGCCTGAACCGTGCGCCTTACTGCATCGCACGCCTGAGCCGCCAGCAAGGATCTCGGCGGGCCACGATGCGAGGGGAAAAGACCCTTCTGAGCTCGCTTCAAATTCTCCCCCCCTTTCTTGGTGGGGGACGCACTCATTCAGTAGCCTCCTGCCATCGGAAGTCGCAGTGAAGTTACATCTCATACAAAAAGAAGTGCAAACGAATTCACCCTGGCAAGAGAGTGGGAAGGGTGGAGCATCTCACCGCCCATCCACGCTTCCCCCTCGACCGCCCCGAAGCCCTCACCATACTCAGAAGGTACCCCCCGAACTTAGGCCGAGTCCAGTACGCTTGCGACAAGTCACGGATCGGGACATGGGGTCGAGGCGGCCTTCGAGACCTTGCACTGAGGGAGAAACACATGACACCGCTCACATCTCCATCGTCTAACAAAAGGAAGGAACATGTGTTGGCTGGACTCCAGGGCTGAGCAAAGTTTGTTCTTGCGTGGCTGCTTGACGGCATGAGCTCACTCTCCGACCCAAGGTTCAACCTCAAGCGCCATCAGCAAGGCTCGCCTAGCTCTGCATCTCACCATCGCCACCGTCGTATCCCAAAGGTCAGTCGAGGGAGGGGGGACACACCGACCCAGGCCCAATGGGCCGCGACCCCCGCCGAGACGTCGGCGCCGGCGTTCCCTTGGCAGAGCAAGGCATCAAAATCTGTGGTTACCGACTGCAAATGCTCCTCTTGGTGAGGGGCCGACGTTGCGAAGCAAAGGTCGCGTTCCAGCACCCTCAGATTGGCTGAAGTGTGTTGATTGAGGCGCCGGCTGTTGCGATCGTTTTTAGGCCATGCAGGCATGCTTCCCGTGACTCTCCGAGGGCCCTTGCCAGCATGACCGACCTCGCCAGCTGCCCCTCGCCGGCGGAGCTGAAGAGCCGAGCCCCTCTGCCACGAGTTCGGGACAAGCCAGCTGCCCAGAACGAGTGGAACGATTACTCCTTATCGACGCAGTTGGGCACGCTATTGATGTAAGTACTCTGACGCAGTTCGGAGAGCATCGATCGTCCAGAGCAAAGAAACCTCCTCAGGGCCCCGAGCTCCCAAGGCACGCGAGGCACGCACCCAAAGGTCACCGTAGGAGGAAGGTGCGATGAAGAGGAGGAAGACGAGGAGGAGGAGGAGGAGGAGGAGGAGGAGGAGGATGAGGAGGATGAGGAGGAGGAGCAGGAGGAGGAGGAGGAGGATGAGGAGGATGAGGAGGAGGAGCAGGAGGAGGAGGAGGAGGTGGAGGAGGAGGACGAGGGAGACTGGGGCAGGAGGGGAGAAACAGGTGATTCTGGGATGGGAGGAGAGAGAGGATGTGTAAGGAGGGAAGAGTGGCAGGACGGTGTGCAGAAGGGAGATGATGATAGAGGGAGGAGGGCTAGGCTCACGGGCAGATTTGGGGGAAGGGGGAGGTGGGAGATGATGAGGATGGGGAGGCTCAGAGGACGAAGGCGGAGGAGTGGGAGGGCCAGAGTGAACCCAGTACGCACTATTGATGCTGCAGTGCCCCTTCCCGTCCCGCGATCCCCTCATCATCAACAAGCGCACGTCTCTCTCTCTCTCTCTATCTCTCTCTTCTCACAGAGGGGATCACTGGCCGGAGCGGCAAAGGTCACGTGGCCCTTCACGGTGCGATCCCATGTTAGGTGCCATCGAAGTACGCACGCATTCCGTCCATGCAGCTGGTAGGGGGGGGGCTCAGGTAAGCTGTGCGTGTCGCCAGAGCGGGAGCACGAATTCTGGAAAGGAGCCATCTTTCGTCTGTGCAACGGCCTGTGTTGTTGTTGTTGCCCTGTAGCCAGGCAGTCTCAGGAAGCATTGGGCCATAGCTCGGTTCTGAGAAGGAATCCCGCGCCATTTCTCTGGTCACTAGTCTCCGAAGAGTAATCTGAAATTCTTACGCGGGGCGCATGTAAAAGAAAGGGGCCGCTCTCCGTCTGTGTATACCGGGGGACGGTCAGATAGCGTTTGCAAAACTCCTCAAGTGGGTGTGCTATCCGCCTGGCGCGCAAACATCGGTTACAACCTGTTTTTGGCGTGCTATCTGTCTGCCCCCCCTATCAACGCGTCTTGAAACGGAGTCCCCCGCCGAGGACCTGTGCTATCTGTTTGTACCCCCCCTCCCCTCGGGGCATCGCGAAATTGCTCGGGTGCTCAACAAATTGCAGGTTCGCTCGACGGCCGCAAAAAGACCGCCCCAAGACCCCCCTCTCCCCCCCTCCTCTCTCTGCCCCCTTCCTCGTCCCCCCATGCCCCGAGCGCGCAATCGCGGCCCATATGTATGTGTTTATATATATATATATACATATATATATATATATATATACATCGGTCCAGCTGTCCGCGGCAAGTCCCGCCACCGTGCCTGCCCAGCACTTTTCCTGTTTGGCGACGGTTCGGATGGCGGTGACGACGATTGTGATACCCCCACCGCCCCCATCGCCCGCATGTGCTATCTGCCTGGCGGGGGTATCTTGGGCCTTCGCGGGACCATCTTGGGCCGTCTTGGAGCCGTCTGAAGCATACCGGGCCATCTCGGCAGCTTGGTGGCTCCCCGGGGCCGCCCTGAAGCCTGCGCGAGCCCCGGGACGGGGACGTCCAATACGAGCGGTATTGTCGCCTCAGAGCCGGCCACAGCCCTCATTACAGATGATGCTGCTGGTCGCGCACAAGCCCCATTCATGGATGGGATTGGCGCTCTCGCCCGAGCGCTGGCCACACTCCTGTCTGGGAGTCATGCTGCCGTCTGCGCGCTGGCCAAGTCCTTCATGGAACCCGGCACTCAATTCGCAGCGCCAGCCACGCCCCTCATTGACTATTGTGACGCCGCTCCACTCGCACGGTTCCTACAGTCCTCATGGGAAAGTGGTGCTCCGCCCAAGCGCCAGCCATATCCATTTCCAAGATTCGTGCTACCGCCCCAGCGCTGGCCGCATCCGTGTTTGAGATTGGTACTCTCGTTTGAGCCTCGGCTCATCCGTCTTTTGCGAGCGCCACCTCTGGCGCTAGACAACTGGCGACCGCAGCTGCCGTCCCTTCGCGCTGGGCGAGTGCCGAACCTGGCGTTCGGTTTGGACGAAACGCGTCGGGTCTGTTGCCAATCGGGCTGCGCCAGGTTAGCCCCCCAACGTCAGGTTCGGGAATGGGTCGCAGCAACACTGCGGCTACATCAATATGCTAACCGCAGAGTCAATAAAGCATGAAGCTGCAATGATCAAGATTAGAAGGCGAAGCACAGCGAGTCTTAAGCATTTGATTGTATGTATTTATGCATGTATGTGTATGTGTGTGTATGCATGTACGCATGTATGTATGTATGCCTGCCTGCCTGCCTGCCTGTCTGTCTGTCTGTCTGTCTGTCTGTATGTATGCATGCATGCATGTATGTATGGAGGCATGCATGCGTGTGCATGTATGTATGTATGTATGCAGTCATGCATGTATGTATGTTTGCATACATGTAGCGTGTTTGTAAGTATGTATGTATGTATGCATGTATGTGTGCATGTATGCATGCATGCATGCATGAATTCATATATGTATGTATATATGTATATATGTATGCATACATGCATGTATGCATGCATGCATGTAGACATGCATGCATGCATGTATGCATATATGCATGTATGTATGTATGCATGTATGCACGCATGCATGTATGTATGTATGTATGTATGTATGTATGTATGTATGTAGGTATGTAGGTATGTAGGTATGTAGGTATGTAGGTATGTAGGTATGCATGTATGTATGCATGCATGTATGATGTATGTATGTATGTATGTATGTATGTATGTATGTATGTATGTATGTATGTATGTATGTATGTATGTATGTATGTATACATACATGCATATATATATATATATATATATATATATATATATGTATGTCTGTACATGCTCACATATATACATACGCAAACTTTAGCTAGCTACAGACACATGTAGACAATAATTGGTGTACGTGTGCCCCGATCTATGTGATACGTTTGTTGCCCGCGGCATTTTTTTTTGAAGCGAATTGCCGGCGTCGATTCATGTTCGATGTATTATGCGGCCGGGTTTTGAGTTCTGTTTTCTCCAGCTGCTGGAAAGGTCAGAAAGGGCCTGGAGAAGGGCGTTCCCGAGTCCGAGTTGAACGACTACGAGTGGGGCTGTCCCGTCCACGGCGTGTGGAAGCCAGACTCGTTCGAGGCGGGCAAGGAGGACGGGCTGTGCCGTGAGGACAGGGACTGCCTCTGTGCCTCTCGCGGCTGGACCGATGGCTACAGCACGCTGGAGGGTGGCAAGGAGGGAAACGGGCACCCGACTCGAGCGGAAAGGTGACCCGCCCCCTCTACCTGCTCTCGTCCTCGTCTCTGTCCTTGCCCTGCCCCCTTCCCGAGCCCGTCCCCGTTCTCGTCTTCGTCCTCGTCCTCCCCTCGTCTTCACCCACGTCGTTCCCGCCCTTGTCTTCTGTCTCATTTTCTTGGTATTGTTTGTGTGATTTTTTTCAGCTACCTTGCACTCCTGACCCATCGTTTTCATGATACTCATTTTCATCTCTCTTGAGGAGAAGATAACCGGGAAGTTCGAATATCAGCTGGGAACGCCGGCTGGGGGCACATCCAAAAAGGATCTCACGTTGACACCGCATTACCCGATGCGGAAGATGCCAGACGAGCCGCTGTTTGACATTGCGAACCCGCACTCTGATTTCGGCAAGGTGAGCTGGCTACCGAGAGAGGAGTGGCTCAAGGAGACGGGGGACGCCAACTATAATTATCCTTCTACACCGATCCTGGCCAGGCAATTCCTCTGCTCAGCATCGGCGCACACGCCTTCCCAGCTTGATCAGCATGGCGTGTCCGCCAATCCTGGGCGCAAGACTGGCCCGGCCACGAGCGGTGCAAAATGCTTGGTTCCCCCCCCGAGGAGTTCAAGCAACATGCGCCACGGGTACAACTGGCCATGGACCAACTTCGAGATTGGATAGATGCCACCAACAAGAATAATGTGAAAAACAAAATCCCACCGGAAACGGGCAAGCCGATCCTTTGTATATCGACCCTAACACCCAAAGACGCGTTTGGTAAGCCGATCGGTGAGCCAGCGTTTTCATCGAGCGAGGTGCAGGACGTCGCAGGACGGCTGAGGCGTTTTCAATCTCTGATGCACGACTGCAAGAAGTTGAGAGACAACGTGGCCAAGCTTTCGCCCGGAACCATGTCCGACGACGTCAAGTTTGGCGAGGGTGGGAATTACCGCGGGAATCGACTGAATTGCTATAAGAAGGACGGCGAGCAGGAGTGTTTGCAGTTGAATTGCTATACAGATGATGTGGACATGGCGCTCCGTCATCGTGTCCGAGACTGGAAGTCGCAGGCTCGTGGGCTGATACCTGGCAAGCGTGCTCGGATGGAATCCGCTTCGGGGACCCTTCGTTGTCCTTCTAATCCTCGTTGTCGGCCCTCTCCCTCGTCCCCACCCAGTCTCCTCTGGCACTTCCCCACCCCCTGCCCCTCCCCTTTTCCTCCTCCCTCCCCCCCTTCCCCCCTCCCCCCCACTCGCCCCCCTTCCCCTCCACAATTCCACTTTATGACCACTGCTCTCCTCTCTCCCCTGACGCTGTCTTGAATGAAGACGGTCGGGGCCCTCTGCGCGTTTGGAGGTTGTCACACATTGCGACGTAGTTGTTTGTTTTGTTTCTTATGTTTGTTTGTTGTTTTTTGTTGTTCCGTGTTTTGTTTTTGGGCAGTCCGATGGTTTGCGGTCGTTCAAAATGGTACTCCCGCTGCAGCGTGGGCCATATGTTCGGATCGGCGCTTTGCTCCCGTCGTTCAGAATGGCGCTTTCGCCCTAGCGCGCGCCATGTAGCTGGATCCGAGCCCTTGTTTCATCCTTGCCGCCTCCCCGTTTCCCCCCTGCCCGCCGTTCCCTGGTCCTCCTGCTTCTCCAGTTCCTTCCCACTTCCGCTCCTGCGGCAGCTCTTCTTCCTCGTCCTCATTCCTCCTCCTCCTCATTCTGCTCATCCTCTTGCTTCACCGCCACCCCCTCTCCGTGGGCTGCTCATTTTTTCCCGACTGCGCATCGCACGACAGGGCTCCTCTCTGGAGTTCCAGGTCCGCCATGGCACGCGTCGGCGGCAGTGGGCATGCATGGGTGGGAGGGTTAGGACGCACCTAGCTTGCCGTGACCCCCGTCTCCCCTCCCCTCCGCCCCCCCCCCCTTCGCGCGCGCGGGAAGCCCTGCACTCCGCGTGCGGCAGCGCCGTGCAGGCACCCCCCTCCGGGCCAGGTCGGCTGGCTTCTCTCGCTCGACCGCCCCGACCCCAGCTCGTAGGATCTGTCCAGCGTTGCCTCGGTTCTTCGTGCGTTCGTCGGCTCTTCGTCGGCGGCTCGATTTGGGTTCCGAGTCCCCTTCCCCGCGCCTAGCTGCAGTCTGCGAGGTCGACGAGTGCGTCTCGGAGGAGCTGTACAAGTTGAAGATGAGAAAGAATGATGGGACCGAGAAGGCTCAGCCTCATCCTCGCGCTCCTGCCCTCGTCCTCCTGCTCTCGGCCCCTTCCTCCCCCTTCCCTCGTCCCTCCTCCTTCTCCTCCCCCGTCGTCGTTGTCTCCCCCCCCCGTCCTCGTCGTCCTCGTTGTTCTGTGTCCAGAGCGCGAAGCAGGCGGATGAGGAGCAGGGCCGTCAGCAGTGTCAGGGTCGGGCGAAGTGGAGGAGGATGAGG
>CAUYUJ010016593.1:804033-846533 GCA_963575745.1 Prorocentrum cordatum
GAGGCCGCAGACGGCGTCGCGGGCGAGGCCCACCGCGCGTCTTGCGGCCCCGTCCTGGCGCTCTGCGCCCTCGCCCGCCCGCGCGGCGCGGCGCGGCCGCGAGCGGGCGCTGCGCGGAGGCCACGGCCGCGCCCTTCGCCGCCGTCGCCGCAGCCGCCGCCGGCCGCCGCCGCCGTCGTCGTCGTCGTCGTCGTCGTCGTCGTCGTCGTCGTCGTCGTCGCCGTCGTCGCCGTCTTCGCCGTCGTCGGTTTCTGCCCCGCCCCTCCTCCTCCTCCTCCTCCTCCTCCTCCTCCTCCTGCTCCTCCTGCTCATCCTGCTTCTCGTCCTCCTCCTCCTCCTCCTCCTCCTCCTCGCCTTCATTTCCTGCCTGGGACTCGAAGCCGCCTGCGGCTGCGAAGCATCAGCGCGTTTGCCGCATGGAAACAATTATGTGATGCCTTGCGGTAAGGACTGTCGCCGAGCCGTCGCCACAGCAAGCAGTGCTCAGACAGTGCTGGCTCGGGCTGCGCGCTTGAACTTGAGAGTGCATCGATCAAGGTCAGGCTTTGTCCCGAGGGGCGCGGGGGAGCGATGGGTCAGGAAGAGGGGCGCCACTCCACGACTGAAGGCCGGGCTAGGCGGAGGCACCACGGAGAACACGACGTCGACGTCCACGACGCTGGGGCCGAAGTGCGTGGTCTGGTGATAGGTGCCGTGCGCGACGGCGAGCGATAGGAGAACGTGCCGGCCGCGGCCGCTCGCCTCACACGTCGAAGACCGAGTTCAAGGACTGGCTGAAGGTCGTGGCAGAGTTGTCCTCGCCGACAAACATCAAAGTGTGCCGTCCGACGGCGATCACCTTGTCGGTGCTAACGTCCTTCACCCTCGCCTCGGCCACGCCCAGGACGCCGCCGATCTTCAAGACCGTGGAGTCTATCTGGATGGTCTGGCCAACTTTGCCGACGCCAATGAAGCTCAAGTTCAGGTCTGTGATGACGCCCTTGCGGCAGCGGCTGTCGTTGGCGCAAAGGTTCATGGTCGTGGCGCACTCTCCGTCTCCTCGACTCTCGTCTTGTGTTGCCTCTTGGCCGTCGTCCTGGCCGCCTCCACTGGACTTCCTCAGCGCTCCCTGCTGCCTCCTCGTGGTCTCGTCGTCGCTCTCCTGCCGCTCCTCCTCCTCCTTCTCCTCCTCCTCCTCCTCCTCCTCCTCCTTCTCCTCCTCCTCTGGTCGCCGCCCTCCTCTGGGCTTCCTCAGCGCCTATACGCTGCCTCCTCATGGTGTCGTCGTCGTGCTCCTGCTGCTCCTCCTCCCCCTCTTCTTCCTCCTCCTCCTGGTCGCCCCCCTCGCCTCGTCGTCCTCGGCGCCCGCCGCCTGTCCTTGCGCCTCACGCGACGGCCGCCGCCGCCTCCACCGCCGCCGCCGCCGCCAGGCGGGCTGGGGTCGCCCCCGGCCGCGGGCGCTGCAGGCGCTGCAGAATGGCCCGCGCGTTCTGCCTGTGCAGTGAGATGGAGAGTCGCTGGGCCATCCTGTCCGCCGTGCTGGCGGCCTCCTCCCCGCGCGCGTCGGCAGCGCGCTTGGTTAGCACGGCGAAGGCGCGTCGCGCCTCGCCGCCCCAGCTCCCGCCGTGCGCTTCCACCACCATCGGGATGAAGGTCAGGTCGGCGTCGCGGCAGGCCTGCGCCGTGCCGTGGTGCTGCCGCTTGAACTCCTCGTACCGGTCGAGGGCGGCGGCTGGGTCGGCGGAGGAGTGCGCGATGAGGTCTGCGCGCAGGCCCGGCGTCACCGCAAAGTCCAGGGCTGCTGCGAGCCCGGCGCGCCATCGGTGGACGTTGATATCCGCGGGCCGGCGGCCGTCGTTGTCTAGTCCGTCGCCGTCTGGCTCTTCGGCGTTGGGCCCCTCGCCAGGCGCCCGCGGCGGCAGCAGTCTGGGCTGCCCCAGCTCCGCCCCCGAGCAGCCAGCGGCCTGGGCGGCGAAGAATGTGCCGTTCTGCAGCTTGTTGTGGCGGCGCGTGCGGTCGCCCTGGAAGGCGCGCGTCAAGGCGTGGTCGCAGTGCGCGTCCATGACGTCTCCGCGCGCCGGGCAGAATACCTCCTCTTCCATCAGCTGGGCCACGAGCCGTCGCCTTATCTCGATCTGCATCAGGCCGTGTGGGACCGCTGTGCCGAGCGCCTCGCTGGGGGGCGCCTCTAGGTGCGCTCTGGCGCTGGGCGCGGCCACCAGGGCGAGGTGAGCGCGCGTCGCGGGCGTGGGGCGGCTCCAGAGAGCGGTGCGCGCGGCGTCGCTGACCTGGTCCGAGAGAGTCTTCTGGCTGGCGTGCTTCTCCCAGTCGAAGCGCGCGGCGCGGGCTGCCTCGGTCATGCTGGCGTCGTGGGTCTGGGGCGCCGCGGTCAAGGCCCCGGCGTCGCCCGCGTCGTCGTCCGCGTAGCCCGCGTGCGTGGGCCCGCAAAGCTCGCTGCTTTTGGCGCGCGAGGAGAGGTGGGCCGCTGGCGAGTGCTTCTCGGCGGAGCGCAGCCCCAGGCCGCCCGCGTTCAGTTTCAGCTGCGCTTGGGCCCAGGAGTCGTCGGTGAGGGAGGCGACATCCATCTCCAAGAGGGCCTCGGTGTGGGCGGAGGGCGGCACCGCGCGCGCCGAGTAGCCGAGCTTGCAGTAGGAGGCACACTGCCGGAGAAGGTGGAGAGCCACCTGCGCGTCCTCCAAGCCGGCCAGTGCGCCCAGGTGCTCCGCTGCCTTCTTGATTCGTTCTTGCGTGTGATGGCAGCAGATATCGTCGCCTCCGATGGGCGCGCTGAGGAGCTCGAAGCAGCCGTCGGAGCGCAGTCGGAAGCCCAGTGGGAAATCCGCCGCGGACGCGTTGCTGTCTGCCCCCGCCGCAGGGACAATCTCGCACTTGCCCGGCCCCGTGCTGAGATGAGGCCGACTGCTGCGAGCTCGGCCACGAGTCAGGAGGGACAAATTCACGCAGACACAATTATTCGTCGATTCCCCAGAAAGTATGGGAAATATGGGAAGTGGGGGGAAGACAGAAACCCGACAAATATCGGAACAGATGGGGAATCTTGTTATTTGCGTGTATTGATTTGTGTGTCCCAGGGCCCCTTCAACGACGAGGGGCAGGAAGCGAGAGACGGCGTGTCTGTCGCCCGCCACGCAGCCGTCATCCAAGTAGAAGAAGACGGGGTCCAGGCCGGCGTCCTGCGCGAGCCCCCTGAGGCTGCGGCCCGCCGTCTCGGCGCAGTGTTGGAGTGCCAGGGAAAAGACCAGCGGGCCAAGCGGGTCGCCCTGCTGGACGCCGCGCTCGGAGCGCAGCGTCTGTTTGCCGAGGAAGAGTAGCGAGGGGCTGCCGTAGCGCCAGTCCGCCCAAGGTGCCAGCGCGGGAAAATCCTCGTGCGCTGCCCTGAGGATGGCCCTCCGGTCCAGGGTGTTGAAAGCGTGCGAGAGGTCCATCTTCACGAAGACTTTGTCCCTGTCGCCCCAGTTGCGCGTGAACCACTGCCTGGCCACGTGGATCGCCGCCTCCCCGCCTCCCAGGACAGCGACGCCGACCTGGAGGGGCGCCGGGCGGTCGCGGGCGGCCTCGGTTACCTCCTTGCAAAGGCACTTGCCCGCCAGGCGGCGGAGTGTTTCGCCGACGGCCACCGGGCGGAGGCCGCCGTCGTTCTTCGGGGGCTACCAGCGAAGCACCAGCACTGCAAGCCGCGACCGCCGCCGGGGCCTGGCCGCGCGCGAGCGCGTTGACGAGGCCAGTGAGCTGCGCGACAACCTCGGCCCTGTGATCTGCCGTCGCCGGGGCGTCCTGCAGGCGTTGCGGGCGCAGGCCGCTGCGGCCCGCGGCCGAGCCCCATGGGGAAGGCCCGCGCTTCCTCTTGGATGACAGAGACGTCGACCTGGGCGGCGGCGGCCGCGTGGGCAGCAGGCAGGCTAGCCAGGTCCACCACCGGCTGCTGGCTGCGGGGGTGTTTGCGGCCCATCTGGTCCACGACGGCCGGCGTGGCGGACGCGGGCGGCTCCGACGTCAGCGAAGCGCAGCTTTTCGATTAGAGCCCCGCCGAGGCCAAGTCGAGGCAGCGCTGTGCTCGGTGAGTCTCCTTATCCGTTCCCTCCGTCTGGCGCCGCTCTGGTGTCTCCGGCCAGAGCGTCTGGCGCTCTCCCTCAAGCCAGCGGCGGCAGAGGTTCGGCTGTGTGGGCGCAGCGCCCGCGTGGGCAGCGTGGCAAGTTGGGCCCGAGCTGCTTCGGTGTTGTGGTGGGCCGCCAACGCCGCGGCCTGCGCCGAGCGCTGTGCGCCCTGGCCCCCTTGGGCACGTGGCGCCTCGTGCCAGCGTGGCTGGAGAAGACGGTCCGCAGCAAAGGGGGCCCTGGCTGGCCAGCCGCGTCGCCGGCGTCGGCCGGAGGGGCCCGGGGAGCCGCGGCTGCAGCCGCGCGCGCCGCTGGCTGGCGCCCGGGGCGCGCTCCCTGGAAGCGGAGACTCAGGAACCGTCGACGCACCGAGCATTGGCCCAGGGCGTGCTCGTTGAGGAACTCTTGCGGGACAGGCGGCAGGTTGGGGTAGCGGCCCGCCGCGTGCTCGTTCGAGTGGACCCTCATGCTCTCCTGGTTGGACCGCCCTGGCGAGGCGGCAGCATCCGCGCGCGGGCATGCGGGCGCCGGGCAGTGGACGCGGGGCCGCCATCGGGCTGCAGGGCGGGGGGCGGCGGGGGCTGGCGGCGGCGGCTCCGCGGCCGGCGGCTGCGCGTCAGCAGCGGCTGGCTCCGCGGCGTGCTGGCCCCCCCCCCCCCCCCCCCTCTGCTGGCATGGCTGGAGGCTGCTGGGCGCCCGCGTGGGCAGCTCCTTCCTGCGCTGGTCGCCGACGTTGCTCGGCCAGCGGCGCGCCCGCATCCTGGTCCATGTCTCGCGTGTCGCCCAGGCGCATGCTGTTGATTCGCTCGTGGAGGAGGGGGTCGTTGCCGGGCTCGTCGCCCCCCGTGCAGTCGCGCCTTGGCGCGCGGCGTCCCGGAGAAGCACGGGCGCCGACCTCCGCGAAGGTGTTCCCGACCGACACCGCGGCCTCCGTCTCCATCTGCGCGGGGCCCGCACTCGATGAACTTGCCGTCCCAGGCGAGCTGGCGGCGCCGCTCGCCGAGGCGAGGTGGAACGGTCGCCCTCCGGCCAGCTCGTGGAGACCCTAATGCACGTGCATCTGTTCACCTCCCAATGGCACGTGCCGCACGCTCCTCCGCTCCCTGCGCCTGCTGGGGAAGCCGGGGCAGTGGGGGTCCTGATGATCAGGGCCGCGTGGCCGCCCGAGGCGAAAGGCATGTCCGAGTACGTGGCCGGATTGAGAATGATCGTTGCGGCCAGCGTGAGGAGCTCGCAGAACGGCCTGCTGACGTGAAACTCGGCGACCAGGCCCACGGAGCACAAGCAGGCCAAGCAGCGCTGGCCGGGGCCGCCAAGGATCGCGGCCCCGAGGCAAAGCACGTGCATGGGGATCGAGGCCACGCGCGCGACGAGGAGCACTGCTGGCGCATGCCCCGGAGCCGACAATGAGTGGCCGACTTGGTTGTGCACTCAATGCGCGAGCAACGTGCTGCCGAGCCAAGGCGCGCCCCATGCCAGAACGGACACGAGCAGCGGCGGCAGGCTGCAGAGAACCCGATGCACCAAGTTCAGCCCACCATCGGCAACACCTGGAACTCGAGGAAGAGGAGTGTAGACGGTGGGGCTGCTGATGTGGCTGGACGTCGTACCCCGGGCACCCGCAGAACTGGCTGGGGAACTCCGCAAGTGGCGGAGGAAGAATCGCTCTGCTGAGGATGTCCGCAGCGGCGCTGGAGCGATGCTGAGCGCCCGGACCCTGATCGCGAGGCTCACGGGCCTTGTGTGGATCCAGTCGTGGGGCGTGCTCCAGATGCTCGGAGTGCTGCTCGGGGGCATGCTGCCTACCCTACTGCTCCTCCCAATCGTGCATGTCCAAAGTGTGCTGCAACTCTCCGTCGTGCTGCCCGCCGGCTTGATGCAGGTCGCTGTCGAGCTGTCCCGTTGCATCACGCTCGTCCGTTGCCTGGGCCCGCTCAGGAGTGTCATAGTCGTGTTGCTGGTCCCCGAGTTGCTGGAAAGGGGCACGCTGCCGCAGCTGCATGCCGTGCCGGAATCCCCGCTCGTGGTTGTCCCGGTTGTGCTGCTGAGCGCCGTCGTGCTGCCAGGCGGCCTGCTGTAGAGCGCCGTCGTGCTGTGCAGCCTCGTCCCGCTCGTGGGTGCCGCAGTCGTGCTGGTGGTTCCTGAGCAGCTGATCAGGAAGATTATGCTCGCCTTGCCGGGCGTTGGTGCCCGCGTAGGCGGCAGCGTCGGATATGGTGTCGCTGCTGTCGTCGGTGCTGGCGTCGGTGCTAGTGCAGGCGCCAGCGTTGGAGGCCATTTCTTTATTGCTTGGGGCATGACGGGCGTCATGGCCCCCGCTCTCCCCCCCCCCCCCTGTGACGTAACGCCCCCCCCCCCCCAGTGCGCTCCGGGCACTGCCGCCGTGCGCGCCAGGATCCGCGTTGGTGTCCGCGTAAGAATCCGCATAGGAGTCTGGTCCACAGTCGTCGTCGTCGTCGTCGTCGTCGTCGTCGTCGTCGTCGTCGTCGTCGTCGTCGTCGTCATCGCTCGTGGCTCGTCGCTCATCGTCGTCGTGCGCACGGACCCGGCTGGAGCGTCTGATTTGTTCTGGGCCGATCACGGCAATCATTTGAGGGGGGTGTGGAGGGGGTCGATGACATCATGTTTCGCGCCGGCGGCGTCTGGGAATGCCTACGAATGACGGAGGACGGGTAGCAACAGCATGTAGGTGGCGATCTGCATCACAACGCTTGTGTACACCACAGTGCCTGCGTGCACCACAGCGCCTGTGTACACCACGCCGCCTATGTACACCACGGCAGCCGCGTGCAACACAGCGTCAGTTTGTGCCACCGTGTTCGCGGGCACAACAGCTGTTGTGTACACCGCAGCGCCTGCGTACACCACATCAGCCGTGCGCAACACAGCACCAGTGTACACCATAATGCCTGCGTGGATTACAGTGCCTGTGTACACCACGGCGCCTGTGTGCACCACAGCAACTGTGTGCAACACAGCGCCACAATTGCATATCGAATGTTACAAGGAATCCGTATGACACAATGGAGCGCTTGTGGATTCCGCAGAAGACAATACAAACAAATCTTTATGGACAAAGGAGCGCCGCTGGAATCTACGAGTTCTCTCGAGTACGCCCGCCCCGCATCACCCTAACTTTTCCCGTCTGCGTCCAGGAGGCTCCAGCTAAATGGGCCGTGCGAGAACCAAGTGGACCGATTCAATAGACCATAATGCGGGGCACTGCGCGCTGAATTGCGCACGTGCGCTGTAGCGCCACCCCGCACGACAGGGGAGGAGGAGGAGGAGGAGGAGGAGGAGGAGGCGGAGGAGGAGGAGGAGGAGGGGGGAGGAGGGGGAGGAGGAGGAGGAGGAGGAGGAGGAGGAGGAGGAGGAGGGAGGAGGAGGGAGGAGGAGGAGGAGGAGGAGGATGAGGAGGAGGAGGAGGAGGAGGAGGAGGAGGAGGAGGTGGTGGTGGTGGGTGGTGGTGGAGGAGGAGGAGGAGGAGGAGGAGGACAAGGAGGACGAGGAGGAGGAGGAGGAGGAGGAGGAGGAGGACGAGGAGGAGGAGGAGGAGGTGGAGGAGGAAGAGGAGGAGGAGGTGGAGGAGGAGGTGGAGGTGGAGGTGGAGGTAGAGGAGGAGGGAAGAGGGAAGGGCGTCGCATTCGATTATCAACAGTGTCCTGCACGCAGGCTCTGGTGTACAGTCGCGCTGCGTTGCACGCGGGTGCTGTGGTGGAGACAGGCGCTGTGGCGTGCACAGGCGCTGCGGTGCACGCAAGCATTGTGGTGTACACAGGCGCTCTGTTGCACATGGTTGCTGCGGTGTACACATGTACACCGGCGCTGTAGTGTACGCAAGCACTGTGGTGTACACAGTCGCTGTGTTGCACACGGTTCTTGCGGTGTACGCAGGTGTTGTGGTGTTCGCTCGCATTGTGGTGTACGCGAGCGATGTGTACACAGGCGCAGTGGGGCATATCGCCACCTACATTTTGCTCGCGTCGTCCTCGTCGTCGTCGTCGTCGTCGTCGCTCGTCGCTCGTCGCGTCGTGCGCGCGGGCGCGGCTGTGGTGCCGGAGCCACACGGCGGGGGGGGGGGGGGGCGTTACGTCATACACCGCCCCCCCCCCCCCCCCATGACGCCCGTCATCGCCGAACATAAAGAAATGCTCTCTTGGTGCCAGCGCAGGCGCAGGCGTCGGTGTTGGCGTCGGTGCTGGTGTCGGTGTTGGTGCAGGCGCTGGTGTTGGTGCTGGCGGAGGCGCGAACGTTGGCGCTGGCGTCGGAGCTGACGTAGGCGCCAGCGTTGGTACCAGCGTAGGCGTCGGGGTCGGTGCTATCATCAGTGCTGGCGTCGAGGCTGGCGTTGGTGCTGGCGTCGGCGCTGGCTGCGGTGCTGGCGTTAGTGCTGGCTTCAGTGCTGGTGGAAGCGCTGGCGTTGGTGCTGGCTTCGGTGCTGGTGTAGGCGCTGGCATTGCTGCCCGTGCAGGCGCCGGCGTGAGAGCTGGCGTCGGTGATAATGTCATCGTTGGTGTAAGCGCTGGCGACGGTACCGGCGTAGGCGGCGTATGCGCGGAAGTTGGCGTTCGCGTCGGCACTGGTGCGGGCGCCAACGTTGGTGCCAGTGCAGGCGCCGAAGTCGTTGCTGGCGTCGGTGCTGGCGTCGGTGCTGGTGCAGGCGCTGGCGTTGATGCCGGCGTATGCGCGGACGTTGGCGCTGGCGTCGGAGCTGACGTAGGCGCCAGCGTTGGTACCAGCGTAGGCGTCGGGGTCGGAGCTATCATCAGTGCCGGCGTCGAGGCTGGCGTCGGTGCTGGCGTCGGCGCTGGCTGCGGTGCTGGCGTTAGTGCTGGCTTCAGTGCTGGTGGAAGCGCCGGCGTTGGTGCTGGTGCAGGCACCGGGCGTGAGATCTGGCCACGGTGCTGGCTTCGGTGCTGGTGTAAGCGCCGACGACGGTGCCGGCGTAGGCGCTGGCGACGGTGCTGGCGTCGGTGCCGGCGTCAGTGCTGCTGCAAGCGCTTGCACTGGTGCCGGCGTGGACGTTGGCGTTGGTGCCGGCGTAGGCGCTGGGGTCGGTGCTGGCGTCGGTGCCGGACTCGGTGCTGGCGTCGGTGCTGGAGTAGACGCTGGCGTTGGTGCTGGCGTAGGCGCAGGAGTTGGGGCTAGCGTCAATGCTCGTGGGGGCGCTGGTGTTGGTGCCGATGCAGGCGCTGGCGTGAGAGCTGGCCACGATTCTGACGACGGTGCCAGCGTAGGCGCTGGCGTCGGTGCTGGCGTCGGTGCTGGTGAAGGCGCCAGCGTTGGTGCCAGCGGAGGCGCTGGGGTCGGTGCTGGCGTCGGTGACGGCGTCGGTGCTGCTGCAGGCGCTTGCGTTAGTGCCAGCGTAGGCGCAGGCGTTGGTGCTGGCGTTGGTGCTGGTGTAGGCGCTGGCGTTGGTGCTGCCCGTGCAGGCGCCGGCGTGAGAGCTGGCGTCGGTGCTGGCTTCGGTGCTGGTGTAGGCGCTGACGACGGTGCTGGCGTAGGCGCTGGCGTCGGTGCTGGCGTCGGTGCTGGTGTAGGCGCCAGCGTTGGTGCCAGCGTAGGCGCTGACGTTGGTGCTGGCGTCGGTGCTGCTGCAGGCGCTGGCGTTGGTGCTGGCGTAGGCGCTGGCGTTGGTGCAGGCGTGCAGGCGTAGGCGCTGGGGTCGGTGCTGGCGTCGGTGCTGGTTTAGACGCCGGATTTGGTGCTGACGTAGGCGCTGGCGTTGGTGCTGGCGTCAGTGCTGGTGAAGGCGCTGGCGTTGGTGCTGGAGCAGGCGCTGGCGCGAGAGCTGGCCACGGGGATGGCGTCGGTGCTGGTGTAGGCGCTGGCGTTGGTGCCAGCGTAGGCGCAGGCTTTGGAGCTGGCGTCGGTGCTGGTGTAGACGCCAGCGTTGGTGCTGGCGTCGGCACTGGCGCTGGTGCGGTGGTGTAGGCGCTGTTGGTGCCAGCGTAGGCGCCAACGTCGGTGCTGGCGTCGGTGCTGGTGTAGGCGTTGGCGTTGGTGCCGGCGTAGGCAATGGGGTCGATGCTGGCGTCGGTGCCGGCGTCTGTGCTAGCGTAGACGCAGGCGTTGGTGATGGTGTAGTCGCAGGCGTTGGTGCTGGCGTTGGTGCTGGTGTAGGCGCTGGCGTTGCTGCCCTTGCAGGCGCTGGCGTGAGAGCTGGCGTCGGTGATGGTGTCATCGTTGGTGTAGGCGCTGGCGACGGTACCGGCGTAGGCGGCGTATGCGCGGAAGTTGGCGTTCGCGTCGGCACTGGTGCGGGCGCCAGCGTTGGTGCCAGTGTAGGCGCCGCAGTCGGTGCTGGCGTCGGTGCTGGTGCAGGCCTGGCGTTGATGCCGGCGTATGCGTGGCCTTTGGTGCTGGCGGCGGTGCTGGTGTCGGCGCCAGCGTTGGTGCCAGCGTTGGCGCTGGCGTCGGTGCTGGCGTCGTCGGTGCTGGCGTCGGTGGTGCTGCCAGCGCTTGCGTTGATGCCGGCGTAGGCGCTGGCGTTGGTACAGACGTGGGCGCTGAAGTCGGTGCTGGCGTCGGTGCTGGCGTCGGTGCTGGCGTAGATGCTGGCTTCGGTGCTGGCGTAGGCGCAGGCGATGGTACTGGCGTCAGTGCTGGTGGAGGCTCTGGCGTTGGTGCTGGAGCAGGCGCCGGCGTGAGAGCTGGCCACGGTGCTGGCGTCGGTGCTGGTGTAGGCGCTGGCATTGGTGCCAGCGTAGGTGCAGGCTTTGGAGCTGGCGTCGGTGCTGGTGTAGGCGCCAGCGTTGGTGCCAGCGTAGGCTCTGGCGTCGGCGCTTTCGTCGGTGGTGGCTTCGGTGCTGCTGCAGGCGATTGCGTTGGTGCTGGCGTGGACGTTGGCGTTGTCGCCGGCGTAGGCGCTGGCGTCGGTGCTGGCGTCGGTGCCAGCGTCGGTGATGGCGTCGGTGCTGGAGTAGACGCTGGCGTTGCTGGCGTGGGCGCAGGCATTGGTGCTGGCGTCAATGCTGCTTGAGGCGCTGGCGTTGGCGCCGGTGCAGGCGCCGCCGTGCGAGCTGGCCACGGTGCCAGCGTCGGTGCTGTCAGAGCTGGAGTAGTAGGTGGCGTCGGGGCCGGCGTAGGCGCTGGGGTCGGTGCTTGCGTCGGTGCCGGACTCGGTGCTGGCGTCGGTGCTGGAGTAGACGCTGGCGTTGGTGCTGGCGTAGGCGCAGGTGTTGGTGCTGGCGTCAATGCTGGTGGAGGCGCTGTTGTTGGTGCCGATGCAGGCGACGGCATGAGAGCTGGCCACGCTTCTGGTGTAGGCGCTGACGACGGTGCCGGCGTAGGCGCTGGCGTCGGTGCTGGCGTCGGTGCTGGTGAAGGCGCCAGCGTTGGTGCCAGCGGAGGCGCTGGGGTCGGTGCTGGCGTCGGTGACGGCTTCGGTGCTGCTGCAGGCGCTTGCGTTAGTGCCGGCGTAGGCGCAGGCGTTGGTGCTGGCGTCAGTGTTGGTGTGGGCGCGGGCGTTGGTGGTGCCAGTGCGGGCGCCAGCGTGAGAGCTGGCCACGGTACTGGCTTCGGTGCTGGTGTAGGCGCTGACGACGGTGCCAACGTAGGCGCTGGCGTCGGTGCTGGCGTCGGTGCTGGTGTAGGCGCCAGCGTTGGTGCCAGCGTGGGTGCTGACGTTGGTGCTGGCGTCGGTGCTGCTGCAGGCTCTGGCGTTGGTGCTGGCGTAGGCGCTGGCGTTGGTGCAGGCGTAGGCGCTGGGGTCGGTGCTGGCGCCGGTGCTGGCGTCGGTGCTGGTTTAGACGCCAGATTTGGTGCTGACGTCGGCGCAGGCGTTGGCGCTGGCGTCAGTGCTGGTGAAGGCTCTGGCGTTGGTGCTGGAGCAGGCGCTGGTGCGAGAGCTGGCCACAGAGATGGCGTCGGTGCTGGTGTAGGCGCTGGCGTTGGTGCCAGCGTAGGCGCAGGCTTTGGAGCTGGCGTCGGTGCTGGTGTAGACGCTAGCGTTGGTGCTGGCGTCGGCACTGGCGCTGGTGCTGGCGTCGGCGGCGGTGTAGGCGCTGTTGGTGCCAGCGTAGGCGCCAACGTCGGTGCTGGCGTCGGTGCTGGTGTAGGCGTTGGCGTTGGTGCCGGCGTAGGCGCTGGGGTCGTTTCTGGCGTCGGTGCCGGCGTCGGTGCTAGCGTAGACGCAGGCGTTGGTGATGGTGTAGTCGCAGGCGTTGGTGCTGGCGTTGGTGCTTGCGTAGGCGCTGGCGTTGTTGCCCGTGCAGGCGCTGGCGTGAGAGCTGGCGTCGGTGGTGGTGTCATCGTTGGTATAGGCGCTGGCGACGGTACCGGCGTAGGCGGCGTATGCGCGGAAGTTGGCGTTAGCGTCGGCATTGGTGCGGGCGCCAGCGTTGGTGCCAGTGTAGGCGCCGAAGTCGGTGCTGGCGTCGGTGCTGGCGTCGGTGCTGGTGCAGGCGCTGGCGTTGATGCCGGCGTATGCGTGGCCTTTGGTGCTGGCGGCGGTGCTGGTGTCGGCGCCAGCGTTGGTGCCAGAGTTGGCGCTGGCGTCGGTGCTGGCGTCGTCGGTGCTGGCGTCGGCGCTGGCTGCGGTGCTGGCGTTAGTGCTGGCTTCAGTGCTGGTGGAAGCGCCGGCGTTGGTGCTGGCGTTGGTGCTGGTGTAGGCGCTGGCATTGCTGCCCGTGCAGGCGCCGGCGTGAGAGCTGGCGTCGGTGATGGTGTCATCGTTGGTTGTAAGCGCTGGCGTACCGGCGTAGGCGGCGTATGCGCGGAAGTCGGCGTTCGCGTCGGCACTGGTGCGGGCGCCAGCGTTGGTGCCAGTGTAGGCGCCGCAGTCGGTGCTGGCGTCGGTGCTGGTGCAGGCGCTGGCGTTGATGCTGGCGTATGCGTGGCCTTTGGTGCTGGCGGCGGTGCTTGTGTCGGCGCCAGCGTTGGTGCCAGCGTTGGCGCTGGCGTCGGTGCTGGCGTCGTCGGTGCTGGCGTTGGTGCTGCTGCAAGCGCTTGCGTTGATGCCAGCGTAGGCGCTGGCGTTGGTACAGGCGTGGGCGCTGACGTCGGTTCTGGCGTTGGTGCCGGCGTCGGTGCTGGCGTAGATGCTGGCTTCGGTGCTGGCGTAGGCGCAGGCGATAGTGCTGGCGTCAGTGCTGGTGTAGACGCCAGCGTTGGTGCTGGTGCAGGCGCTGGCGCGAGACCTGGCCACGGTGCTGGCGTCGGTGCTGGTGTAGGCGCTGACGACGGTACTGGCGCAGGCGCTGGCGTCGGTGCTGGCGTCGGTGCTGGTGTGGGCGCCAGCGTTGGTGCTAGCGTAGGCGCTGGCGTCGGTGCTTTCGTCGGTGGTGGCTTCGGTGCTGCTGCAGGCGATTGCGTTGGTGCCAGCGTAGGCGCTGGCGTTGGTACAGGCGTGGGCGCTGAAGTCGGTGCTGGCGTCGGTGCCAGCGTCGGTACTGGCGTAGACGCTGGCTTCGGTGCTGGCGTAGGCGCAGGCGATAGTGCTGGCGTCAGTGCTGGTGGAGGCGCTGGCGTTGGTGCTGGTGCAGGCGCTGGCGTGAGAGCTGACCACGGTGCTGGCGTCGGTGCTGGTGTAGGCGCTGACGATGGTGCCGGCGCAGGTGCTGGCGTCGCTGCTGGCGTCGGTGCTGGTGTAGGCGCCAGCGTTGGTGCTAGCGTAGGCGCTGGCGTCGGTGCTTTCGTCGGTGGTGGCTTCGGTGCTGCTGCAGGCGATTGCGTTGGTGCCGGCGTGGACGTTGGCGTTATCGCCGGCGTAGGCGCTGGCGTCGGTGCTGGCGTCGGTGCCAGCGTCGGTGCTGGCGTCGGTGCTGGAGTAGACGCTGGCGTTGGTGCTGGCGTGGGCGCAGGCGTTGGTGCTGGCGTCAATGCTGCTGGAGGCGCTGGCGTTGGCGCCGGTGCAGGCGTCGCCGTGCGAGCTGGCCACGGTGCCGGCGTCGGTGCTGTCAGAGCTGGAGTCGTAAGTGGCGTCGGGGCAATCGGAGCTGCCGTCATTGCTGGCTTCGGTGCTGATGGAGGCTCTGGGGCCAGCGCAGGTACTGGCGTGGAAGCTGGCGCCGGTGCTTCCAGAGCTGGAGTCGTAGCTGGCTTCGGGGCAGCCGGAGCTGCCGTCGTAGCTAGCTTGGGTGCTGGCGGAGGCTCTGCAGCTGGCGCAGGTACTGGCGTCGTAGCTGGCGTCAGTGCTGTCAGAGCTGGATTCGTAGCTGGCGTTTGGGCAGTCTTCGGCGCTGGAGTCGGCGCTGGCGTCGTAGCTGGAGTCGGCGCTGGCCTCGTAGCTGGCGTCGTAGTTGGAGTCGGCGCTGGCGTCGTAGCTGGCGTCGGTGCCGCCGGAGCTGGAGTCGTAGCTGGCGTCGTAGCTGGAGACGGCGCTGGCGTCGTAGCTGGCGTCGTAGCTGGAGTCGGCGCTGGCGGAGGCTCGGGAGCCAGCACCGGTGCTGGCGCCGTAGCTGGCGTCGGTGCTGCCAGAGCTGGCGTCGTAGCTGGCGTCGTGGCTGGTGTCGGCGCTGGCGTCGCAGCTGGCGTCGCGGCTGGTGTCGGCGCCGGTGTCGTAGCTGGCGTCGGTGCTGCCAGAGCTGGAGTCGTAGCTGGCGTCGTAGCTGGAGTCAGCGCTGGCGTCGTAGCTGGCGTCGTAGCTGGAGTCGGCGCTGGCGGAGGCTCTTGAGACAGCACCGTCGCTGGCGACGTAGCTGGCGTCGATGCTGCCAGTGCTGGAGTTGTAGCTGGCGTCGTCGCCGGAGTCGGCGCTGGCACTCGACCGATATGCTGCTCGACTCCGTCGTGGCAGACGCCGTAGTAGAGCTTGACTCCATAGAACTAATTACCGACGTATTGTTTGACTCCGTCGTTGCGGACGTCTTGTGCGGGGTTGGCCCCATCGGAATCCTGAGGCGAATCTGGCCGTGACGACGAAGGATGTTTTTGAAGCAAGTGGGTCGGCTCGGATCCCGTCCGACCGCCCTGGGAAGCCGAACACGAAGGCCCCTCTCCACCAGCGAGGGCGCCCCTTTCACCAGGCGGGCCGACCTGTACTGACATCTGTTGAGACAAGTGGGTCGGCTCGGATCCCGTCCGACCGCCCTGGGATGCCGAACACGAAGGCCCCTCTCCACCAGCGAGGACGCCCCTTTCACCAGGCGGGCCGACCTGTCCGAATCGGTTATCTTCATCTTCCCCCTGGTCATTTCCACCTGGAATCGGCGCTGGCGTCGAAGCTGGAGTCGGCGCTGGCATCATAGCTGGCATCGTTGCTGGAGCCGGCGCTGGCGTCATAGCTCGGATCAGTGCTGCCAGAGCTGGATTCGTAGCTAGTGTCGAAGCTGGAGTCGGCACCGGCGTCGAAGCTGGAATCGCCGTACTGCGCATTGACGTGGTGCTCCCGCGAAGAAGATCTCCTGCGCTGGCAGCGCGCAGGTGGCCCACAGCACGGCGGTCCAGACGAAGCGGCACCACGGGCGAGCGGCAGGCCGCGCGGCGTGCTGCGCTGCGCCCTCATCCTCGTCCTCCTCGCCCTCATCCGCATGCTCGTCCTCGTCCTCGTCCTCTGGGCTGCCTGCCAGCCGCCTCCTCCTCCTCCGCCTCGTCCTCATCCTCGCTGCCTCCTCCTGACCTCCTCTGCTCTGCTCTGCGACCACCTCGTGGACTCCTGGCGGGTCTCCTTCCGCCAACTGGGACCGCGCCGCCATGGGACGGGCCCGCCCCGGGCGCGCCCCAGCGCCTCCAGGCCTGCCCACCCCGGCCCGCGGCTCCCCGCGCCCCGGGCCGCGTCGGCCGCGCCCCCGCCGCGGCCGCGCCCCATCCGCCTCTCCTGCCTTTCTCCTCGCTCCTCTCTTCTTCTCCCCCTTTTCCTTTTCCTCCCTCTCCCCTCCCCTCCCCCCTTCGCCCTCCTCTTCTACTTGCCGGCGCCGTCCTGCCCTTCCATCATCCTCCTCCCGTCCTCCTCCTTCTCCTCCTCCTCCTCCTCCTCCTCCTCCTCCGTCCTCGATCCTACACCTTCTAGAATCTCTCAGACCCTCTGAGACCTCCCAGAGCCCCCTCAAGCACTCCTCGCCCTCGTCCTCGTGATTGACGTCGTTGTCTTCCTCCTCGACATGGTCCTCGTCCTCCTTCGCGTCCTCGTCGTTCTCGTCGTCCTCGTCCTCCCCGTCGTCATCATGTCGTCTTTGTCCTCGGCATCGTCGTTACCATTGTCCGTGTCGCCGTCCTCGCCGAAGGTCTTCCATGGCCTCAGTAGGTCCTGGGAGGCCTCCTGAGCTTGCCACAGCGTCTGGAGTCCTCTGGAGTACAAAGGAGACAATAACCGCACAAGATCGCTCCTGGATCCTCGCCGCCGTCGTCATCGCAATCCGCTCAAAATTGTTCTCCAGGCTGTTCCCGTGGACAGCCCGTCGTCGTCGACGTCGTCGCCGTCGCCGCTGATCGCCCGTCATCGTCGCCCGTCGCCGTCGCCATCGGTGCCGTCGTCGCCGTCGCCGTCGTCGCCGTCGCCGTCGTCGGTCGGCGGGGGTCGCAGGCCCCGCCCCGCGGCGTCGCGGGCCCGCCACGACGCCGCGGCCTTCCTGTGAGCCTCAGCCGCGCCGCGCCGCGCCGCGCCAGCCGCCCGCGTGGCCAGTCGAGGTGCCGCCAGGGGCCGGGAGCGACAGAAAGGTGCTTCCGCGCGGGCGGTCCCGAGCCTCGTGCTCCTGTCCGCGGCCGCCGATGGGGCTCCTCCGAGGTGCTCCGCTCCTCGGCCTCGGTCCTCGGTCCTCGCAGGCTCCCCCGCGTCCTCGGTCCTCGGTCCTCGGCCTTTGGTCCTCGTCCGCATCCTCCAAGTCCTCGGTCGTCATCCACGTCCTCGGTCCTCGTCCACGTCCTCGGGCCTCGTCCACGTCTTCTCTGCCTTCAAATTACCATCCGATCGCGAGTGCGACAGCCTTCTGGCTGGTGCCGCCGACCCTGACGGGGGACGACGACGACGACGACGACGACGACGACGACGACGACGACGACGACGACGACGACGATTGAAATTTTCATTTAAGGGAAATCATTGAGGTTGCCAAGTTGGGGTTCTCTCGGGGTGCATTTGGGGCTGTCTTGGACCTCTTGGGGGCCTCTTCGGGGCTTCTTGGGTGCTTCTTGGTGCCTGGAGGTGGCCTCTGTGGCGGAAGGCTCGAAATTGGCTTCAGGCGCACAGTGGGCCTGGTGGATTTCAAAGGTTCATTTTCTGGCATGGGACTCCCGTGGGGGGTGCCTCTTGGGCCATTTCAAAGCCATTCCTCCTCTTCCTCCTCTTCCTCCTCCTCGGGAGAAGCACACTTTCTGCTGCACCTCATTGGTTGTCTTCATTCCCTCAGATCATTGGATCCCCAGACATCAGAAAAACAACACGTATTTAGCAAACAAAACAACATCCTGGGATAGTCCAGACTGGAGGCGACTCATTGCGAAACATTTTTCTCTTGTGGTTCCCTACCTAGGCTCTGCCTAGAAGGGTTCTTACTCTCTTTGCTTAAGGGGCCGGGCAGTGCTAACCGCCCCGGGCGGTTCCCCCAGGATCCGCCCCGCGGTTCCCCCAGTTACGTCCCCTCAGCTTAGCGTTGCTTATCTCATCTTAGCTTAGCTTATTTCATCTTAGCCTAGCTTAGCTTCATCTTAACTCAGGTGTATCTTAGCTTAGCTTACATTAATCTTAGCTTCGCTGAGCTTTAACATTGCATAGCACAGCATAACATAGCATAGCGTAGCATAGCATAGCGCAGCACATCATATCATAGCATAGCCCAGCGCCGCATAGCATAGCATAGCACATCATAGCATATCATAGCATAGCATATCATAGCGCAGCTGAGCATATCATAGCATAGCATGTCATAGGTTAGCACAGCATGACATAGCATATCTTAGCACAGCATAGCATAGCATAGCATAGCATAGCGCAGCATAGCATAGCACAGCATAGCATAGCATAGCATAGCATAGCGCAGCATAGCAGGGCATAGCATAACATAGCATAGCAACTAATGCTGCTTTCCTAGGGGCTCCAACTTCTAGGTAGGGTCGCACTGGGGTAATTTTCATTATTCTGCTCCGAAGGGGTTTCTGATTGAGAGCCGGAGGAGGAGGAAGAGGAGGAGGACAGGGAGGAAAAAATGGGGGCGGAGGATGATGATGAGGAAAAGGAGGAGCAGGAGGAGGAAGTGAAGGATAAGGGAATGGCTGAGGAGACGGCGAGGAGGAGGAAACGATGTTGCACTCGGGCGATTCCTCTGGGTCGTGCTTCGGCGCGTATCCACTGAGACGCACACGTCTATTCCCCTGTTGTCGTGTTTCGGCGCGTTCCTCTGGGTCGCCCTCCAGACAGCCCTTGCACGGCGTCTAGCATAATTGAGGATATCATCGCGGTGGGATTTGCATGTATCTAGGCGTACATGATGACGATGACGACGACAGCGACGACGACGATCATGGATGCATATGGTGACGATGAGCGATGCGAATGGTCATGATGATGATACCATCATGGTGATTTGTTGCCATGATATCATGCTAATGGTCATGATGACGGTGGCGATGGTGATGACAATGATGGCAATGATGATATGATGACGGTGATGATGGTGATGACCAAGCTGAACATGATGATGGTGATGCTGGCGAGGATGAAGACGAGGAAAGACGATGATGACGATGTTTCTTTCGATACTGATGATGACGATGACGATGGTTCGGTGGTTGATGGTGATGTTGATGATGCTGTTCATGAGTTCATCAGCCATGTTGATGTCATTGATGGCCAACACGATGATTTTCGCGACTGCGTCGATGATGAGAAGAAGGATGCGGTGTTCGTGGCAGGAGCTTGTGCTGGTCGGGAGCCGCTGAATGAAGCGTCCATACCCCCCTCGTTAACTGAGGATGCTTTCCTTGGCTCTTGTCGATGTCACCGTTGCCGTCGTCACCTCCTGTTCCATTTCCCTCTTCCCTTCTGCGTCCGCCCGTTTGCCCTCCGATGGGGAGGGGGTGAGGCATCTTGGTCCCCCGCCTGTATCCAAGATGCGTTTGATCATGGCCAGGCGTCCGCATGCCTTATTCGAGAGCATATTTCGTGTGTGCTCACCGCGCGCCGTGGCGCAAGTGGCCGTGTGTAGTTTTGCGGAGACAAACGGGTCGCTGCATTTGGATTTAGGTCTTTGTGCTCCCCTGGCAACCCAGAGCCGAGCCCAGGCTTTCGAACCCGAGTCCCAAGTCGGTCAAGAATCGTTCATTTGTGGCCTCAGCGGACGTTGCTGTTGCCGCCCCCCCCTTCTCCAGTTGGCGCGAAGACCTGTTGGCGCCTTAGAGCCCTAGCCCCCCCTAGAGCCTTGCAATCGCATCCGATGAGTGGGTTGACAGTGCCGGATCATTCGGCCCATGTCCGCGCGTTATTCACAGCACGTCCCCTAGCTTGATTGATTGCTCTTGTCCCGGTGGATGTGGAACCGTCTGGCGTCTTCTCGGATGTCCTCTGTCCTCCTTCCCCCTCTTCACGCAGTCGGCCATGGCCACGTCTGGAAGGGGGGCGGCATGCGAACGTTTTGCTCGAGGGGTGCGTCCCCAACTTGCCGCGTGTAACACCGCGGTGTTCGAGGGCAGCGCGGCGAGCCTCGCCTGTGCGCCAGGTGCCCCGCCCCCCCCCACTCGCGGCGCTAGCTGCGCGCGCCGCCTCTCGAGCTACCTCTCGCGGTTCGGCCTTCCCTATCCACAGATTGTTGTTGTAAAAGGGCAGGTTGGTCATTCCCGCCCATCGCGGGTAGCGCATGGGAATGCGAGATGGCCTCCCGGTCGAATGTGCCGCTTCCATATTAACAGGAGTGTGAGTGCTTTGTCATTGCCAGGTATGCTGGTCATATGGTGTCAATGCATGTCCCACAGCGTGCGCATCGTGTCATCATGTCATATGATTCATGTATGGATGTTCACTTTACCTTGGTGCTCACATGTTAGTTTGAAAATTGTATATATTTTCAAGACGTTATATGCTCTTATATGGTTGTCTTATGTTTCTGTGTTTACATGTTTTATGTTATGGTTTTTTGAATGTTCTTCCCAATATCCAGACCATGGGGTGATTGTTATTACTGTGACCGCGCGGACCATCCTCTTTCACCTCTTCCTCCCTTCTCCTCATGTTAAGTTATGTTTTGACATGGCCTGCTATGGTATGTTATGGTTTATGCTATGTTATGGTGTGGCATGTTATGTTATGTGATGGTATGGTATGGTATGGTATGGTCTGGTCTGGTATGGTATGTTATGGTATGGTATGTGATGCTTGATTAATTTATGCCATGGTATGTTATGCTATGTTATGCTAAGTTATGTTACGTTGTGTTGTGGTATGCATCAGGCGGTTTGTTGTCTTTCACGCTTCCAAGGGGGGGGACGCCAGGGATATCTCAGGGCCTCCGTTCGCGCCAAAATGGTGGGGATGTCTCGAGCGGCTTGCCTGTTTACCAGCTCGACATCCTCCGCTTTCGGAGCAGATTTGGAGGATGTCTTGAGCGAGGCGTGCATTTTCGCGCAAGATTTTGAGGATGTCTCGATCAGTTTGCCTGTTGTAAGGGGGGTCTGCCAGGGGTATCTCACGGCCTCCGTTCGCGCCAAAATGGCGGGGATGTCTCGAGCGGTTTGCATGTTTACCAGCTCGACATCCTCCGCTTCCGGAGCAAATTTGGACGATGTCTCGAGCGAGGCGTTTATGTTCGCCCCCAAGTGGGGCCAGATTTTGAGGATGTCTCGATCGGTTTGCCTATTGGAAGGGGGGGCTGCCAGGGGTATCTCACGGCCTCCGTTCGCGCCAAAATGGCGGGAATGTTTCGAGCGGTTTGCATGCTTGCCAGCTCAACATCCTCCGCTTCCGGAGCAGATTTGGAGGATGTCTTGAGCGAAGCGTTCATTTTCGCCTCCAAGCGGTGCCAGACTTTCATGATGTCTCGATCGGTTTGCCTATTGGAAGGGTGGCCCCATAGGGAGGTCCACCGAAAGCGGCAACCACCACGCGGTATTCACATCTGCATATGGTTGGGCCTTCCGCCAAGATAATTTTAGGCCGCTGGATGTCTGGGTCGTCATCGTCGGCGGCGACGACGACGATACGTCCCCGTTGCCCAGCGAGGCTTCCTCGGGGTGCAGCGCGTGGCAGCTGTGTTTCCTTGTCGTCCGTAGCCGTGTTTTCTCAAGGCTTTCCTAGGTGGTGTGCCTCTTCTGGCCCCCCGTGCCCAAGGCCGCAGGCTATACGAGGAGCGCCTGGGCTTCAATACCATAAGTGTACAATGTCCGTTTCTCGCCAATCTCTGGTTGAAGCCCCTGAGGATGTTGAAGCCTTTCTGTCGAGTATTGGTTTAGCAAGCTATGCCGCTTCTTTCTTACGGAGCGGGTACGACTCGATGACCGTGGTGAGAGCCATGAGTGATGACGACTTGAAGCGGTGTGGCTTGAAGCCGGGCCATTGCCTGAGGCTAAAGCTTGCACTCACGCATACTGAAAATGCTGGGAGAGGAACGCCGGATCTGACAGCACCACCCGGACGGGCGCAGCCATCTGGCGGGAGATGGGGCTCGGCGTCTTCCACAACGCCTCCATCTGAACAGGTCAGGCACACTGGCGCGGAGGGCCGACCTGGGGGGCAGCAGCCCAAAGTGGAATGGGAGGACGCGAGCAGCGGCGAGATGGTGACCTCTGGGAGTCTTGGGAGCCGGCTCGAGTCGAGCAGCGAGTCTGCCGCGGCCTCGGGGTTCAAACGCTGGGCCCTGCCCGAGTTCACCGAGGCTGGGCATGAGGTGTTCGAGTCCTCCACGGAGGACGAGAACAAGGGGCGACTGTCCCGCACGCAGCGCCGGAGTCTGCAGCGCATGAAGGCACAGGCGATCCGCGACAAGGATCGGATTCGGGCGAATGGGTCCTTTGCAAAGGTGGTCTCAAATACGCAATAGTTCGTGCAATCGGTCGTGCGGGATTCGCACGTCGTGCAATCTCAGCACGTGGCTGCCACGCGACATGCGCCGCAGCATGGACTATTGCATGTTTTCCGCGACCCCATAATGAAACAAACCCCTTGGTTTGGAACCAATAGGAGAGCTCAGACCCAGTGCAGGCGGCGCGGGCTGACGCGCTGCTGCAGCGGACGGTGATGGCGCTGCGCGGCTCCGAGCACGCCCGACCGTCCGCCGCTGCAGCTGGCAGCTCCAGGGACGCGGCCGCCGCCGGCGCGCCCTCGTCCAGGAAGGGACCTGGCCAGGACAGGAGCTGCAAGCTGCATCTGTGAGCAGCGGGGGCGGCCAGGAGGGGGGCGTTGACGTGGAGGAGGAGGAGGGCGAGGAGGAGGAGGGCGAGGAGGAGGAGGGCGAGGAGGAGGAGGGCGAGGAGGAGGAGCAGGAGGAGCAGGAGGAGGAAGAAGAGGAGGACTATCACTTATCACGATTGTGGCCACGATGTCTCCCCAGATTTCATGCCCCTTCTTCTGATTTCAATGCGTCCCCTGGCCCCCCACCCTGGGCCGCGCACATGCCGCGGGCCGTGATTTGCGCACCCCCTCTTGGACGCCCCCCTCTCGGACGCTTCCGAAAGCAGGGTCGCGGCGGCGAGGCGCGCCGGGGGGCCAGCTGCGAAGTGTGACAGCAGCAGGCCCCATCAGTGCGCCACGCATCGCCAGTGGCCCTCGGCAGAAACTGGCGCTCGTCCTCGTCCTCGGGCTCCTCGGCTCGTCCTCGTCGTTCCTGTCCCGCCCTGGTCGCCGCCGTCGTCGTCGTCGTCCTCCTCCTCCTCCTCGTCTCCTGAGCACGGCACACGCCCTGGTTCTGTGGCTCCAGATGTGCTCCGACCGTGGAGCGGACTCTTGGCCGCTCGCTCTCGCCGCCTCGGCCGCTCCCCCGGGGGGTCTCGGGCCCACTCGGTCACGACCGTGCACCGTGGGTCTGCGGGGGTGGCCTCTCGGCTCTGCCGCGGGAGCCCAGCGCGCGTGCGACGGGCGTCCCCCCCCACGGCGGCGGTCTTGCACCTGAGCGGCGCCGTCTGCGGTGATGATGCTGCTGCTGCTGATGATGATGCTGGTGGTGGTGATAATGCTGCTGCTGCTGCTGCTGCTGCTGATGATGATGATGATGATGATGATGATGATGAGGATGATGATGAGGATCCAGGATGCTGCTGATGATGATGATGCTGATGATGATTATGATGATGATGGTGATGCTGACGATGATTATGGTGATGACGATGCTGATGATGCTGCTGATGATGCTGATGATGCTGATGATGATGCTGCTGATGATGATGATGTTGATGATGCTGATTGTGATGATGATGATGCTGATGATGATGATGATGATGATGATGATGATGATGATGATGATGATAATGATGATGATTTGTGATGGTGATGGTGAATGACGATGATCACGATGATGCTGTTGCTGTTGATGGTGATGCTTTACGGGATCAGCGGTCAGAGATAACCAGGCTGCGAATCCGCTCGCCATGGCCAGAGAGATACCTCGACTCCACAGCCAACACGGAAGGCACCGCCCCCCCGGCAGTACCCCACTAACCCTTGCCCCCCCAAGCGACGACGTCGAGTGGAGTGTGCAAGGCTCGGCGCGCTGTGCAGGTGGGTGAGGATCATGATGATTGTGATGGCGATGGTGTTGGTGATGATGATGTTGACTTAGTTGCCGACGATGGCGGCAACGCGGACGATGACAACGATGATGGTGTTCCTCGTTACTCCTCGAAACTTCACAAGGAACCGAAGGTGTCCCTGCGGTCCGAGAGGAACTGAATGAAGTGACCGTCGTCGCCGTGTCCTCGCTATCGCCGCCAGCGAGGGGCCGCATGCGGGGGACTGGTTTGTCACACCAGGGCTCCAGGCGCCTGAACGGTTTGAGCATAGGCGTCCACAGCATGCATCATGAGCTACACGTGTAAACAAGCTCGGGCCTGCGCGTCGACCCAGCGATGCCTGCTGCATTGTCGCAGAAAGATTCAGCTGGTCGAATCTCGGCTGTCAAAAGAAGGCGGCGTCACTGCGCTCAAAGCTCAATCCTAGGTCTACCTCGGGTCCTCGTATCGATCATTCCTGCTGGCTCCTTTTGTTCCAGGCCATTTGGACTTGGCGTTCCGCTTCTTGGCCTCGGCACGCCTCTGCTTATCCTCCGCCCACTCGGGTGTGTCTTGGTGCTTCAGCACTTGGAAACACGCCCTGCACCTGACTCTCTCCTTGAACTGGTTGCTGTCCTGAGTCTTGAGCCACTCTGGTCGATGCTCGCAGGCAGCTGGGTCCCCGATCGGTTGTTTTTCCGTACGCTTGATCGTCTGCACGTCGTAGGTCCGGTTTTTCGCGTTCGCAGTCGGTCCGTAGATTTTGTTCTGAGTAGTTTCCGGTCCTCGTGTCGGTGCTGATGACTTCGAATTGGTAGGAGATGATGGGCTTGCCACACCTTTCGTCTTGCCTTTGCCTTTGCTTTTAGCTGGGATGAAGATCTCATCGTCCGCTTCTTTGTGCAGCCATCCTCGCA
This sequence comes from Prorocentrum cordatum, assembly GCA_963575745.1. Taxonomy (NCBI): domain Eukaryota; class Dinophyceae; order Prorocentrales; family Prorocentraceae; genus Prorocentrum; species Prorocentrum cordatum. The sequence goes on from CAUYUJ010016593.1 coordinate 828,611, forward strand.
CGTTCCCTTCGTCGTCGTAGGCCACCGTTGAATCCACAGGGGTTGACTTGCCGTCTCCTTGGGTTGACGATGTCGATTGTTCTTGCTGTTTGACTGCCTTGCGAACTCATGTTCTACACTCGCATTGGTCCTCCGCCGTACGGCATGCTGCACATATCGCCGTAGCCGCGGCTGCTGTAAGGAACTCCGAGTCGACGCCGTCCTCTATCACGTAGGCCTCGCAGCAGTCGTCGTCGTGTTTCGCCGCTGCCTGTTCCACCTGTAGCGTCAGCGCTTGCCACTCGAGGTCCTCGGCACTGGGATCGTTCGTGCCCAGTCGCTAGTCGCTGCCACTCGTAAGAGTATGTCCCTGCATGAAATCGTCGCGCCAACTTGTAGGAGCCTCCTTCGTGGGGGCGTAGATCGTGATCAGCTTCTTGATCAGCTCGGGTATCTTCCGCCGTCTCTGGGTGACTCCAAGTCAGTGCCTGTCGCCCATGTCTTCTATCGTGGGCTAGTCTGAGCGACCATCATGTGCCATTTGAGGTGCCACTTGGGTCCAACTTTGGCCATCTTAGCTCCGTACCGCACGTCGGCCAACGCGTCGTCGTAGCAGGTGTAACTTTCCGTGCCGTACCGCTGCTGCGCCGGTCTGACTCACTTGGGATACTTGGCCCTGTAGTGCTCGCCGCGCTCGACCTTCAGCTGATACCTCATCTGGGCAGCCGCCTGGTCAGCCTTCGCGTCCTCGGTGAGCCTGTAGTAGGTAGCCCGACTTGTGTACATAAGCGCATGTAGTCAGCCGCCCGAGCGTCGCTCTTGGTCAGACAGCCGGCCAACATCTGCTGGGTGTATGACCCCTTGGAGACCAGATTCGATTCCTCGATGTCGTTGCGAAGCGCCTCGATGTCGATCAGTAGCCTGCGTTCGCTGGGAATCGTGCCACGCTTATGTAGGAAGTCGTATAGAGATTTTCACTTCGCTACGTGTATCATTTTGACGTTAGCCACTTCGTCGGCGTGGGTTCGATAGTCCAATTTGTAATGAGAGCTCGTACCAGATCTCCACTCTCGATTGCTTCCAGAGCTTCGATGGTCTCCGCCGTTGGGGTGCTACAACCAACTCGTTTGGTACAATGTCATCTCCATATCATCGATGTGACCTTTGCAGGGTCGCCTCGAACGTACTTATCATCCTCATTGTCGGCTACCAGGATGTTGAGCCCAGCCTGGCTGGCCGTCTTGTTTCTGCCAACGTTTGCGAAGCTGGAGTCTCCGATCGCGACCACCGCCGCATTGGTCAGGTCGATGTTCTGGAATCTGATTTCCACCTGGGACGTCTTCGCGTCCACGATCATCTTGTTGTTCTCCATGATGTCCTGTGCGGTGCTCTCTGGGTCGCGTGCTCGCGTCTGGCTTTCAACCAACTGAAATGTCAGGTCCATCCTCGTCCATCTGACTAGCCACTGAACTTGCCCGTTGACTCGATGCATCGCTTGACGCTCTCCTGCTGTGGTCGTGCTTTTCTTCTGCTTGCGTCGCGTCGCGCTTAACGGTATGCGCTCGATGCTTTCCGTGTACTTCTTCTTGGTTCAAGAGATGCGGTTTTGGTTGGTCCGCTTGAGGTAGCTCCCACAGTGGTGGAAGCCCTGCTCGGTGCTGTGCCACTTGCCGTGGCAGTGCATCATCCTCAGCGCTGCGATCCAGTTCTCGAAAAACTCCAGAGACCCAGCAATCAGGTCGTCGTCCACATGTGTCCCGATGAGCCCGATCAGAAGATGAAGATGAGGAGGGCTGGGCATAGCTTTAATCGTGCCGCTCCTAGTAGTGGGAGAATGGTGCCGCGATGCTCCTCGTACCATGGCAGTGGTGCACCGCTGAGTCAGTGAATGCCCGTCTTCGCTTGCAAGATCGTGCCTTCGGGGATTGAGGGCCATCCTATCTAGGGTACCGCAGGTAACAGACGTTCAAGCAGGCTGAGTCGACGTCTCCTTGTTCGAGTATCCAGTTGGGGTTGCTCGCCGTCTCCTGTAGTGATGGCCGTCGCCTTCGTCGGAAAGTGTGGGCGCACTCGTCTTCAACTCGCCTGCTGGGAGCTGCTTGTCCTTGTAGCCCGGCACGGTATTCCTTGTCTTGGCCTGCAGGGGGTGGTCGCCGAACGACATGTTCCCGCGCGTACCCTCATTCTTGTCGGTGTGTAGCTGACGCACGGGCAGTACCTCTGATGGGTCGATCGTCTTCAGAACCTCATCCGTCGGGATCGTCTCCGTATCGTACTTGATCCACTTCTCACATTCGGCCTCGTCAGATGCCTCGAAGGCCGACGTCCTCTCGGCAGGAGAGTGACGTAGCTCCCCGCCCTTCTTGGTCAACGGCTGTTTGCTCCTGGCCTTCTCGGTCCTCCCCGCCAGGAACGCATCGCGGGTCCGGCTCTGGACGTAAAGGGCGAGATTCCGTCGTCGTTTGTGTCGCCCACAGGGGTATGCTGTGCCTCATACTTTGTGCCCTTCAGCTTTTCGCGCCGGCTCATCTGCTGTCGATCAAGACCGACACCCTTTATGAGCTGCCGTTTCCGATCATGTCGCGCTGTTTCGGCTGGAGCTGATGTCGGCACGCTTGGCTGTCCAGGTTGTCCTGGTGCTTCGGTCTGCGTCGGTGGTGCTTCCGTGGTAGGCCCCGGTCCAGCTGCTTCGGCAGGTGGACTTGGCAGTTCGGGCACTGTTGGTAATTAGGTCATGTGCCTTTTCCTCTGGTATCTCGCTGATGATGGGGTCCTTATCTGGAGGTCCGAGCAGTGGTCCTGGGCGTGCAGCAGGTATTGGTAGTGGTCGTTCCTGTCGAGGCGCCAGTGATCTCGGTGGTGACGACGTCACTGGCATGCTGTTCTCCATCTTAACGTCCTCGTCAGCTCCGCCGCGTGTTGAGGCTGCTCAGGCATGATCAGCACTGGTACTTTCATAGTACGACGTATGTAACCTTGTGTGTCTTTCTTGTGCCAAGCTGATGACATGTCCTCTCCAGCCATGTTCATCCTGTTTAGATTTTATGTGCTTCACCTCGTGGATGCAAAAACCCACATGTCCTGGTAGGAATGGTCCTCGTGGTGGCTGAGCTCGCCCCGAGGCAGTTCGTCGAACCGCATCGCCGCTGTCCGGCTCGAAGAGCTATCGGTTGGCACCTGCGCGTATCTGCCCTGCCCGTCGGGGCCCCGACTCGAATAGTGCTGCGCCCTGTGCCGAGAACCTCGCTTCGTCGCACTCCATCGTCTCGGTGAGGGATGTGGGCGTGCTGGGCGACCGTCCGAGCACGTGCTGGTAGGGCGTGAAGCCGTTCCGTCTGATATGGTTGTTGCAGGTGTTTGCCACACTGGCCGTGCATCTGGCTGGGTCGTCCTTCTCGGTGATCTGGATCTCGCGGTTCACCTTCCGCCGCCGCTTTTCGCTGCCGTGCGATATTGTACGGCAGGTGTATTTTGGATTCAAGGCGCTGTTTCGGTGTCTAGGTATTTGGTCGGCGCCGCGGGCCGACCCCGCGCCAGCGAATAAGGGGGAGTCTTGGATTGTCGCTGCGTCGTCGTCCCTCCTCCCGCGCTCAAGTATCTTAATCGTAACAGCTTACTGGTTTGTTGTATCCATGCCGGTTCGACCTGTCCATTGCAGTAGTGGGGCCAACATAGCAACATTTGTTCATCGCACATGTGCCAGGAATCTTGTTCCCGGCAAGTAGTTGGTTATCCACCGAAAGCCCTAGTCGTTGCATCTCATGCGCATGGGCGCACGTGAAGATCCCAGTCCGATCGTGCACTCTGCAAGGACCATGGCATTCATAAGCAATGTTGTTTCCGGCTTGGTAAGCCAATTCCCCCCGAACGTTCTTGTAAGGACACTCGTTGATGAGCCGGTTGTTTCAGAACAAGAACGTGCCTCGGCGTTGGTTCAACCCATGGATTGGGACGATATTTTGGATTTCTGGATTTTCGTCGGCCGCGGGAGGACAGTTGATCGGAGTGCCCCAGGCCGAACCTTTGAGAGACACTGCTTGGTAGACCCCCGCGGCGAAACGTCATGAAGCATCGAGCAACGTCAGCGTGGAACAAGATTCACCTATGCAGGTTTTCCAGATGTTATCTGGCAGTTTGTTAGATGCCGATGTTTGTTCCGTGATACAGGAAAGCCGATGGGGGCTCCCGATGGAGCGATGTCGCTACAGTTGAATGTCAGGCATCCAATTTTCCACAGAGAAGCAGCCAGGGTTCCGGGGGGTCACCATCGGGCCATTTCTCGATCCAGGCAAGCTGTTGGGCCCAGGGGTCATATTGCCCTCCCGCGGCGGAAAATCGGTGCCCGAGAATGCGATGATGGCCCGTGTCGCCGTCCTGTATGCGGTTGCTGTTCACGCGTGTGTCCACATTGCAGGCTTTGCTCGGATTGCGTCGATGTAACAGAGCATAATTGGCGGCATATCGCACTCGCGGAATGGCGGCAAACAGAATATGAGAGGAAAGCTGTCAGAGGAAGGCGGCGTATTTGCAAGTGCTTCAACGGCAGACGAATGAGCAACTTTGGCAGATGCAGAATGAACAACCAAGAAAACAGCAGTTGTTCCAGCTCGCGCAACAGGCGTAAATAAGCCAACGGGATACATCGGAGGCAGCTCAGCTGTTTTTGGTTGAAGCTGAACGTAGTAAGATAGAGTTTGGAAGAGTCTACCAAACAACAGATAAGGGAAACGGAGGACAATTGCAGGGGAGTGGCCGGGGAAAACCTGCAGATGCGCTATGAATTGCAGGCTGCCGAGGTTGCAGCAAAGAGCTCGAGGTTGCAGCGAAGAGCTCGGGGCAGTCGGTGGAAAGGGTCCTGCAAGAGAGGGCGGCCGCGATGGTTCAGCATGTCAAAGAGGGGGCTTTTGTTGCAGTGCAGCGGGCGACGCTCCGGGGGCGCACTGCCGCTGATCATGCGAGGAGAATGAAAGAAGACGTGGGCTCACTTTGCCGGGGGCCTTGCCAGTCAAAAACAGGCGCCGGCCAATCTGATCGTTCAGGCGCAATCCTCGAATGGTCCGAGCGAGGGGGCTCGTCCGCGTCGCGGGTTTACCCTGTGATGCTTAGGGGCGCGGCTCCAATTTCTTCGGCCAGCCTCATGTTTTTGCGAGTTCAACCCGTGGAGGTTGGGGGGCTCAAGCCGGCGTCGGAAGCTCAGCCTGCGACGTCGGAACAGCCGGCCAATCAGATCTTGGGGTCGAGCCTGCAGAGCAATGTCAGGGGCGCGCGCCTGGCGCCGCCGAGAGAGACAGTAACGGCGCCAGTCTTAGCGGATGATCTTAAAGACAAGGCGAATCCTCGAGGGGCGGGGCGATCTCGAACCACTGTTGTCTCGGGGAGCTCGGGGATTTGCCGCTCCTGTCGAGTGCCCAAATGTGAGAATTTGTGTTTGCCGTTCCAAGGCTTGTTGCAATGACTGCGTTGGGTTGGCGACGGCGATGCAGGCGACGCACGCAGGAGATCAGATCCTGCGGCGGAAGCCGCCAAGAGAGGGCTCGGGGAAGATCGCGGCGGTCTCCGCACTGGGAAAAGTGGCGCGAATAGCACCCCCCCATCAAACAACAGGCGGATGCTTTGGAAATCATTCGGCAAGAGGGGAATAATTCGAGTAATTAGTACGAGTACTCAAAACAGTCCTTGAGAAAGGTGCCTTCGGGCGAATCTCCCAGACTGTCGACTGGGGCCTGTGGGTGCTTCGAGCATTGCTACTCGGGTGTGCCGACTTTCCCAGAATTTCTCGACCCGCCGGAGGGCCCCCCTGAAAATCCGCAGGGTGCCCCCGATGAGGTGCCTGACGCTCCTCCGATGTTTTTTTTTTTTGGGGGGGGGCGGGGGCGGCGGGCGGCGGGGGTGGGGGAAGTGGGGGTCGAGATTTTGCGGCCCCTCTCGCTCGCCCATTTAGTTCTGATGACAGACGGGAAACCAAGAGAGACTCAGCTGTTGCCAATTCCTCGCCCGACGGGGCTTCGCGAATGGAAGCCCCATGCGATGGGAGTGCTATCGTCCGCGCCCCCAGATGTGAGGAGTACTCTACCCTGGATCGTTGAAGCTTCGAACCCCTGGGCAGACTCTCGTGTTTTGATACTCGGGGAAATTCGGACGTCTTGGCATGATGATTGCTTCGGATCAGACCGAGACGTTTTCCCAGATGAGACAAAAGAAGGACGCGCCGCCGCGGCGAGCCCATCTTGTTGCCCGGGTTTACCTACTGCAGCAAGAAGCTTATAATGAATCGCGGTTGATCACAGGACGAGAAATGATTCGTTTGATTTGTCGCTGGCCAGCTCTTCGTGCATGCGGAACTTGGAAGGGGCGCGGTCGGTCGTGATCTGTTCAAGATCGTCTTTGATAAGAACGGTTTTGATGACAGTTTTCACCGTTTCTATAGTGAATGGATGTCTTGATCCGACAGGCATCGGTCTGCGGAGCGGCGGCCTCTGCGCGTGGAAAATGGGGGCGCGCGCGCCCCTTCCTCGTTCCAGTGAGGGCACGCGCGTCGCGCTAGCATCCAAAGAAATGCAGCTGTGCTGGCGCTCCAGCGCGTTCCCATGGAGTTCCATGCGGCCCCTGGCGCGGCCGTGTGCGGCGCGGGCCGCGGTGCTTCGGATTGGCGCAGTCTTCTTCGTGCATTCAGCCCGGTGGTCCCGCTGTTCTCGACGTGGCAAGCGACGCGAGGCTTGATTCCGCGAAGACGGTTTCGCGCGCGCGTGCAGATTTGCATCGTTGTGGTTGCGAGGCGCAAGTGGGTGAGTTCGCGGGGCGAGGGCCCCTCGCGCCGTGAATTCCATGGGGGGCCCAGGCGTTTTCCCGAGATGGCAGCGTCCATCCACGAGCATTTGCATGGGCAGATGAAGCTGTTCCGCAGATGCAGCGAGCGATCGCGTGCCGCGACCTCAGTGAGGCAATGGCGATTGAAACTCATGTCGCACCGTGCGCGCGGTTGTTGTGCCAACCGCAGAATTGCATGGGGCACGATCCCGAGCTTGACCACCTTCTCCGCTCCAGCTCCTGGCCTTGGCCTTCATGATTCTCTTGGATTGGGCTCCGACACGTCGTCGCCGCGCAGCTGACTGGGTCACACCCAAAGGCGCGGCTTCACGCACCACCTGAATGCCCATCTGCTTGTTCTGGTTGCCTAGCTGCCGCTCCACTCTGCCATGCGAGACCGCGGCTACGGTCTTGCCGTCCCTGCCTCTCGAGACCTGCAGCTTGAACACCTGCTCGAAGGCGAAAACGATCTCGTCGGTCAGCTTCATGTGGAGCGCCGCCACGGCGGCCACGTCGCCTCTGGTCGACGCCGCGGGGTCGTCGAAGTACAGGCACATGTCGGCCCTCGGGTTCGCGACATAGAGGTCGTCGATGGCGCCGATGAGAACGAGGGACAAGCACAGCGGGCCGAACACGGATCCTGCCACGATCCCTTGTGCCCAGAAATTGCTTTCGGTGTAGCACCCATTCAGCACCACTCTCCTCATCAATGAAAATACTCTCAAGATGACTCGCAGCAAGGGCCTTGGGAAACCCCAGCGCAGGCCACCGCTCCAAATGAGAGAATGCAGCACCGTCTCGTAGCACTTCCTCAAGTCGTAGTATGTGATGGCGATGGCCTCGCCCTGTGCCAGCGACCCTTCAGCTAGGAGGCCCTGCATCCAGGCCGCTCGTTCGGCAGACCTGCCCTTCGCGGCCCAATCATATGCTCGTGGATTTCTGTTTTGCCACTTCTGGATCTCGGGGCGCCTGATTTTCTCCCATACTCGTACGAGCTCTGGTAGAAGCCCCAAATTCCTCATGCCGCCCTTGGGCTTTGGCTGAAGCCAGAAACTGATGCACTGCTGCGAGACGGGCCAGTCAGATCCGCGCTCGATGCAGTTCAGGTTACTTGCCAGGCCTGCCAGGCCCACCGCTGGCCCTTGGGCCCACAGCCTGGGGTGGATGTTGGACTCGCCCAGGCCCGTCTTGGGGGAGAAGGCCTTGCAGGCGTGCAACACGTGGTGGCCGATGATAGGCGGTAGCATGGACTCGTCTACCGCAGGCGGCTCGAACCAGGGCGCTGCCCAGTCAACCTGGTAACGCCATATGCTCTCCCACTCCTGCAACGCTGTGTTGGCGGCTGTCTGCGGATCCATCGTGGCGACGTGCTGGGACGTCTCACCCGCGGGGGCCGTCTCTGGAGGCTCACCGAGTCTTGGTTTTGCCTCTCTCGCGTTCTGTGGTATCAAGGGCTCCCACGGGACCTTCGGCTTGGTCCACTTGTGCAGGGCCCCCGCGGACTTCTCGCTGTGGTTGCGAGCCCATGCCCGCCAGGGCTTGGTGGATTCCTTGAGCTCGCTCTGCCTCGCCTCGTCCGCCTCGCTAGCCGCAACCTGCTGCCAGTACTTGAGGTATTCCAGGCTCTCTGTCAGCTCCTTCGGCTCTTTCATGCATTCCAGGATGGTCTCGAGGACGTGGGGCCACGGGGTTTTCAGCTCCTCGCCATGCTGGTGTAGTTGTACGAGGGCCCACTTCTGGGTCATCGCCTCCTTGATGGACCCGATGCGGCCCGCATCCTGGCCGCCTGCCTCGCGCGAGTCGCTGCTGAGGATGTGGGCCAGGTCCCGCAGGAGACTCGCCACCCATTATGTTGCCATAGTTCGCGCCGTCGGGGCCCCCTTGTCCCTGACCGCTGGGGGCGCTAGCTCTCTCATCATGTAGACAGCCTTGTCGCCGTGCCCACTGTGGGCCAGCAGCTCGTCGCCGTCAAAGCAGTGATATCTGTTCCAGTGCATCTCGTAAGCATACATGAGATCGTGCCATAACGCTCTCAGAGTCTCGTGGTCGACGCGCTCCCTACGGAGAGGACGTGGCCACTGCACTGGTGGAGTGGGGCACCCTGTTGGCACAGTCAAAGACCAGGGTACCTTCTGTATGAGCTGGAGGGCCTGTGGCTCAGGCGATCGGCGCCCCATCTGCATCGTGACGGGCCTGGGGTGCTTGGCCGCAAATGCCGTCATGACATCAGCCCGGAGCCCATTCTCCAGCAAGCTCTCAGAGACGATAAAGTAGTCCCTGACCGAGTAGTTGCCCGTACTTCCCCTGCACGTGCCTTCACTCTTGTCGTAGACCAGGTGCCCCTTCAGCTTGGCGATGATGCCCGTGCTCATCAGCTCGTGAGGCTCCATGTTGAAGTCGCCGCCGAGCACCCGCGGTTGGCCTGCCACGGCCATGAGCGCTCCGAAGCGGCTGAGGATAGTGAGGTTGCGGTTCGAGGGCCCTTCTGCCACCCAGAGGTACACGGAGCCCACCGCGATGCCGTGCCTGCGGCATGTCTTGACGTAGCCCACACAGAGTCTCCCTGGTGACTCCTTGGGCGAGGCGTCCCACTTCGTCAGCTCGGGCAGGTATGTAATCCCCATGCGGCTTGGCACCGCGATCATTACCCCTGCCCTCATGCCTTGCTTGGTAGGTGCACTGGGCACCGCTGCCGCCTTCCAGCCATACTTGATGAGCCTGGCCGACAGCAACTCTACTTGCTTGGGCGCCAGCTGTAGTTCCTGGCCGAAGACGACAGGGGCCTCGACCTGGTAGCGCAGCTGGAGCAGAACCTTCTCGAACTGGTTTGAGGTGTTCGCATTGCATGTGATGAACACCTGTTTCTCTGCCCTGGTACTTGCACACTGCTCTGGTGTGTCGCTAGGATCGCGACAGGCTCGACTTCCGCATTGCAAAATGGAAACCATTAGCCATGTCAGCAATAATCGTATGCAGCATCGGCCCGTGCTTCTGGACTTCATCATCCTTGACACCAGCCTGCTTGAGGGCTGTCGTGATCTCCTGGGGGCTTGCCTTGGCCTTGAGCTTGAGGACGTCCTCGCCCTGCTCCTCTGGGCCGACGCAAGCTCGCCTCTTGTGGCGTGGGCAGTCGCCGCTGAGGCTGTCCCCGTCTTCATCCATCGGCACGGCCATCTTCTCTGCAGCGTTCGCCTTCTTCTTCGCCGCAAGCGCGAGGGCCGCCTCCAACTGCTTGATGACCTCCGCGTCCTGCTCCTCGCCGTCGGCCCCCAGGGACGTCTTGGCGAGCTCCATGCGCGCGCAGACCGAGTCCCAGCCCTTGGACGTGGGGGGCCTGGCGAGCGACTTCTCCTTGACACGGAGGGACTCGACCTTCTTGTTCGCCTGCTCGGCCTTGTTCTCTGCGGTGCGCAGCTGAGTCTGGATATCCTCGAGCTGCTGCTTGAGCTTCGCCACTTGGGCGTCAGCCTTTGTCTGTGCTTTCTCTGCTCCACGGAGACGGCGGCGCACTGCCACTTCCGCGTAGCATGCTGGTAGCGTTGCTTCCTTTTGTGCCAGCAGCCCGTCGATCTGTTCCTGCAACTTCGACGTGGCATCCGATGCGAACTCCATGCCGGGCTCCTGCGCGAGCTGTTCGAGATCCTTGAGGCGGGCCCTGTAGATCTCCAGCTTCTTCGCAATGCCCGACGTGGTCTCATTCGAGGCGTCGCCATCGGCGTCCTGGTGTGTGTCCTTCGTTCCGTCGCCCTGCCCGTCTCTCTTGGGCGCCTGCCGAGGCTTCTTGCACCAGTAACATACTTTTGTCCTTCCCCAACAATCATCTGTGTGGCACACTGAGCAGGTCCACGCATCGCCAGACTTCGGGGGCATCTGGGTGCTCGGGGCGGCGGTGCCACTGCCAAGTTTGCCGCGCCCTGCGACGCGAGAAATCTCCTGGCACCTGGAAATCCTCCAGTCGGGCAATGGCTGACGGGGAGGAGGAGGAGGCGGAAAAAGGAGGAAGATGAACATGAGGAGGAGGTGGAGGAGGAAAACGAGGAGGAGGGGGAGGAGGAGGAGGAGGAGGAGGAACATGATGATGATGCTGATGATAATGATGATGCTGATAATGATGATTCTGAGGATGATGCTGATGATGATGCTGATGATGATGATGATGCTGTTGAGGATGATGATAATGATGATGCTGTTGATGATGATGATGATGATGATGACGATGCTGATGATGATGAGGATGACGATGATGATGCTGATGATGATGATGTTGTTGATGATGATGCTGATGATGATGCTGGTGATGATGCTGATTATGATGATGCTGATGATGAGGATGCGGATTATGAGGATGATGATGAGGATGATGATGACGATGATGATGATGTTGATAATGATGCTGATGATGATGCTGATGCTGATGATGCTGATGCAGCTGATGATGATGATGATGACGATGACGATGACGATGACGATGATGATGATGATGATGATGATGATGATGATGATGATGATGATGATGATGATGACGATGACGATGATAAGGATGATGAGGATGATGATGCTGATGATGCTGCTGCTGATGATGATGATGATGATGATGATGATGCTGATGCTGATCCTGATCCTGATGCTGATGCTGATGCTGATGATGATGCTGCTGATGATGATTATGGTGATGATGATGATGATGATGATGATGCTGATGGTGGTGGATGATGATGATGATGATGACGATGATGATGATGATGATGCTGATGATGATGACGATGACGATGACGATGATGATGATGATGATGATGATGATGATGATGATGATGATGATGATGAATGATGATGATGATGAGGAGGATGAGGAGGAGGAGGAGGAGGAGGAGGAGGAGGGATGAGGATGAGGATGAGGATGAGGAGAGGATGGAGATGAGGGAGGAGGGAGGGAGGAGGAGGAGGAGGAGGAGGAGGAGGAGGAGGAGGAGGAGGAGGAGGGGGAGGAGGAGGGGAGGAGGAGGGAGGAGGAGGAGGAGGAGGGAAGCGGAGGAAGGAGAGGAGGAGGAGGGGGAGGAACGGAGGCGGAGGAGGAGGAGGATGAGGAGGACGAGGAGGAGCAGGGAAAGGTGGCAGAGGAGGATGGATAGGACGAGGAGGAAGAGGAGGACAGGGAATACGATGAGGAGGGGGAGAGGAGGAGGAGGAGGAGGAGGAGGAGGATGAGGATGAGGATGAGGATGAGGATGATGATGATGATGATGAGGAGGAGGAGGAGGAGAGGAGGAGGAGGAGGGAGGAGGAGGAGGAGGAGAGGAGGAGGAGGAGGAGGGAGGAGGAGGAGGAGGAGGAGAGGAGGAGGAGGAGGAGGGAGGAGGAGGAAGCGGAGGAAGAAGAGGAGGAGGAGGGGGAGGAACAGGAGGCGGAGGAGGAGGAGGAGGACGAGGAGGAGCAGGGAAAGGTGGCAGAGGAGGATGGATAGGACGAGGAGGAAGAGGAGGACAGGGAATACGATGAGGAGGGGGAGAAGGAGGAGGAGGAGGAGGAGGAGGAGGAAGAAGGATGCAGGAGGAAGGATGGAGGAGGGAGGGGGGGAAGGAGGAAGGGACGGAGGACCGGAGGGACGGAGGGAGGGGAGGGGAGGGGAGGGGATGGGGAGGGGTGGGGCTTGGCGGGAAAGGGAAACAGAGGGACGGAGGAGGAGGAGGACGAGGAGGAGGAAGAAACGTAATAATTCGAATCACAGGAAGACGAAGACGAGTATGAATAATAACAAGCTGCACCACAAGAAGCATAACAATGACTATGCGACGAGCACGAATACTATGAAGAAGCATCATAAGCATACTAACGAATAATATGAACAATAACGCCAATCATAATACTAATGCCTGGAATTACACATACGAATAAGAAGGCGCATTGGACTAATGATACTATGACTAAGAATGATACTATCAATAAGAGTAAACATATTAACCATATCAATGATCATACTAACATTCATAGTAAACATAGTTTAAAGAAAATAGTGACAATATGCAAGAGTAGTACTAATGCTGGTATTCGTTATTCAAACTAATGTTAGCCTTAACCGAAATAGCAGTAATACTGTGAATAATCAAACTAATGGTAATAAGAACAATCCTACTAACAATAGTGGTAAACATAATGGTAAGACTTCTACGAATTTCTAATCTTACCACCAGTAAAACATAGATAATAAGAAACATCAGAGGAAGAGGAAACGAACAACGAGGAGGAGGAGGAGGAGGCGAAGGTGTGCGTGTGTGTGTGGGGGGGGGGGGAAGGGGTGGGGAATGGGGAAGTGTTGTTCTTTGGGCGGGGGGGGGGGGCTGGAGAACCGTCGAGGAACGCATCCCCAGCAGGAGCAGGAGGTTGTGGAGGAGGGGGCAGGCGGAGAGGCGGAGGGAGGCACCATGAGCAGGATACGGGTTCATAACGATCATGCTGATGCGGATGAGTCTGATGACGACGAGATAGCGGTAGCGATGGCGATGGCGATGAGAACGACGACGACCATTTCGACGACGACGATGAGGATGAGGATGAGATGGGGAGACGGATGAGGATGACGGTGATGATGAGGAGGAGGAGGAGAATGATGATGATGATGATGATGATGATGATGATGATGATGATGAGGGAGGGTGGGCTGGATGAGGATGATGAGGATGATGGGCATGATGAGGCTGATGGGGATGATGAGGATGATGAGGATGGTGGGGATGATGTCACTGATGATGATGAGATTGATGATGGCTCTGATCATGAGGTTGTCGATGATGATGCTTATTCCAATGGTGGCGATGGTGATGCTGACGCTGATGCTGATGCGGCTGCTGCTGATGATGATGGTGCTGACGATGCTCACGATTAGGATGTACTGATGCTTCCGATGTTGATGACCATGATGATGGTGGGGGTGGTGATGATGAGGCGCTGTGGTATGAGGTGGAGGGCGGACAGACGGGGGACGACGAGGCATCTTATGATTCTATGATTTTGGTGATGACGGTGAGGGGGTGGAGGATCAGGAAGAATGAGGAGGCGGAGGTTGAGGAATACGCAATGTGAAAGGGGAATACGCATGGCGTGGATACTGATACAGGATGGGTCGGGCAACGGGGGTGGACACATGAGCAGGAGCAGCAGCAGGAGCAGAACGTGGTGGCGAACGGGGGCGCAGGTGGAGATGCTGGGCCCGGAACCAGGCGCATGATAAAGGTTCGTGATGGTTATGCTGACGATTCTGCTGCTGATGGTGACGATGCTGGTGCTGACGACGGCGGTGATGATGATATTCATGAGACGGCGGTGATGGCAATTATGACCATGGGTGGGGTGATTATGAGGAGGATATGCGGTATGAGGTGAAGCTGTGGATGTTGATGGCGATGCTGATGGTGATGCTGATGCTGATGATGATGATGATGATGCTGATGCTAATGCTGCTGATGATGGTGCTGGTGTTTACGATGATGATTATGACGGTGATGCTTTTGCTGATGATGATGCAGATGATGACGATGATGATGTTGATGATGCAGATGCTGCTGTTGCTGATGATGATGATGATGATGGTGATGGCGATGACGCTGACGATGATGATGAGGATGATGAGGATGATGAGGATGAGGATGATGCTGATGCTGCTGAATATTCTACTGAAAATGATGAACATGATTATGAGGAGGAGGAACCGGGGGATGATGTGTTGTTGATTAATGATGGTGAATAATGGCCATGATGCCAGCACTTACACTCGTGCTCACACTTGCAATGCCATGTTAGTTATTGTGATGCGAATGCTTCCGTTATTTGTCAAAAAGAGTTGTCAGGTATATTGGGAAGACACACGTCTTACTACGATTACGACTACTACTGTCATTACTACTACGACTACAGGTACTATTATTAGTAGTGATAGGCGTAGCTGGTCCGAGTAGCAATAGTAGTAGTAGAAATAAAAAACTGCACTAAACGTAGAAGTAGAAGTAGAAGTAGAAATAGTGGTAGTAGTAGTAGTAGTAATAGTAGTAGTAGTAGTCGCAGTAGTGGTCGTAGTAGTAGTAGTAGTAGTAGTAGTAGTAGTAGTAGTAGTAGTAGTAGTCGTAGTAGCAGTAGTATTAGTATTTGTATTATTATTGGTAGTAGTAGTTGTAGTAGTAGCAGTAGTAGTGGTAGTAGTAGTAGTAGTAGTCGTAGTAGTAGTAGTAGTCGTAGTAGTAGTAGTAGTAGTAGTAGTAGTAGTAGTAGTAGTAGTAGTAGTAGTAGTAGTAGTATAGTAGTAGTAGTAGTAGTAGTAGTAGTAGTAGTAGTAGTAGTAGTAGTAGTAGTAGTAGTAGTAGTAGTAGTAGTAGTAGTAGTAGTAGTAGTAGTAGTAGTAGTAGTAGTAGTAGTAGTAGTAGTAGTAGTAGTAGTAGTAGTAGTAGTCGTAGTAGTAGTAGTAGTAGTAGTAGTAGTAGTAGTAGTAGTAGTAGTAGTAGTAGTAGTAGTAATATTAGTAGTAGTGGGTGTAGTAGTAGCAGCGCTGCGAATACGATTAATCGTGCTAATACTCGTAGTAATGATACTACTAATCACAGTAGCCACAACACTAACTACTATTACTACACATACACATTCATAGTAAAACCAACACAACTATTACTGATGCTAATACTAGTGGCGATACTGAGAATGATCATGGTAATGATATTGGTAATGCCAATGGTACTGAGAAGCAGGAGGAGGAGGGAGGAGGAGAAGGAGGAGGAGGAGGAACAGGGGGGGAGGAGGAAAGCAGTGGTCCAAGCATGAGCAAGAGATGGTTGAGGCCAGGCGCGTTCAGGCTTCCTGTGGTGTCCTCGAAGGCTTCAGGACTGAGAGTCGTTGGGCTCTAGTGGGGGTACCGCTGGCATTCAACCATCGCTGGGGCCGCAATGCCTACGAATGCCAGCCGCGGGCAGTCGTACCAAAGGCGTCTCGCTGGAGTGGCGCTCCTGATGCTGGCAATGCCGGTGGTCTGGGGCGCGTGGAGTGTATGAAACCGCAGGGGTCGATGGTCGAGGAGTGAGTTTTTTTTACACTTGCCTCGGGGGACCTTTTGGGCCTCTTGGGAAGGGAGGGGGGAGGTGAGAAGGGGGCAGGTCGGGAGGCGCCTGCTACGCACTTGCACCGATCCTGGTCAGGCCCATGCTCAGCCCATGACCAGTGTATGCGCCCACCTGGCTTGGGGCCTCCTTGCATCAGGAGGGGAAAAGCAGCAGGAGAGGTGTGCGGGGGGGGGGAGGGGAGGAGTAGGAGGGGGGGGGGATGGGGGAGGGGGGGAGCCAGAGGAGGGAGAGGGAGTGGGAGAGGGCGTAACGTTAGCCAGGTCGAGCGAGTCAGCGGGCCCCGCCCATTTCCACCCGCCGGTTGTGGCACAGTTTGGCGCGAGGGTTGGAACGCGTTGCCACCTCGTGGACGGACGGCGCTCGCTCGCGGCCCCGCTCCTGACGACTTGGCGACGGGAAAGCTACAGGAGCCGCACTCTTGGGGGCAAGGCTACGAAACATGCGCCGCCGAGATGAATCATTTTGGGGCGGGGGTGCCGTGTGTCATTTTTCGCGGGATGTCTCCGGCCAAACCAACGAAACCGCACATTCTTGGTAAATTTCGACGCGTATTTTGGGAAAGGGGGTGGCGCATGCCATTTTTCCGACCCCTTTCCGGGAGTGGTTGAGTTTTTGCTTCATTTTGGAAGGGGAATCCATAACCGTTCTGTTGTGGGCACGTTTCCACGCCTTTTTTAGCAGCCGTGCCCCTGGCAATGGCTGGCCGATGAGCTGGTGAACACAAAGCATGCGCCGAACCGACCGACACAGCACTGCCGCTTTCACGGGCAAACTGCGCCGCGCTTGGTTGGGCGAGGCCAGCATTTCGGCCGCTGTCGCGCGGCTCTGCTGCCGGTGCCGCTGTCATGCGATTCGGCGGAAGGAACATGCGCCGCGCCCGCGCGGGCACGCCACTTCAAACGACATGTACGCGTAGCTTGGGCGAGGACGAGAAGTCGCCTGCTCGCGCAGAGCCACGCCGTGGGATCGAGGATCAAGAGGATCGAGAGGATTGGGGGGGAAATAATCAGAATCGAGGATTGTCAAGGAAGAGGAGGAGGAGGAAGAGGATGAGGAGGAGGAAGAGGAGGAGGAGAAGGAGGAAGAGAAGGAGGAGGAGGAATAACAAGAAGGCACGACTACAGCGAATAATCATAGTATACAGCTCATTAGCAAACAGACGACTGCGAATCATACTAATACGAAGAGTACTGAAGAATACTGCGCACAATAATAATACGAATGCTAATGTAACTATTGATAGTACTAAGCATAATATTTAATCATACTGTCACTATGAATACTTGTACGGCTCAACTTAAGAATACTAAGAAGCATATTACTGATAATAAAGAGAACAATGCTACGCAACGAAGGAACATGTGAATACTAATAATACGATTGATAATGCGAATAATACTAAGCATATGAAGAATAGTAAGACTCATACGAATAATACTAACACGTTGAAGAAGAGGAGGGGGATGAGGAGCAGGCGGAGGATGATGATGAGGAGGAGGAGGAGGGAGGGGTGGAGGAGGAGGAGGAGGACGAGGAGGAGGAGGAGGAGGTGGAGGTGGAGGCGGAGGCGAAGGCGGGGGAGGAGGCGGAGGAGGAGGAGAATGAGGAGGAGGATGAGGAGAAGGAGGCGGATGAGGAATATGAGGATGACAATGGGGATGATGCTGGAGAGGGTGGGGAGGAGGAAGACGATGAGGAGGATCGGGAGGCTGCGGAGGATGAGGATAAGGATGAGGATGAGGATGATGATGATAATGGGGACGAGGATGAGGATGGGGATGTGGAGGTGGATTATGATGAGGACACGAAAGATGATGATGATGCTGATGCTGATGATGCTGATGCTGATGATGATGATGCTGATGATGTTGATGCTGATTGTTGTGATGATGACGATGTTGACGATGCTGATGTTGGTGATGATGCGACTGGTGATGATGATGATGCTGATGATGATGACGATGATGACGATGATGATGATGATGATGATGATGATGATGATGATGATGCTGTTGATGCTGATGATGATGAGGATGATG
>CAUYUJ010016593.1:851533-871533 GCA_963575745.1 Prorocentrum cordatum
TAATGCAGATTCTTTATTGCGGATTCCTGAGCAGAGATGTGCTATTATGGAGTCCCCATTGGAAATTCTCCATCATGGACAGATTTTTGAGGATTCCGTAGTGAAACTTCTTTATCGACGAACCCATAGTACAGATTTGTTTTTCGGAACTTGCCGTCAACATTTCCTGTTTTTGATTTCCCTGTCAAGAGTCCACAGTTCGGATTCTTGTGCGCATTTTCTTTGCCGAGGGCTCCTTAGTCGGGAGTCCGTGTTGAGGCCTCATCCGTAAAGATTATTGGGTAAGGTTTCGTTGGTACATTTTCGTCATTAAACAGTCCTTTGTCAGTCTTCTCCCCCAAGGATTTTTCGGCAACGGTTCCTTATCAAGAACTCCTTTGTTTAGTTTCCTTATTGAGGATTCCTTAGCAAAGAATTTGTATTGAGGACGCCCGTGTAAAAAAAAGGTCCTCATAAAAAGGGCTCCTCAGTGCAGATCCTTTCTAATCTGATTCCTGGGTAAGTAGTTCCTAAGTGAAGCTTCCGGAGTAAAGGATTTCCGATTTCAGCTCTTATCAATGATTCCTTCGTGTAAGGTTTCTTATTAAGTTTTCCTCCGTGAAGGTCTTGCGCGCAGGATTCCTTAGAACAGATCTCTCATTCAGTATTCCTTTACTAGAGATTCCTCAGTAAGGGTTCTTTAGTACATATTCCTTACTATGGATTCCTTATTACAAATTCCTTATGAAAGTTCCTGAGGCCGCATTCCGCGTCGAGGATGTCGCAGCGCACATTTCCTTTCTAATAATCTTTTAGAACGTATTCGTCTCAAGGGTTCCTTCATGGAGACAAGATTTCATATTGGGGGCCCTTTGGTGAAGGTTCGGCGCCGAGGGACCTCGGCGAAGATGTTTCCCTCAGGATTCCTTGGCAATTATTCCTTAGCATGGGTTCCTCAGTGGATTACTTATAAAAGAGTCCTTACGAAAGATTCCTGAGTACAGATATCTGATTGCGGATTCCTCAGTGAAGATTCCTTGTGAAGGATTCCTTAGTCTGGATTTCTCAGTAAGGATGCCGTAGTGCTGATTCACTATTTCCTTATCACGGATTCCGCAGGGTCTTCACTATGGAGTTTTTCCTTCAAAACGTAGGTGGGCCAAATGAAAGTCTAGCCGTGACGTGTTGTGTACTCTGATAAGCCTCGCGCTGGCGTGTGCCGCTTTGCGTTGCACCACGCGGTTTGCGCCTATGACGACACACAGAAAGAAGGTATGGAGAATGGCAGCGACAGTGGCCAACCACGCGCCCACCAGGTGGACATGGAGGGCTTTGCACTGGCAGCCTGACGCACATCGACAACACGGGCGCCAGCACAAACGCTGGGACGACGAAGTTCTTGCACACCTACGACGGCACAGGCCGGACCTCCACCCAGCCCCGGCTCCAACGCGCGACACGGGGCAGCCTAACGACCTCACGTGGGTTCGAACGGCCCAAGACACCACCATGTGGTATAACCTCGAGCACCATCACATCAACACGTGAACGAGCATCACGCCGACATCGACGTCAAGGTTCCGACTCCAGCTCCGACTCTGGTTCCCAGTCTTCCGACCCATCTTATCTCTCCGATTCTGGTTCTTTTTTTGGATCCCATCTCTCCGACTTCGGCTCCGACTTCAGCTCCCAACTTTCCGACTATCCCATCCCATCCTTCCGACTCCAGCTCTAACGTCAGATCCCATCTCTCCGACTCCCATTCCGACCCCGGCTCACATCCTTCGGACCTCGGCTCCGAATCGGGCTCCCAGTTTTCCGACCCATCCTGTCTCTCCGACTCCGGCTCCAACGCCGGATTCCATCTCTCCGACTCCAGCTCCGACTCCAGCTCCGACTCCAGTTCCGAAATTTCCGGCTATCCCATCCCATCTTTCCGTTTCCGGCTCCAATGCCGGATCCCAACTCTCCGATTCCCGTTCCGACCCTGGCTCACATCCTTCCGACCCTGGCTCCGACTCCGGCTCCCATTTTTCCGACTCCAGCTCCCATCTTATCTTATTTCTCCGACTCCGGCTCCACTCCTGGATCCCATCTCTCCGACTCCAGCTCCCGCACTTGCGATTGCCATGCGACCATACGAGTGTGAAGCCGTGAAGCATCAACGACGGCATCACTATCCACGATGCGCACACAACGACTCCGACAACAAGGACACCGAAACATGGACGGCGCTCGTGCACCACTACGTCGACCCCACGGCAGCAGACACCCAGAACCGAAGCCAATGACGCGAACGCCCAGCGAGACATCCCACGCCGACACCGACACCAAGGACTTCCTCCTCTTCCTCCCCCCTTCCTTTCTTTCCACACTGGCTGCATTTGCCCGTGGCTGACGTGTCCGCGGGCGGCTCGGGATGGCCCCGAGGGGGCCGCCCCGGCGCCGCGCCCCCCCCCCCCCCATGGGCGGCTCGAGGCGGCCCCGTGGACGGCCCAGGATGGTTCCCGAGAGAGTTTCGGGAGGCCCGATATGGGCCTCCATTCCCTGGGGCCACAGACGGCCCCAAGACGGCCCCGAGAGGCCATCCAGTCAGCCAAGAGGGCCTTGCAGCGGCCCACGAGAGCCCCACGAAGGCTCCATATTGCCAGGGGGGGGCCCAGGATGTCAGACGGGCCCGCAGCCATGGGGCGCGCTCAAATGTTGCAGCGCCCCCCTCTCCTCCTGCTTGGGTATGTTTGCTCGCCGCGTTTTTCCTCCGCCTCCTCCTCGCCCGCCTCCCCCTCGCCGGTCAGCACAGCCTGCCCGGATGCAGCGTGGAGGCGCGCAGGTCTGCAAAGCAGGCAAGCTGCGGGGGTCGGATGGCAGCGACGGGGCTTGAGGCCCTGTCGGGCTCGTTGGATTTTCTGGTGGCCGGCGCGTTGGGCTTCCATTTTTTGGTGGCCGGCGACGGGGCCACTGAGGGCATAATCAGGATCAGATGCATGCAGCCCAAGACCTTAGCGCCAGACGTGAGTTGCCTCGCGTCAGCGAGAGAGCCCTGGCAGCATCCCGTTCTAAATCCAGACGGAACGAGCTACCTTGCAAATCAAGCGCCAGGGGTGTTCGAGACGCTCGAGACATCGGCGCTCTGCAGCTCGCGCCGTGGGCCGCCGTCGCACGAGCGGTCTTGGAGACGGCGGCTGGCAGGAGGCTCGCCCCCGAGGTTGCGAATCCCCCGGCATGCTCGTGCACGGCTGCCAAGTGCAAGGGGTTTGCAGACATCCCGGAGGAAACGTGCTCGCGGCCGCCGCGTTCGGTCTCTAGGCCGCGGGGGCTGGTGTTCTGCGCCGACGAGTGCGAACCAGGCAGCGAGCTGCAGCAGCTGAACAAGATATTGTAGAACGTTTACTTCAACGTCCTCAATGTTGGGCCGTGGGCGCCACGCAATGAGGATGCGTGTCTCTGCCCGACCAGTTTACGGGCGCTGGGCAGCGGCCAGTTCGAGGGTGGCATGGCCCAGCTGATGGGTGCACGGCTGAAGTCGACGTCGCGTGATGGTCATGACCTGAGGCTTTCGGGCATCGCGCTGGATCTACCTTCAGGCGTGGGCCCGAGAATGCGCGCCAAGGTTCTTGTGCCTCCTCGGTGATGAATCAGGGTTGCAATCCATGCGGATGATCATAGGGTTCCCAAGTGCCAAGCCGTGTCTAAACTGCGTCAACGTGGTTAACAAGGGGTGGACTGGCGTTGATTTCGCTGAGGGCTCTATGTTCAATGATTATGCGCAGGTCCATTCTTTGAGCGAATGCGTCCAGCGCACCAGGGAGACCACCTTCGCCGTGATGGGTCGGCTCGCTGCATACGAGGCCGCGCTGGGTGATGAGGAGAGGCTCTCTATGGATGGACCCATTCTCGCCGCTGCGTGCTCCACGACCGAGTCTTGCGACCGCAACTGGACCCAGCGCGCCGGAACACCTGCGACTGGGCCCGCACTATATTGCATGGGCTCCTCCAGCAGGCCACGTTTTGGCTCGCGAAGGAGTTGGGGGCCTCGCGCATCGCCGCAGCGCGCTTCCAATCGTACTTCGAGGGCTTCGCGTGCCCGGGGAGTTTCAGCTCCAAACGAGTGACAGGGCAGGCGATGCTTTGCAAGAAGAGGGCGGCGACGAGCTGGGAGGCCGCGTGCGTCGAGTGCTCGGCGTCAGAAGCCCCATCTGCTCGCGGCTGGCTCGCCCGCTACTGCAGGTCTGAGATCGCGGCGAGAGGTCTTCGCGTGCCGGCCCGCGGTGCTTTCGTGCGTTTGTCGGCCGTGGTTCGCATGCTTTTTCGTGGCCGCCATGTTGGGGCTGACAGGTGATGGCCCGAAGCAGCAGCTGCCGATTCTGCAGAGACTTGTGCTGCAGCGCTTGGCGCGTCCGATTTCAATAGAAGCCCGCGGGGTGCTCCACCACTCGGAGCGCATCCGTCGCTGCGGTTTCCACCCAGACATATTAGTACTTGTGCTATGTGTGTACTCTCCCGCCTCAGGGGCGACGCTCGCGCTCATACATTTTATAGTACATGCGCGGCGGCGGGCGCTTTCTGGCCATACCGATTGGATAAAGATGTGCTATAACCTACCTAAACGATCACCCTTCGGGTGATAAGCAGGTTGTTTTTTGGGGGAGAGGGGGGGAACCAACACCTGATCCAATCAATCTCACCATCGATCTCACTCAACGGGACACCACGGGACACCATTGGCCACGACGGGACACCACGGGACACCGCGGGACACCTCTCGATCTCACCATCGATCTCACTATCGATCTCACTCAACTGGACACCATGGGACACCACGGTACACCACGAGACACCACGGGACACCTCAGGACACCACATCGATCTCACTGTCGATTTCACTTTTCGATCTCACTCAACGGGACACCTTGGGACACCACGGTACACCACGGGATCTTGTCGATCTCACTATCGATCTCGCTATCGATCTCATTTTTGGGGACACCACGGGACACCTCGGGGCGCCACATCGACTTCAGTATCGATTCCATTATCGATCTCACTATCGATCTCACTATCGATCTCATTCAACGGGACACCACGGGACACCACGGGACACCTGTCGATCTCACCATCGATTTCACAATCGATATCACTTTTTGGGACACCACCAGACACCACGGCATACCTCGGGGCACCACATCGATTTCAATATCGATCTCAGTATCGATCTCAGTATCGATCTCACTATCGATCTCACTGTCGATCTCACTATCGATCTCTCACTCAACGGGACACCACGGGACACCACGGGACACCACGGGACACCACGGGACGCCACGGGACACCGCGAGCCACCGCCGGACGGACGGACGGACGGGCGGGCGGGAGAGAATCATTTGTCTCAACTTCGCCCTAGCAACGGCGGACACCACGGGACACCACGGGACATCACGGGACACCGCGGGACACCGCGAGCCACCGCCGGACGGGCGGGCGGGCGGGCGGGGGAGAGTCATTTGTTTCGACTTCGCCCTAGCAACGGCGGGTTCATTCCTCTCGCGCGCACACCGCGGGACACCGCGAGCCACCGCCGGACGGGCGGGAGGGGGAGACTCATTTGTCTCAACTTCGCCCTAGCAACGGCGGACACCACGGGACACCACGGGACACCACGGGACACCGCGGGACACCCCGAGCCACCGCCGGACGGGCGGGCGGGCGGGGGAGAATCATTTGTTTTGACCTCTCCCTAGCAACGGCGGGTTCATTCCTCTCGCGCGCCCACGCAGTGCCGCCTCGCGCGCACGCACGACACGAACGAAGCGAAACGATTTCCCGGTTGGGGGTCTCCGTTCCATTGCGATCTCACTCCCCAACCTCCGATTTGTGCCATGTGTCCCGTCCGGACGTGTCCCTTAAAGGATGGTGCATAGCGTTAGTAAGTCCCTTTGCGTCCCATTCGGCTGCGAAATCCGAACCCTACCCTCGCCGATCAACGATTCAGGAAACTCGATAGGCGGCGGGGTAGGTTTCGGAATTCGTCGAACATGTGGCGGAATCCGAACCCTACCCCGGCTTACCATCGATTCAGGGGAATCGATGGGGCGGGGGTAGGGTTCGGACTATGCCACCTACCCCTGGAGGTCTTCTGGAGTTCCCCTGGAGGTCTCTGGAGGCCTCTGGAGGCCCCCGATTCGACATCGGCAGGCGTCGTCGGCGCCGCGAGGAGCTCTGCCCAGCGGGGGGATGCTGGCGAGTCGTGCCAGGTACACCTCGAGGTTTCAGGTCCGGAGGCGCGTTGCAGCTGGGCTACCTGCAGTCGGACCTTGGTATGAGGGCGAGGTCGGTTTTGGGAGGGTATCCTAAGGTTCTTCGTGTCCGTTGGATGCTCTTGTGCATCCTGGGGGAGGGTGTTCTTGGAGGCTCTGTGTGTTTTAGCTGGCGGGTCCCCTCGTCTATTTGAGGGATGTTCTTTTGTCCCAGGTTCGACGGTACCCATCGATCCCGGGTCTGGAAGGGTCTTGAGCAAAAGTTCTGCGACCATGCCGGCTTCTAGTGGACTTGGCCATACGTCGGCACGTTGTCGCGGACTTTGCCGCGGACTCCGGCGCATCAACATGTGATGGGCTGGGCCCCCCTGCGTGCTGGCCCAGGGGCCAGGGCCCCCGGGTCCGCTGGATGCGCGTCGTCCGTCCGTCCGCCCGGGTCCCGCGAGGAGTACCCGGCGGAGTCGCACCCGTCCGTGCTCATCGTCAGCGGCCCTGGCAACAACGGCGGCGACGGCCTGGTGGCGGCCAGGCGCGGCCCTGCCTGGCAGGAAGAAAGGGAGGGAGGAGGATGGTTAGGAGGAAGGTTAGGAGGAGGATTAGGACGAGGAGGAGGAGAAGGAGGAGGAGGAGGAGAAACAAAGGCAGTGTTCCACGAAGCAACAACGAAATTAGCCAATGGCTCCCTGGGCAACGAAGACTCTGCAAAGGCAACATGTTTACGTCATGGAGTAACCCCGTGTTCCCGACAATAAATCATACCCCCCCTTAACCCCCTCTATGTTATAATTTTGCTCTTGCGGCTTCAGGTAGAAGGGGGGCTGCGCCAGCCGCGGACGTCTTTGGGGGGTGGAGTTCGGGTTTCGGCTTCTCGGCCAGAGGTGAGTAGATTACGGTGCATCTGAGACCCACCAGAGGATTTGTTAACTCGTTTGTTTGTGAAACGTGAGTAGGTTAGCTCCGACATCATTAATCCCACTCAGTTGGATAAATGATGCGGACGAAGCGCCGAAAGTCATCAGGGTGACTTTCAGCACGTTCTGAAGTTTACCGCAGGAAGGCCCACATGAGAGAGCGAGCGAGGCATGTGGCCCGATTCATGTATCAGGAAGCGTGCAAGCAGCAGACATCGAGGATGCATATTGCAATGCTGCTTGCCCGAGTCGCCGTTTGACTCTGCCAGGTTCTCTTTCCCGCAGGCTCCCTCCCGCTCGAGAGGCAGAGACAGCTTTGCATTTACAGGCATTAGCGAATGCGCCGTGCATTTGCAAGGCCTAGAGGTGTCATGGTAGTGCCCGCACCTGGTCCACGGAGGCCCTGGGCCCCCTAATCGGCTGTAGGCTGGGCGTGTGCCATGGTCGAGCCGCAACGCGGCGCTGCGACGCGGCAGTGGCTTGGGGCCATTCTGGGCGCATGCGCCGTGCCAACGAATGCCTGTGGATGCCGCGTTCCACTTGGTGTGCGCCGCCACGCGCCCAAGACAGGTCTGAGTCATTGATTCTTCCGTGCGCAGCAATTCCGGGACATTTGTCCCGGACAAGGAAGACAGGAGCGAACGCTTGCGACTGACCGTCCCCGGCACCCTTCTACGAGGGGAGATGGGAGTAAGCACGGTGAGGTCGATGCTTAATTCGCGGTCTTCCTAGTCGCCGCCCAGGGTCCCAATGACGGGATCGGGCGGCGGTGTTCCAAAATTCAAACTCGACCACCACCTTAACCACCCAACTGGTCGCCCCGAGGGTCATGAGTCCGACGGGAACGCGTGCTAGTTATTCCGAGTCTCTCGACTACCGCCGGACTTCCCGAGAGGCTCCACCACAACCCAAAGACGAATCAATAGGATTTCATTGTTGAGAGGGGCGCGGTGGCCGAATTTGAGAATCCCCGGGGGAAGTTGCGAATCGAAATTGCTATCATTTCATGTCGACTAGCAACAACAGCAACAACGCTGAGCATGGCCATGGTGGTCTCATATCAGCTTTCGCAATCACGAGTGTGTGGCAAAGCTGTGGGATTCTTACCATTTCAGTTTGCCCAGGTCGCGAACGTGCGGCAGGGCCATGGGATTCTCACTTCCCCAGCCGTTCCCGAGTCAGGAACGTGTGGCAGGGCCATTGGGACCGATTGGATTTTGATGTTCCGTGCGTTTTTCGACCGGGCAGAGCATTAGAGTTACTTTTTAGCGCATCCCTCGCACGGTTCGTGGCTTTTCCTCCTCCTCCTCCTCCTCCTCCTCCTCCTCTTTTCTCCCCCCGCAACTGCCCAGGCCCGAGCTTCCACGAGTCTCCGAGACTCCAAGCTTTCGAGCCTCTTTCGAGGCGCCGAGCTGCACCTCCCCCAGGGGCAACGATAAGGGGGGATAAGGCACCAGGGAATGCATCGATCCCCAATCGCCCACTGATCGCAAAGAGTGGTTCGATAGCCCAAACCTGCCCAGGAACGCGCGGATTTACGATCGGGCGCGCATCGCCGATGCATCGGCGATGTATGGCCGATTCCAGGTCGATGTTCCCCCAATGCCTATCCCCCCACGTCGTTGCCCCTGAGTGCGTCGTGGGCCTCAGCCATGTCCCGGGCCGCCGAGCGCGCCCAGGCGGCGACCCTGCCCGTCGCGGCCCTGCAAGGGGTCGCGAGCCCGAGCTCGAACGAGATTCTCGAGCGCATGGCCAAGCAGAACGAGAAGATCCTCGACGAGCTGTCCTTCGTCGCGGACAAGATCTCTATTGCCGAGGTGCGCCAGTGCCACTCGAGCGCGCAAGGCGCCGGCGCAGCAGGAATGCCGGCCTGCTTTTTCAAGGCGGACAGCGTCTCGTGGTCGGTGCGCGCCCGGCAAGCCGTCCTGGAAATGGTCCGCGACGGCGGTTCTCTCAAGAACGTCGAGCGCGGGCGCATTTCCAACGAGAAGGACAACAGGCGCGTTGAGCTGGCGGTGGCGTTGTTCTACAAGACCTACTGTTAGAGTGGCGTTCGCCTCTGCGACGTCGTCGAGAATCGCGGAGGGCCCGCCGAGAACCTCGTCTGGCTCATGCCGAGCTTCAAATCGAAGATGCTCGAGCTCGCCAAGAAGAAGGACATCGAGCACGGCGCCCAGAACGTCCGGCGCCTCACCTTCGGCTGCTGCGCCGAGCGCGTCGGCAAGGCCTTCCCGTGCGCCCCCATCCGAGCTCCTCCACCTCCGCGACCTCGTGCTGCCGATCAACGAGACTTCGAGCCCCTCGAGAATTGGGGCGGCGAGTAATCCTCCGGCGTGCCAGCCGATCAGCTCTTCGAGATGACCCCCCCGCCAGGCCAATCAGTTCGTCAACTGGTGCCGCCAGGGCGGCGTGGTGCAGGGCGTTGACCGCGCGCGGGCCACCGCGCGAGCGGTTGTCGCATGGTGCTGGGGCCTAAGGCGCACTGCCGACGTGGCCAGTGAGCTCCAGGATCGGAACTGCCAGGGCAAGCGCTCCAAGCGTGACTACGCAAGCGCCGAGAGGCAGCTCGACTTCGAGACAATGGCTCTCGACCAGCACATCAAGATGAATTTCAAAGCGTTCGCCCAGATCCACGCCGACTACGACGAGATGACTAGCCAGCGCGAGCCCGAGAGGGGCCAGGCCGACGCGAAGGCCGAGCCAGAGGCCGACAAGTTCGCGCCGAAGAACCCTTGAGAACTGGGCGGCGGCGAGCGGCGAACGCCTGGCGCGCGAGCGCCCCGAGCCAAGCGCTCCCATGATTTTCGCTGCGAGGGTGCCGCGCGAGCGTCTCGAGCTGCGCGCTCGAGCCCCATCTGGTGTTCAAGCTCCAAGCGGGCGTTCGAGCGCGCGCGAGCGGCGTTCCGAGCTGCGGGGTGCTACTCCCCCCCTTTCGCCGAGTGATCCTCGATCAAGCGTCGAGCAATCGTGCAGGCTCGACCC
Source organism: Prorocentrum cordatum (assembly GCA_963575745.1). Classification (NCBI taxonomy): domain Eukaryota; class Dinophyceae; order Prorocentrales; family Prorocentraceae; genus Prorocentrum; species Prorocentrum cordatum. The sequence continues at coordinate 861,660 of CAUYUJ010016593.1, forward strand.
GCCATCCTCGGATCGAGGGCCCGAGGTCTTGAGCCCGAGCATCTTCGAACACCTTGGATCCTAGATCCGAGGATCGCCAGGCTTGGACTCGAAGATCTCGGGTTTGCGATCCGAGGATCGAGGATCGAGCTTCGGCGATCGTCGATCGTTACCGTCGCCGTCGCCAGGGCCACGCCGCCGTCGAGGCTCGATCCTCGGATCGAGGATCCGAGATCTTGATTCCGAGCAGCTTCTAGCGCCTTGGATCCTATATCCGAGGATCGCCACGCTTGGACTCGAACTTCTCGGTTTCGCAATCCGAGGATCGAGGATCGAGCCTCGGCGATCGTCGATCTCCCTCGTCGCCGTCCTCGGGCCAAGACCCACCCGGGGACCTCCCCAGGACCCCTTCCGGGTGTCCCCCGGGGCCCCCCCAAGGAAAAGACGCCCAGGAGGAGGAGGAGGAGGAGGAGGAGGAGGAGGAGGGAGGAGGAGGGAGGAGGAGGAGGAGGAGGAGAAGAGGAGGGAGGTTGTATTCTGACCCGGGACCCCCCCGGGACCCCCCCCAGGACCCCCCCCGGGACCCCCCCCGGGACCCCCCCCCGCCGGGGAAGGGAACAAAGGGAAGGGGACACGCTTTGAGTCAATTTATTGTACTACGCAGGAGGAAGAGATGAAGGAGGAAGAGGAGGAGGAGGCGGAAGGAGGAGGAGGAGGAGGAAGAGGAGGAGGAGGAGGAGGAGAAGGAGGAGGAGGAGGAGGAGGAGGAGGAGGAGGAGGAGGAGGAGGAGGAGGAGGGGGACGACGAGCGAGAAGAAAACGGAAAAGGTGGGAAAGGGAAGGAGGCACGGACGAGAAAAACAACCCATTCCACACGCTGACAGGGTCGGCTGATTTTTGACAGGGACGGCGGGGTGGTGGCGCGTGGCCTGCTGTGCGCAGTCCCACCAGACAGAATGATGGGCATCGGGCGTCGGTTTTCGACAAGGATGGCTGGCCCCGACATGTTTCACGATGTGTGCTGTCGCTTGCGCAGGCGCACCTGACGCACTCTGCGCGTGCCCCGAACGCGGCACACCTGGCGCGGCTGGAGTGTGCGGCACAACTGGCGCACTCGGAGCACGTGGCGCATCTGGCGCACCAGGCGTGCTTGGCACGCTCGGGCCCAATGGGGTGCCTGGCGCGCGTGGCGCCCCTGGCACGCGTGTCGCACCTCGCCCATTCGTCGTGCACCTGGGGTCGGTTTTGGTTCCCAGTAGCTACCCATCCAAAGACGACCGCTGAACATGCTCACGCTCGGGTGTTACTTATTTCTTATGTGGTGGGAAGGCGGGTGGGGTGAGCTCGACGGCTTGCGGGCGGGTGGGTAGCTTGACCTTACCCCACCTTATTTTACCTTACCGCACCTCACCTCATTTTATTTCACTTCACCTCACCTTACTTTGCTTTACCTTACCTTACGTTGCCTTACCTTGCATTGCTTTGCCTTGCCTTGCCTTACTTGTAGCTAACCTTACCGTACCGTACTTTACCTTACTTTATTTCACCTTACCTCACCTTACCTTCCTTAGCATTTACCTTACCTTACCTTGCCTAGCTTTACCTTACCTTACCTTGCCTCACCCCACCCCACCCCGCCTCACTTCACCTCACCTCGCCCCGCTTCTTTTCACCTCGTTTCTTCCTCCTGTGCACACTCCCGGGGGTTGAGTGGTGGGCTAGGCCTCGTCCGAGTTGGGGGGCAGGCCTAGGAGGGCCCCCGCCCCCCCCACGCCTTCTTTCCTTGTGGCCGCAAATCAGGGCGAAAGACATTTTGTGCCGACTTTTGGCCTCCGAGGGCCCCGTGCTGGCCCTGCCCAGTCGGCGGCCCAATCGAACGCCGAACGGGCTTGGAAGGGGGCCGCGCGGGTGCTGCCAGACCTCCGGGAACCCACGCCGTGAAAAAGAACGCCATGGCTGGCGTCGGAGGCCTGGCCCCGCGGGGCGGAGCGCGCGCCCGTCGCCGCCGGCCAGCCACGCTTACCTGCAGGTCGCCCTGGCGCCTTCTCGCCGGCCGCCCCCTGCAGGGGCCCGCCTCGGCCCGATCGGCTCGGTGTGCGCGAGCTGCGGGCGTATCCATGACACGCCTTCGCGGTCTGGATTCAGGGGCGCGATCTCGCGTGTGCGCGGTTGTCCGCTCCGCGCGGGGCATCCGAAAAGCACGCCCGGTGTGCGCGGGGTCGCGGCCCAGGGGCCCGGCTCGATCCAGTCCGCTGCCGATTCGGCGGCGCGCCTGGGGTGGGTGGGCCGTCTCAGAAGGCTCAGAAAGCTTCCTGGCCTTTATGAGAATATTTTAAAGACTTCTCCGAAGCCGCGGAGGGCTTCTCAGAGGGCTGGGGTGCTTCTGGGAACCCCGTCGCCTCCCCCATCTCACTTCCCCCTCGGCGCGCCGCCGACCGATGTTCCGACCTTCCAGTGCGGCCAGATGCCTGCGCGGCGCCGCCTTGCATCCTGGCGCGGTTGGTCCTATTTGGCTTCGGTTTCGTTCCGGTGCAGCCCCGTCCGACGCAGATTTCGATGCGATCTCCTTTCCCAATTCGGTGCTGACTGATCCTGCCTTGTGGTTTCCCTTCCGCTCCTGACGGGGGCTGCTTCCCCCCCGTCCCCCTGGCGTTGGTCGGGTTGGGGAAGGGCGTTCGGGGGGCGTCGATCCCTATGGGTGAGCCTGCTCGCGGCTTCAGGGTTTCAAGAGGGGGAGGGGGAAGAGGGGCAGGTAGTAGTAGGTAGTAGAGTAGTAGTAGAGTAGTAGTAGTAGTAGTAGTAGTAGTAGTAGTAGTACTAGTCGTAGTAGTCGTAGTAGTAGTAGTAGTAGTAGTAGTAGTAGTAGTCTTAGTAGTCGTAGTAGTCGTAGTAGTAGTAGTAGTAGTAGTAGTAGTAGTAGTAGTAGTCGTGGTAGTAGTCGTGGTAGTAGTAGTAGTAGTAGTAGTAGTAGTCGTCGTAGTCGTAGTAGTAGTAGTAGTAGTAGTAGTAGTGGTAGTGGTAGTGGTAGTAGTAGTAGAAGAAGAAATATAAGTAGAAGTATAGGTATAATTATAAGTGTAAGTATAAGTAGAAGTAGCAGTAATATTATTATTATTTTTATTAGTAGTAGTAGTAGTAGTAGTAGCAGTAGTAGTCGTCGTCGTCGTCGTCGTCGGCGTCGTCGTCGTAGTACTAGTAGTAGTACTAGTAGTAGTAGTAGTAGTAGTAGTAGTAGTAGTAGTAGTAGTAGTAGTAGTAGTAGTAGTAGTAGTAGAAGTAGTCGAAGTGGTACTCGTAATATGAATAATCTTAGTAATTAAGTAATAAAAAGAATTATGCTAACGGAGTTCCCCACATAATGATGTTTTTGGGCTAGCGGGATCAAGCAACATTTTGTAGAGAAATTGCCGACCTGCCCTCGCCCTCTCCATCCTTTTCTATCACATGGTTTGCGAATACCCTCCTCGCTCATGCGGGGCTTCCCTGGAGGGGTGGGACGGGCACGGAACCTGATAAATAGCACTGTTCGCGAATACCCTCCTCGCTCAGACGGGGCCTCCCTGGAGGGTGGGAGGGGCAGGAAATCTGATAAATAACACTGTGTTCGAATAGCGTCCTCGCTCAGGCGGGGCCTCCCTGGAGGGGTGGGAGGGGCACGAAACCTGAGAAATAACAGGTGATGCGAATACCCTCCTCGCTCAGGCGGGGCCTCCCTGGAGGGGTGGGAGGGGCACGAAACCTGATAAATAACAGGTGATGCGAATACCCTCCTCGCTCAGGCGGGGCCTCCCTGGAGGGGTGGGAGGGGCACGAAACCTGTAAATAACAGGTGATGCGAATACCCTCCTCGCTCAGGCGGGGCCTCCCTGGAGGGGTGGGAGGGGCACGAAACCTGTAAATAACATGGAATACCCTCCTCGCTCAGGCGGGGCCTCCCTGGAGGGGTGGGAGGGGCACGAAACCTGATAAATAACAGGTGATGCGAATACCCTCCTCGCTCAGGCGGGGCCTCCCTGGAGGGGTGGGAGGGGCACGAAACCTGAGAAATAACAGGTGATGCGAATACCCTCCTCGCTCAGGCGGGGCCTCCCTGGAGGGGTGGGAGGGGCACGAAACCTGATAAATAACAGGTGATGCGAATACCCTCCTCGCTCAGGCGGGGCCTCCCTGGAGGGGTGGGAGGGGCACGAAACCTGATAAATAACAGGTGATGCGAATACCCTCCTCGCTCAGGCGGGGCCTCCCTGGAGGGGTGGGAGGGGCACGAAACCTGATAAATAACAGGTGATTCGAATACCCTCCTCGCTCAGGCGGGGCCTCCCTGGAGGGGTGGGAGGGGCACGAAACCTGATAAATAACAGGTGATTCGAATACCCTCCTCGCTCAGGCGGGGCCTCCCTGGAGGGGTGGGAGGGGCACGAAACCTGAGAAATAACAGGTGATGCGAATACCCTCCTCGCTCAGGCGGGGCCTCCCTGGAGGGGTGGGAGGGGCACGAAACCTGAGAAATAACAGGTGATGCGAATACCCTCCTCGCTCAGGCGGGGCCTCCCTGGAGGGGTGGGAGGGGTGGGAGGGGTATTGGTATGGTATTGGTATGGTATGGCTTGGTATGGCTTGGGATGTTATTGGTTTGGTATGGTATGGTATGGTATGGTATTGGTATGGTATGGTATGGTATTGATATGGTATGGCTTGGTATGGCTTGGTATGGTATTGGTATAGTAAGGTATTGGTATGGTATGGCTTGGTATGGTATGGTTTAGGAGAAGGACGCGGGAGGAGGAGGAGAAGGAGAGGGTGTTCTGGGAAAACAAGAACCCCACTCAGGATGTGGGGAATAATACTGCTAATGCGAATAATGCTAATATTAACAATGATTTTACCTAATGCTATGAAGAGGCCGGGGAACGTGCTTTTCTTCCTCCGTTTCTCCCTCCTTCCTCCCCCCGCTTCCTCACAACTCCTCCCATCCCTCCTCACCCCCTACATAGAGCCCTCGAGAAATCTCGGGAGCGCCGTAAAGCCTCGTAGTCTAATACTACTGCGGCTTCTGCTGCTCCTTCCCGTTCTTTTCTCCAGCAGATTCCCAACGGCCTTCTCCTTGTCCTGTCGACCTGGCGATGAGGGCGGTTCCAGGACGTTCTCGGCGCCTGTGTCACTCCTCCTTCTCCTCCTCCTTCTCACCTCAATGACTGCGTCATTCATCCCATTACAGTTCCCGTTCCCCTTTAGGCACCTGCACCACTTCGGCTACCGGCCCAGAGTGGTGTACCCCAAGATGGAGAAGGCCCTGGGGACGCCGACCTATTCGCCGGCCCTGGAGCTGACCCGGCCCGTCCTGTGCCCTGGGAGAGGATGAAGGAGGAGGGGGAGGAGGAGGAGGAGGAGGAGGAGGAGGAGGAGGAGGAGGAGAAGGAGGAGGAGGAGGAGAAGGAGGAGGGGGAGAAGGAGGAGGAGGAGGAGGAGGAGGAGGAGGGAGGGACGATTTCCGTGGGCACGATCTTTTCGGCTCGGGGCGCCGTGCCCAGAGTGGCGGCGGCCGGCTAGACGTGGTGCTCCGGTGCTCGGCTGGGCGTCCTCACCGAAGGTCCACGCGGCCTCCGGTCTCCTCCGCCGGGCCTCCCGCGCCAGGGTCTTCGGGTCTCGATCTTGGCGATCGAAATAGGTCTAGGAAGAACGGATACGAATCGCTCCTCTCCCTCGTCGTCGTCGTCGTCGTCGTGACCTTCTCCTCCTCGTCTTCATACCTCTTCCGTCTCCTCCCTCCATCCTCGCTGTCCTGCCGCCCTCAGTCTGACCAGCCAGCGATTGAATCAGAGATGCAATCCAAACAATCCTTGCTTCCTCCTCGTCTTTCTCCTCTTCCTCCTGTTCCTGTTCATTTTGAGCAGGGTTCGCTGTCGGTGCCGCCTACACCTAAGAGTGACCTTCCGCCAGAGTGACCTTTCGCCAGAGCGACAGCAGCGGCTTGCGCGCCTGGTGGTGTCCCCGAAGGGCTTCCCCTCTGGCCGCGCACTAGAGGTCACTCTTGCCAAGGGCCGCTCTTGCGCGTAACCGAGAAATATGTATGGAAATAATGTGTACTCCTTGTTTCTTAATAAGCGTCGGGGGGGGCGTCACCCCCGCCGACAGCCCCACATCGACCCCCGTCACGGGCAGCCACCGCGCGCCGAAGGCGCTCCGACCCCCGTCGCGGCGCGACGACGAGGCGAGGTTGACCCCCGTCGGAGGGGTCTCCCCCCCACGCTTTTTACAGAAACCCAGAGTACGGAGACCGACAGTACATTTTGAACAGAACTCGCTGTCGGTGCCGCCGCGGACGTTGGCATTTTGGACAGAAGGCCGCCTGCCCAACAGCGCCCGCTGTCGGTTTTGGACAGCATGCGCTGTTGGGTAACGTATCCATCTTGGCCGTTCCCATTTCGGGCGTCCAATCTCGAGCGTCTGAGTCCGAGGACCGACTGTAGAATCCGCGAACAACTTGTTCAGCGGAGGGCGAGTGGAGACAACGGTGGTTGGTCTTAGGGGATGGCCCTCGTCGCCACGGCCGGGCGCGTTTCGGAGAACTGGTGCGTTTGCACCCCAGCCGGGGTCCGTGGGTCCGTGGGCCGATTCTGAGTGGACCGATTTTGAGCTGCCGTGGTCTCCATTCGCCCTGCCCCGACTTGTGTGCACCGTAGCGCGTTGGCGTCTCCCGAGGCGTCGTCGATCCTCGGCCAGCGACTGATAACGGTTCACAGTTCCTTCGGCCCTCAGAGCAGCAAAAGCAGTGCACCGTACCGCGTTAGAGCGACCCCTGAGGCGTGTCCCAACATGGCGCGGTGCGTGGGCGCCGTTCTCGTACGTAGTTTCAGCCTCGAAGTCCGATGGTGCCGCAGGGGCCGCACTGTGCTGTGTGGCGCCGCTCGCGAGCAAGTTCTCTGTTCTCGGGTTCTAGCGGGCGTCGCCAGGGGGGGGGGAGAATGGGGCCCGGGGGACGTCACGATGTGCGCCAGCACCGTGCGGGAACGAGGTAGGCGTAGTCATTCCCAGACGGCGGGTGCTGTCGAGGGTCGGCCAACAAAACAAACGACACCACCCCACCTGCGGCCCTCCATGCCGCGCGACGGTTCATCGGGGGTCGTAGCGCATACAATGCAGCAGCCCAAACCGCAGTTCCTGGTATTTGTTATGGCCCGAGGGGCCGCAGGCGGGGTGTGGTCGTTTGTATTTTGGTCCACGGGCACTTTTCGAAGGGTCTGCGCCCGTGCTCGAGAGCGCCCTGGCGCCTCCCCTGCTCCCTTCCCACTGGCCTCTGCGGAGGCCAGCGGGAGTGTATACGTGACAACTCTGAATGTCGTCGTGCGAAAATTGCCACGGGCGGTCTGTCTTTGCTCGGGGTCGCGACCCCAGGGAGGGATCCGATTCGGGACGATGGGTCGAAGTATTTGGTCGCAATGGCTCAGATAGTGCCTGTCTGTTTTTTCGAGACGAGCTTTGCGTCGCAATCGTGGCGGTGCGGATCTTGGATGAGCGGCGGAGTGGAGGAGGGGCCTGTGGATGAGGATCATCACTGCCTCCGAACTAAGTCGGAGCGTCCAGCGTAGCGCGTGCACTTCACAAGGCCTGTCATTCATATAGGAAACAAGGACAGGCTCCTGCCCCAGCTGCTGCTGCTGCTGCTGCTGCTGCTCCTCCTCCTCCTTTTCTTCCTCCTCCCCCTCCTCACCGCAGGCTCACGAAGGATGAAATTGCCCCAAGCCCCGTCTTCCTCTCTCAGAGTAGAGGCAGAGATCACACCGCCACCGAGAACCAATCGGGGGGGATCGACCCCTGGGCGGTGGCTCGCCTGAGCGTCACCCTGTACCAGGCGACGCTCAGGCGAGCCACTGCCCAGGGGTGGGTCCCCTCCCGATGGGTTCTCGGTGGCGGTGTGATCTTGTGTTCTCTGTTTCTCCTCTGGCTCTCGCAGTGAAAACAAAACACGGCGGCAGTTTGTTTTGCCTCTGGGCCATACCAGACAGAACGGCTTTGGATGATAACCTGGTCTCGGGGAAGAGGTTCGCACCCCAGGTGGCCGACGTTGCGAACATATTCGCGGCGTCGGAGGTTCGGGGGCCTCCAATTCCTCGGCATCGCTCGGACGTGTGCATCTTTTCTCGGCGAGGACCATCGAGGAGCATCCTGGAGCCTCGAGCAAGGCAACCACGCGCGGCATCGAAACACGCGCGCGGAATGGATGTCCGAGCGATGGCAAGATCCTCGATTCTCCTCCACCGCCACAAAATGTCCACATCCACCGCTTCGTAGCCGTGCCCTGAGATCCCGAGGAGCTGTGGAGATGGCCATACTCTGGCGGTAGCTCTCCCCCCGCCCAGGACGGCGACGACGACGACGACGACGGCGGCGGCGACGACGACGACGACGACGACCACTCCCTGCCTGCGGGCCTGGGCGGGCCGAGTCTCCCCGGCGCACGGGCGCGAGAGCCCAGCGCGCCTCGCCGGCCCTGCCAGCCCCGGGTGCCGTCTCCCCCGTCGCCTCGCCGTTCGCTCCCCCGTCGCTCGTCGGCGTCGCTCGTCGGCGTCGCTCGTTGTCGTCGCTCGTCGTCGTCGTCCCCCCCTCCCCCTCCCCCTCCCCCTCCCCCTCCTCCTCCTCCTCCTCCTCCTCCTCCTCCTCCTCCTCCTCCTCCTCCTCCTCCTCTCCCTCGCGTTCTCCTCGTCGCTAATCGTCGTCCTCTGAGTCGCGTGGGATTCCTGAGCTCCGAGGCGTGGACTGAGACAGAGCCACTGCCCGGAGGATCGTCTCGGACACCTCGGCGGGCGGTGGGCATGGAAATATTTCGGCCCCTGGGGGCCAAATATATCAATGTCCACCGCTCGCTGGGGTCCAGCACGTCGTTTCCCCAGGCGGGGGATGTGGATAATTCCCGCCTCGCACGAGTGGGCCTGGCTGACACCCAGTCCCCGCACCGAGCGGGGCCGCGGCTCATCGCGGGGAACGAGCTGTACAGGCGGCTAACGCTGCAGCTGGCGCAGCTCTCCGTGCCGGTGGTCTCCGAGTGGACGCCGCCCGCCGCGGGGGAGGCGAGCTCGCCGTCGCCGTCGCCGTCGCCGTCGCCGTCGTCGGCGCCGTCGTCGTCGTCGTCGTCGTTGTTGTTGTCGTCGTCGTCGTCCTCGTCGTCGTCGTCGTCGTCGTCGTCGCTGTTGCCTCTGTCGTCGACGACGACGTCGACGCCGTGGTCGCCGACGCCGCCACCTTCGCCGTCGCTGGGGAGGCGGGCTCGGCCGAAATCGCCGGAGTTTGGAGTTCCTTATGACATTCTCGTGGCTCCAGTATCCTTTGGAACCTCAGGGGAGCCCTCAGGACTGAAAATGGGGCCATTGGGGGACCTCTTGGAAATCCGCACGATTCGGATCGCAGCTGATGTGCGTAATCTCGCACCAGCGATGCAACCATGATGCGTGCTACGCCCGCGGTCTTGAGTAAGAAGGCGGCTTTCGGTGCTGACCCTGACGAGTTTCTCAAATTCCGTCCTCTCTCAGAGCCGATGAAGCGGGCGTGTGCAGGCCAATCCCAGGGGCTGAGCTCCCTGTGCCGAGGTCCTCTCCATTCGAGGCCGTTCCCCCTCCTTCCGCGGTCGTCGTGAGTCCCTGGAGGTCTCTGGAGGTCCCCGGGGGCCTTCAGAACGCTCCCGGCGGATGGCCTCTGGAGGTCTCCCGAGGCCCCCATGAGGTCCCCCTGGGGGTTCCCCTGGGGGTCCCCTGGGGGTCCCCTGGGGAGGTGCCCTGGAGGTGCCTGCCGTGCCACGCCACGCGCCCACTGCCGGGGCCAGCCGCGCGAGGTCCTCGGCCTGCGCGGCCCACCCGAGGCGGCCAGCTCGGCCCAGAGCAGCGGGGCCCCGACCACGCGC
>CAUYUJ010016593.1:876533-926596 GCA_963575745.1 Prorocentrum cordatum
ACCGATGCGGAGAATGCACGTTAATCTACACATCGGCGTCTCTGAAGTAGGGTGGTTGAGACACAGCTGGCATCGTTGCATTTGGTGACGTGCCTTCCTTTTATGACGTCTTGTGCTGCAAAATAATCAAAGATGGCCCCAAGACGGCCCAAAAGAGCCCCAAACGAACCTCCAAGAAATCCGGAATTTGCCAGATTCATGGGTTTTCGCAATTTCGGTTGCTAGTTCTTTGTGTTACCTACCGTGTCTTAACACCAAGAGGGCTCCAAGATACTGAGCAAGCGATCTCGCGCCAAGCGATCTCGCGCCCTCAGAGTACGAGCGCTTTTCGTCCCCGTGCCTAGCAGGTGACGGAAAGAGCGTTCACGCGGTTTTCCGTTCTTGGTACGGCGTCGGCCCAGAGGGGGGGGGTCCAGCGGGGGGGGGAAGGCCGTCTCGAAAGCGGTCCAAGAGGGCCTCCAAGACGGCCCACGAGGGCCCAAGACGGCCCAAGAGGGCCCTCCGTAGCCATTTTGGCTCAAGGTGGATCAAGAGCTCCTTCAGTCACCCAGTAACATCATCTGGCTTCGGGTCAGATCAGCTCGCTCCTGCGCTTCCTATATTCTGCCTGAGGTTCCTGGCACTACGTGATGATCCACGGCGAGGCGCACGTCTCATTCACAAGAATACCACCGCCAGCGTCCAGGGGTACCTGGTCTCCGGTGCGAGCTGCAGCAGCGCCATCAGTTCTGAGATCACCCGACTGCGTCTTCAGAGGGATCCGCGCCAGCGTGCCACGCCTGGAATTGTTGTCGGGCCGCAGCCACCTGCCCACGGCCAGAACTCTAAGCCCCGTGGCAGCCAGGGGGCAGGTAGTACACGTGTCCACGTCCAGGGCCTCCGTGCGGGCGATTGCGGACGCGCACCGCCTGACGTCAAAGTCTTCGTCAGCCTTGGGGCTCTGTGCCGCCACGGTGGCCCACGTCGGCCACGACGGCAGAGACTCCGCAGACGTGGCCCACGTCAGCTACGACATCCTTGGGCAGACGACAGCCACGACAGCCACATCAGCCACGGAAGACACGCCAGTCACGACAGCCACGACGGCCACGAGATTGCCTGGGTACCTCACGTCATCCACGACAGCCTTGGGAGCGGTGGCCTCGCGCACACACATAGCTCCAGTGCCGCTGGAGATGCTTCGTTGCACGAGCGTAGCTGCAAGCTACAAGGACCTCAACACGCACAGGAGTTCCAGGCCGAGCTTGAGCGCCAGGGCCAGGGAGCAGACGCCCAGGCCGAGATTGAGCGCCAGGGCCACGCAGACCCCACCCGCGTCCACGCGGAGGTCTGCGGACGTGAAGGTGTCTGAGGGCGGCTCAGGCCTGCAGCTGCGAGTGCACATCCTGCCCTCGGAGCTCGTCAGGTGGAAGGATCTGCAGGTCTGCGCATGCATAGATACGGCGTCCTTCGGAGAGGTGATGTTGGCCAGGCACGGCAACCAGGTGGTGGCCGCGAAGCGCTGCCTCGCTGGTGCCGACGGCTCCATGACCAAGGAGCAGATGCACAACTTCGAGCGGGAAATCAACGCCTATCGCATTCTGAAGCACCCAGGCGTAGTGGGGTACGTCGGCTGCGTGCTCGATCCCCCTAACCTTGCCGTCCTCACCGAGTACCTGCCGAAGGGAAACGTATTCAGCTTGCTCTACATGAACAGGGTCAACCTGCCAGCTGCCATCCGCCTGAAAATTTCACAGCAATTGACAGAGGTTGTCGACTTCATGCACGGCCTGGACCCCGTACTGGCCCACTTGGACTTGAAGACGTCCAACATCTTACTCGATGCCGACTGTAATGCCAAGCTGTGCGATTTCGGGAAGACGCATTCGCTCGAGCATGGCTTCTCCGTGGTGCAGGGGTCGGAGCTGCTTGGTTCCCCGCGCTACATGGCGCCCGAGCTGTTCAACGGCCCAGGAACGCGGTTCACGGAGAAGGCCGACATCTGGGGCTTGGGCTGCTGTCTGATCGAGATCCTGGGGGGGCCCATCCCGTTCGAGGACGTGCCCGAGGTGGCGCAGATCATGGATTGCCTCCGGCGCGGGCGGCCGCCCCTGGTGCCCCACTGGTTCGCCGAGGCGACGCAGCCGGCCCTCCGCCAGTGCTTCGCCTTCGAGCCCGAGCGAAGGCCGGCGGCGGCTGGGCTCGCCTTCGCCCTCGGTACGCTGACTGCTCAGGACATGGAGAGGTGCGGCATGGACAAGCGCCGCACGAGCTGACGCCCGCGCGGCGGGCTCCCGCGCGCGCGGCACCTCAACGCCTGTTGGTGCCTCGTGTGGCCCAGTGTGTGTGCTCTGAGGAGCCTCGCGGGGCGCGAGATTCTCTGTCGTGGCCATGAGCCGTCGCCGCCGCCGATCGTCACGTTCAGGCCGGGCCTGAAGGTGACTTTTTGTAGCGTTTCACCCACATCTTCTTGTACTGGCTGGGAGCATTGCGTCTAATAAGATGTATGGTGCGAGGAAGGTTTCTTCTGTGGACCACCAGTTTGCACGACTGCCAGACAGGCTGGTGAGACCCATCGCCGAACAAGAGCCTTGGAGCCAGGCGGTAAGCAATTATCTTTCACATGATGACAACAGCTCGCTACCCGCATGCGCAGCAGTAGCCATGCTCAAGATTCGCGGTAAGATAGAAGCAGAGCATCTAGAAGCCGCTGCGTTTTGCTGGGAGTGAGGCCGCCGGTTTCCCACCCGAAACGGTTCAGTGCACACAGCTTTCTCCTCTGCTGATTGTCGCTCGAGATTACCGCCCCTAAGCAGGGTCGCTATTCTCGCTGTACTTTAGTCTTAGCTCTGGCCTGGAGAACATGTCCGAGAAGCGCAGGAGGGATTGGGGGGGGAGGGGGCAGAGGTGAGGCCCGCGCGCCCGCGCGCGCGCCAGGCCCGGCCGCGGCGGCTGGGGGCCGGGGGAGCACCGAATTTATAAATGAAGCGGGCGCGCCAGGGTGCGCGGCCAAGCGCTCCCGGAGGGTCGCCCGTCACACGTCCAATTCACGCACCGGACACACGCTTCCATGATTTGCATGCCACCGGCGCCATGCTTTCGTTGCACAGGCGCTTCCATGCTTAATGCGCAGGGCCCTCCCCAGGTCGCGCAGCATTAGGCCGTTCATACTGTGCGGTTGTGTGCACGGTCGGCACGAGTCAGCTGTGATGGGTTGTCTACCGCGGCTCTGCGGGAGTCCGTGATGATGGGCTCTTTAGGCTGGCCAGCCTGAGGGGGATGGGGGGAAGCGGGGGCTAGCAACGAGAGGAGGACCGATGGTGCACCAGGGATCGGAGGCGTCTTGCCCAAGCGGCGGCATGCGTAGGGCCTCCGAACCAAGACTCTCGCACGCCGATCCTGTTAATGGTTGTCTGGGCCTACCCGATCCAGCTGGCACCCTTTTTCAGTAATTTTGCATTCCAGACGCTTCCTCGTGCGAGCAATTGGCACGCACGCAGGATGCCGCGCTTAGACGGCGCATCGGCAAGACGTGCAACAGGTGAGGAAACTAGGGGGGGGGGGAGACGGGGGGGGATATGACCCGCCGATGCGTAAGTCATAGAAGGTCTCAGCACGTTGCTGCTGCCGCGTTCCAGTGCTCGGCAGGGCCAGTTCCGGATTCTGGCCACTTCGCCAACATCGATACCCGAGCCCCCCTCTTCTACTCTTACCAGCCTGGAGCATATCCCTATCCCTTTGCTGGGCATCTCCTCATCACGATGCCAATCCTAGGGATTCCCTAATTTTTTGAGGGCGCATCCCTAAGATTGTCACCGCCTTTTGGTGTGTCCGTTCGAGGCTGGTACTATTCCTTGCTCTCCTGCACTTCTGTTGTATGGCCGTGTCGTTGCTCCGACTGGCAGGGTGACGCTTTTGCCTGGCCCTGGCGTGCACGAGGGCGATCACTCCCCCTTGTGGGGCCGCCCCCTGTTTCTTTTACGGGCGGGGCCGTCTTCAATCGCTGAGGAGCTGCAGCCCGTGAACAGTACACGTCGAGTAAGTGTGACTGTCCTCTCTATAAAAAAACGGCCCAAGAGGGGCCCAAGACGGCCCCGCGAGAGCACCAAGATGGCCCCAAGAGGCGAGGGCCCGAAGGGACGGTGTGGGGATTGGGCTGCTTGGGTGTGCGGACTGGGCTGGCCCCAAGGCGGCCCAAGAGTTCCAAAACGGTCCCAAAGAAGCCCCAGAGACGCCAAGGAACACCATGGCTCCCCACAGCGAGCGGTGAAGTAACAAGCTCTGAACACCAAGGCTCGCCAGAGCGCGGTGACGTGAAGAGCTCTGAACAGCAAGGCTCCCAAGAGCGGCAACGTACAAGTTTCTGAACACCAGGGCTCCCAACAGAGAGCGACGACGCAACAAGCTCTTCACGCCAAGGCTCCCCAGAGCGAAGGGTGCCAGGAGCCATCTCGGGCAGGTTGCTGAAGCGCTCTTTTCCGTTCCAGGGCCGGTCCAGGGTTCGGCGAGATACGAGCGATGTACGTTGAGTTGGGGCGACGCCCTCTAGGGAGGGGTCCACGGGAGGGGCGAGGCGCGCGGGGATGGGCTGTAATGGCCGCGGGGGGCCGTTCCCATAGCATTTTTTGAATGAAGCGGCTCGCGGGCGCCTTCCATGTCCCGTTTCTTCGTATTTTTCGAGTGAAGCGGCTCAAGGGCCCCAAGACATCCCAAGAGAGTTCCAAAACGGCCCACAGACGGCCCCAAGAGAGGCTCAGCTGGCTTCCAGACAGTCCAAGAGAGCCTCGAGACGGCTCCAGAGGCCCTGCAGAGGGCATTTGAGAGGGCTTCAGAAGGCCAAAACATTGATTTCCCCAGGGTGTTTGAAGGTTTTTCGGGTTCTCGCTTTTTCGGGCCCAGCAGGGCCCAACGTGGCCCACGAGGCCCCAAGGCTCGTCCCAAGACGGCCCCAGAGGCCCCCCAAAGGGGCCGACAACGGTCCAAGAGGGTCCCCAAGACGGCCCACGAGGGCCCCGAAACAGCCGCAGAGGGCCCCAAGGCGGCCCCACGAGAGCACCAAAAGAACCCCCAAGAAGTCCGGAATATGCTATGTTCATGTATTTTCGCAATTTCGGTTGCTAGTTCTTTGTGTTACGTACCAAGTCTTAGCACCAAGAGGGCTCCAAGATACTGAGCAAGCGATCTCGCGCCAAGCGATCTCGCGCCCTCATAGAGTGCGAGCGCTTTTCGTCCCCGTGCCAAGCAGGTGACGGAAAGAGCGTTCACGCGGTTTTCCGTTCTTGGTACGGCGTCGGCCCAGCGGGGGGGGGTCCAGCGGGGGAGGGGAAGGCCGTCCCGAAAACGGTCCAAGAGGGCCCCCAAGACGGCCCACGAGGGCTCCAAGACGGCCCAAGAGGTCCCCAAGACGGCCCAACGAGAGCACCAAGATGGCCCCAAGAGGCTCCCCAGAGGGCCCGAAGGGGCGGTGTGACTGAGGACTGGGCTGCTTGGGTGTGCGGATTGGGCTGGCCCCAAGGCGGCCCAAGACGTTCCAAAACGGTCCCAAAGAAGCCCCAGAGACGCCAAGGAACACCATGGCTCCCCACAGCGAGCGGTGAAGTAACAAGCTCTGAACACCAAGGCTCCCCAGAGCGCGGTGACGTGAAGAGCTCTGAACAGTAAGGCTCCCAGGAGCGAGCGGCAACGCAACAGTTTCTGAACAAAAGGGCTCCCAACAGAGAGCGACGACGCAACAAGCTCTTCACGCCAAGGCTCCCTAGAGCGAAGGGTGCCAGGAGCCGTCTCGGGCAGGTTGCTGAAGCGCTTTTTCCGTTCCAGGGCCAGTCCAGGGTTCGGCGAGGCGCGAGCGATGTATGTTGAGTTGGGGCGACGTCCTCTAGGGAGGGGTCCACGGGAGGGGCGAGGCGCGCGGGGATGGGCTGTAATGGTCACGGGGGGCCGTTCCCATAGCATTTTTGAATGAAGCGGCTCGCGGGCGCCTTCCATGTCCCGTTTCTTCGTATTTTTCGAGTGAAGCGGCTCAAGGGCCCCAAGACAGCCCAAGAGAGTTCCAAAACGGCCCACAGACGGCCCCACGAGAGGCTCAGCTGGCTTCAGACAGTCCAAGAGAGCCTCGAGACGGCTCCAGAGGCCCTGCAGAGGGCATTCGAGAGGGCTTCAGAAGGCCAAAAACATTGATTTCCCCAGGGTGTTTGAAGGTTTTTCGGGTTCTCGCTTTTTCGGGCCCAACATGGCCCACGAGGCCTCAAGGCTCGTCCCAAGACGGCCCCAGAGGCCCCCAAAAGGGGCCGACAACGGCCCACGAGGGCTCTCAAGACGGCCCACGAGGGCCCCGAAACAGCCCCAGAGGGCCCCAAGGCTGCCCCACGAGAGCCCCAAGAGGGCCCCGAGAGGCTCACAAGAGATTCCCGAGGGGGCCCGAAGAGGGGGTGTGGGGACTGGGCTGCTCGGGTGTGCGGACTGGGCTGGCCCCAAGACGGCCCCAGAGTTCCAAAACGGCCTTCAAGAGGGCATGCGTCCCTACCACTCGTCCTCATTGCACTGTTTGACTGCACTTTTGGAGAGGGGAGGAGAGAGGGGAGCGGAGGGGAGGGGAGGGATGGGGAGCAGCCCGCCCTGGCTCGGCTGTGGCCCGAGGACGCACCCTTCGACGAGATCGTCCGCTTCCTGTCCGCGGAGGGCCAGGATGTCCCCGTCGTCTCCGTCGACATCCCCTCCGGCTGGGACGTGGAGGCTACCCCTCGGGGCTCCAGAGACGGGGGGTCCAATGCAAACGGGGTCAGTCAAAGCGCCGGATCTTGCAGGATCCTACAAGGCCAGGCGCGCACTGACCCGGGTTTTGGGTGCAGAATTCTGCAGGATCCTGCAGGATCTTGCAGGATCCTGCAAGGCCCGACTGACCCGTGTTTGTATTGACCCGGGTCAGTGCGTCCCCGACCCCCTCCCTTTCCCACCGCCTTCGACATGAAGCAGAAGGGTCCTGAGGGAAGCGGGCCCTGGAACACAGTCACGCCGCTCTCGGGCTCTCGGGCTCTCGGGGCCCTCCCCTGGGCCACCGGGCCACGAGTGGACGACCCGGGCCGAGGAGCCGGTCCCGGGGGGCGCCCCGCGGCCCTGGACCCGCTTCCTGCATCCCGGCCCTCCTTCCGCCACCACCTCTTCCGCCGCCGCCCCGCCGGCCGGGCAGCTCCCGCGCCCTGGGGCCCTCGTGTGCGGTTCTCCCAAAGGGGGGGGGGTCTACCGTACCAGGAGTGGGGTGTCGGTGCTCTCGCCTGCACCGTGCCGCCCCGCGCCGCCCCGCGGGCAGGCCATGCACGAGGCGGGGTCCCGAGCCGCGCTCCCGCCTTCGAGTAGGGGATCGGCTGCAGAGTTGATTTACACCAGAATTGAAGTTCCAGTCGAATCTAAGAGCAATGCGAAGTCTATTCCGTTGACCTACCAAAATGCTGCGTATTGCTTTCGTAGGCTCGAGGAGAAGATCAAGTTTGTGGCACATCGATTCTGTAGTCGATCCCCTACTCGATTCCTCGACTGTGTCCATTATCGCCAGACCAGGGTTCGAAGCATGATCCTCACCCCGACGTCGCCACAATGTCTTGTATGCGAGGGCGAGTCGGGTATACTCGTAGGTGGGATAATGCATTGCGCCTTCGATCTCTCGTTGTGTAAGCACACGCCCCGCCCGCATCGCTACAGTAACTGCTCCTGTCCGTGTCTGTGACCGCGTCGGAGGTGGTGGATACGCTTTGTGCCCTCGACGGATCTGCCGACTCGAAGCCGCGCCGCAGTTTTTGCACCCCGCTGTCCCCGCCCAGGCGCCGTCCTCCAGGCCCTGGGACCGTCAGGTGGCCGCTCACGGAATCTGGACCTTGCCCTCCTCCATCCTCCCTCCTCCCTCCTGCCTCCTCTTGCCTCTTCCTGCTTCCTCCCTCCCTCCTCCTCCTCACTGTCCTTCCCCCCCTTCCTCCTCCTGCCCTCTTGCCTACTCCTCCTGCCTCCTCCTGCCGCCTCCTGCCTCCTCCTCCCCCCTCCCTCCCTCCTTCCTCCTTCCTCCCTCCTCCTTCCTGCCTCCTCTGGCCAGAGAACCGGCGGCCCCGCCGGGGACGCTGGCGAGCGCCGTGGGGCCGGTGGTTCAGAGCCGAGCCGCCAGAGGCCCTGGACGCCCAGAGCCTCCAGCTTCGGGCCCGGTGGCTCTCACCGCGGCGCGGGCCTTCGGGGGCGGCGGGGAGAGGGTTGAGAACGCAGGGCAAGCTCAGGGGCAACGTCAGGGGGGGAGGGGCATTGGGGGGGATGCATCGGCCCCCAATCGCCCATGGATCGACGATGGGGGCCCGATCGCCCCAACCTGCCCAGGAGCGCCATCCGAGGCCTATCGCCGAGGTATCGGCGATGTACCGCCGATTCCAGGTCGATGTGCCCCCCCCTGTGCCAGTCCCCCCATCGTTGCCCCTCACAAGCGTGGCGGGCAGAGGAGGAGGCAGGAGGCCGCCGCTGCCGTGGCTCCGGCAGCGGCGCGCTGGCCTTCGGCGGCCGAGGGGCGGCCGCGGCTCCTCTGCGTCGGCCTTCGGAGCCCCAGCCCCAACACTCACGCGTTGTCTGTCATCGTGCCGATTTTGGTTCGTACGCGTGTCGGGCGTCCAGGGAATCGGGGCCCCCCCTGTCCAGGCATTCCGGGGCGTCGAGGGGGGGAGGTTGAGGACGAGGGGTGTGCGGATCATGGTTTCGGGTGCTTTCCTTGGTTCCCGGATGTTTCCCAGCCTCGGGGTGCTTTCCTACAGTTGCGCCTCGCCGAGAGCGTTCCAGGGATGCCCAGATCGTGCAGAACGGCCGTCGGAGACTCGAGTGATGATTCGAAAACCAGGGGGCAACGTTATGGGTGGGTTAGGTTCAGGAGAGGGGTGCTTCCACCCCTACCCTATCGATCGCCGACAGGGGCCGGATAGCCCACTCTGCCCACGAACGTGCGGTCTCGCTATTGCATCGAGAGCACATCGCCGATTTATCATCGATGTATCGCCGATTCCAGGACGATGTCCCCCCCCCCTGAGCCAGTCCCCCCCATCGTTCCCCCTTAGTGTGTGGACATCATGGCCTGGGCCGTGATGTCTCCCAGATCTCATTGCCCCCTTTTCTTCCTATTATCATCCTTATTATTCGTCGTCTTCTTATTATTGGTACGATGTTCGATATTTGTAGGTTTATTATTAGTGTTAGTATTCGTAGTTCTCGTATCATTATGGTTCTTCGTATTTGTATATGTTATGTCTTCTTTCATTTCTCCGTTTTCTTATTGCTCTTCTTCTTCTTCGTCTTTTTCTCCTTCTTTTTTCTCATTGTTATTGTTCTTATTCTTCTCATGTTTCTCGTTCTTATTGTTCATCTTATGTCTCCTCTTTCTTGTTATTATTCGACTTATTATGCTTCTTATGCTTCTTACTCTTTCATTGTGAAGGTCTTACAGCCAGCGCCGCCGACCCAGAAGGACGACGACGACGATTACGACGACAACGACAATGACGAGCTGATGACCCTGCTACAGGCTCGGGACATGGGGCGGGTGGTAGAGGGAGGACGAGGAGGAGGAGGGGGACTATGCAGGACTATGCAGGACAGCATGTCATGTAGCCTGTTGCCCTGGCCAGCGCTTGCCCTTTAGGGGGCCGCTCCCGCGAAGCCGGCACGCAGGCTGACCTAAATTGAACCAAAAGGGATGGCGTGAGGCGGGGCTCTGAGAAGAAAGGAGGCGTTTCTTCGAAGGCAGTGGCCTTCTTAGAAGAGCCTGCCTGCTTCAAAGAAGCCTTCTCAGTAGCCGCCAGGCGCTTCTAGGAAGGCCCCCACCTCCGAATGCCCCCCCTGCCTTCTCAGAAGGCAGCCCCCCTCGCAGCACATTGTGGCGCCGCCATGTCGACTGCCCCGCGTCGCGGGAACTCCGATCCTCGAGCCTCGATTTTCGGCGGCGGCGGCTTGCGGCGCAGAGCGGCGACCACGGCGGCGGCGGCGGCCGCGCCGGCGGCGACGGCGCAACGCGGAGGCAGGGCCGCCGGACTCCGACGCCCTGCGCCCCGAGATGCTCGTGTCGCTCACGGCGCCCAAGCTGTGCGCGCGGCTCTTCCAGGGCAGGTTCCACTACCTAGGAGCCCCCCCGCCTTGGAGGAGGGGGCGGAGGGAGACCCAGACTCCCTCTCGCCGTGCAAAATATGACGGCGGGATTTTTCGTCCGATTGGGCTGCCCTGGGAATTTGCATTTGATTGTGAAGGACCGGTGGGTGCGGTCGCAGGTTTGCGCCATGGTTCCCCGGGGTTTTGTGGTTATGTTTCCTGGCAGGGGCATTCCCCGAGGTTTCTCCCCTGGAGGACGGGGAGGAGGGTGACCTGGACCTCCTCGCGCCTTGCACAACAGAGCGGCGGGGGAGGTTTTCTTAAATTTTCGGCCTCCGGGGGCCCCTGCCAGGCCGGCTCGGGATGAGAAGCCCGTCCCAGGGAATCGCTCCAGACCTCCAGGGGAGCACGAAGAAGCCACGACGTCGGGGGCCTGGGGGGGGGGAAGGGTCGGGGACGGCCGAAAAGGGGGACATGCAGCATATTTAGCTGGCCGAGCGAGCGCGGAGCGGAGCATGCCAGCCACAGGAACTCGTCCACAGGAACTCGGGCAGGCAGTGGCCGACTCATCCGGTGGGAAACCGTGCAGTAGGATATCCATGGAGGGCGCGCCTGACCTTCGCCAGGCCGTAGGGTGCGAGATCAACCAGGCCTTACGCATGACCGTATCGTATTGTTGGTGCGGGTGTTCATTGTATAGTCCGAGTGTGTGTTGTTTTCCACGCCCGACATGCTTATCACAGCGGCTGCTGCTGCTGCTGATGATGGTGATGGTGGTGATGATGATGATGGTGATGATGGTGATGATGCTGATGCTACTGCTGCTGCTGATGATGATGGTGATGATGCTGCTGCTGCTGATGCTGATGCTGATGCTGATGATGATGATGATGATGATGATGATGATGATGATGATGATGATGATGATGATGATGATGATGATGATGATGATGATGATTATTAGGATAATGATGGGGGAGGAGAAGGAGACTAATCGGGGCTGTCGAGGGGGTTCTCGGTGGCATCCTGGACCATCTTTTGGATGCCTCTGTGGCCCACTCTGGAGCTGGCTGAAGCCAACACTTGAGCGACGGATGAAAGCGGGGTCGTTTTCACCGACATTGGCGCGGAAGCTGCCCGCGTAAGGTCGTCCGTAAGCGCCCTCGTCTCCAACGTGGCGAGCCTCGCTGGCGGTCCGCGTAGGCCACCGCGTAATGACGATGTGCCATCTCGCGTAAGACCCGTTTCTTTTCGTCGCCCACATGAAGATTTCGGCGGCGAGCGAGGGGGGGAAATGAGAAGGAGAAGGCCTTCTCAGACGACGGCGGGGCTTCTCAGAAGGCCTTCAGCCTTCCGAGAGGTTCTGTGCTTTCGGGGAGGGCTCAGGAAACTTCTCAGAAGGCGGGGGGACTTTTTGAGCCTTTTGAGAAGGCCCGCCCCTCCTCAAATCCCCCCTTGGCTCGCCGCCGGAGATTGGGAAGTGCGCGGCGTCCGATGGATGCCGATGGCTTCTGCCTCTCGCGGGGGCCCTGCGCGGAGAGAGCCCCTTCGTAGAGTCTCTCGCTGGTGGCCCATCCCTGGGGCACGCCGGGACGCTCGCGGGCATCTCGGAGCGCCCGCCTGTGAGCCCGCGGAGCAGCCAGACTGGGCCGCAGCACCCGAGGGGGGCAGCCATGCGATCCGACCTGGCCAGCATGTGGGGTCGACCCCTTAGAGCACTGCGCAACCCCTCTCTCTCTCTCTCTCTCTCTCTTCCGCGACCTCGATCTCGAAGGATAAACATGTGAAAATGAGTACAATGATAATAATAATAATCAGCGACGTAACCGTACAGTCAACCAGCATAGTAAGGATGAGACACTTTCCAAGGTCACCCTTGCATCCTTCCCCTTCGGCCCATCCTTGGCCGCTTTCGCTGGCCGCGCCCCGCTCGCAACGTGTCGACATGGTCTCCCAAGGCCCTTGCATCCTTATCGTGCGTCCTTACTGTGCGGGTTGCCCGTACTCTTCAGGAGGTCCGCGCGGATTTTTCGGATCGGCGCCAGACCACCTGACCGTGCTTCCGGCGCAGCCCCTGGCGCGCTCCGCGCGCGCCAGGGAGCGAGGTCCGGCGCCGATTCCAGAATCCCGCGCAGACCTCCGAAGGTCTGTGCTCGTGTAGCCGTTTCCTTCTCTGGTCGCCCTCTTTTTGGTTTGGAGCGGTGTACGAACCCCATATGCGATCACTGGCAGCCTGGCCGACCAACTACGGTGGGGCCGTTCGTGAGGCTCCAGGCCCTGGAGGCTTCCTTATCCGATGAGGGCGGCGGTCCACGGGGAGGTCCGCCGTTCTCCAGACCCTGGATTCCTGATGCAATGGTTCCGTTCTCAACGCCCTCATCGCAGAAATCCGCGCGGACCTCCGAAAGCTTGCGCTTGCTCTGTTTCTCTTCCCCTTGACCTCTGCGACACGGCCTGGCCCCCTGGCACGCACGCCGCAGCGCGCGCGCGCGGTGGCGGGCATGCGAAAAGGGATCGTCGTCTTCGTCGTCGTCGTCGTCGTCGTCGTTGTCGTCGTCGTCGTCGTCGCCGCCGAGTGTGCGCTTCTTTAGTCGAGATCTGCTGTCCCTTGTCCGCAGGAGGCCGCTTCGTGCCGCCGTACATCACGGAGAAGAACCAGCTGGAGCTGCCGCGATACCCCGGTGCGGAGCAGTGCGTCCGCTTGGCTCCGTCTTGACTTGGTTGATTGCGCCTGGTGTACCGCGCCTCAAGCGCACCCCAGCTGCTTCGGCCGCGCGCCTGTAGGTGGACCGTGCCGTGGCCGCGCCCCGTGGACTGCGCGTCTGCGACCTGGCTGGTGACCGGTACAGACCGTCAGCCCATGCAGCGGGGCGCTCGCTCATCTGTTTGCTGAGGGCTTCGCTGGGGCTTCGTAGTTGCAGCCTCGCGCGTCATCAATGAAGCAGGTGGGAAAAGGTTTCTGATTTAGTGGACTGCGCCTCAGCCGTAAGCCTAGATTCAACAGGCTTGCGCCACATCCGCCGACCACTTTATTGAATCGCTTCGCTCATTCCGCCGGCCCGTGATATGGCATCGCTGGTTTTTGTCTGTGTGTTCGTTGCCCATGTTGCGCTCTTGGGGGCGGGTGTCGTTCGGACGCGTTGCGTGGGGAGTTCTGATGGTGAAGCAGTTCCCTGGGGGTCGTCTCTCGATGGGGCGAAATAGAGTCGTCGTCAAGATGCTTCTTTGGGGGGCCTCTTGGGGTCTGTTGAGAGGCCGTTCGGGGGCGCCTGGGAGACATGTTTGAAGCCTTCTGGGGCTTCTTTTGGGCCTCCTGGGAGTCTCCTGGGGCCTCTTGGCGACATCTTGGGGCCTCTTGGAGGCCTCTTGGGGCCTCTTTGGGACCTCCTGGGCGCCTTCTGGGACGGAGGGCTCCATTTTTGAGTTCTCGGTATCCCTCCTGAGTCCCTCTTGGGCCCGTCTTGGGGCCTCTTGGTCCGTCTTGGGCGGCACTTGGGCCGTCTTGAGGGCTCTCTTGGGTCGTTTCGGCGCCGTCTTGGGAGCTTCGTGGGCCGTCTTGGAGCGGTCTTGGGGGCCTCTTGGGCCGTCTTGGAGCGTCCGGAAGCCGAAAAAGCCAGAACACAAAAAACATCGAAAAAACCAATGAAAATCAACGATTTTGGCCTCTTGGGGCTCTCTTCGGAGGCCTCTTGGAAGGCTCTTGGGGCGTCTTGGAGGCCTCTTGGGCTGTCTTGGGGGCCTTTTGGGCCGTCTTGGGGTCATCTTCGGCGTCTTCGAGCGCTCTTTGGGCGTCTCGGGGGCCTCTTGGGCAGTCTTGGGGGCCTCTTGGGGCACTCTGAGCGCGCTCTGGGGAGCCTGAGAGGCCGCACCCAGAAGGAAAACCATCTCTGAGTAGACTTGGTCGGGCGGCGGTCGGGCGGCGGTCGGGCGGCGACCGGGCGTTGGTCGGGGTACTTTTCGCCGGGGGACCCCCAGGGGCCGCCCCGCGCGCGCGAACTAGAAATACTGTTAATACTGTTAACCAGTTACCGGAGATCTTAGCACGCCCTGGCCCGTTGGGCCGGCGAATTGTAGTTCGTTCCCCATGGTCTTTCTGGTACGTCCAGGGAGCGTCGCGCTTGCCTCCTGGGTGCGCCTTGGGGCTTCCATGGGCCGTCATCGGAAGGTATTCATCAGGCTTCCTCGAGCTTCGTGGAGGCCTTTCGACTGCCGCCTGTCGCCGTCGCGCCTTCGTCCTCGTCGTCCTCGTCGTCGTCGTCGTCGTCGTCGTCGTCGTCGTCCTCCTGGGGGTCAAGGTTGAGCCTCGGGGACGACGACGACGACGACGGCGTCGGCGACGGCGACGCACCGAAGCATGGTTCGTGGTCGGACGGCTGGGCGTTGAACTATTGGGTTCCGAGCACCTTGCAGGGTGCTCGTTGAACCCACTGGTTGCGTCGATGCGTCTCGGGGGTGCCCCTTGACTGAACTGGCGAGTCAGAGGACCCGAACGGGTACTCGTTGAACCGCGGGTTCCGGGGAACCGGCCACGTCCCACTAGGCGTCCAAGGCGGCCCAAAAACGTGCCCAGGGGCAGTACAATTGGCCATGCAAAATCTTCAAAACGGTTTCATGGTGGCCCAGGACGTCGTCAAGGAAATCTGGAAGTCTATTTGGCTGTCTTGGAAATCTGTTTGGCCGACTTTAGGCTCTTTTAGGGTCGTCTTCGGGGCTTCTCGGGCTCTCTCACGGCCCTCTTGGGCCGTCTTAGGGCCGTCTTGGAGGCCTCCTGGGCGCTCTCGGAGCCATCTTGAGGGCCTGTTCGGCCGTCTTGGGCTGTCCGACAGCCCCAAACGAGCCCCCCCCCGCCACCTTCAAAACCTATGGAACATCTATGATGTTGGCTTCTTCGGGCTTCCCTTGATGTCATCTTAGGGCCTCTTTGGCCGTATTTGAGGTCTCTTGGGCCGCCTTGGAGACTCTTGAAGTAGTCTTGTGCCGCCTTGGAGACATCTTGGGGACATCTTGGGCTGCTCTGGGGCCATATCGGTCGTCTCGGAGGCATCTAGGAAGTCATCTTAGGCGATCTTGGCCGTCATGGCGGCCATATGGGGCCGTCTTGGCCCCGTCTTTGGGCCATCTTGGATGCCTTCTCGGCCTTCCTGGGGCCATCTCGGTGACCTCACTCTTGGGCGCTCTTGGGGCGATCTTGAAGGTCTCTCGGGCCGTCTTGCGTCGTCGACAAGTTCCCAAGTAGTCAAACCCTCAAATCCTTCAACAATCAAGTTTGACTCAAACCAGCTGGGCTCGATGTCCAAGCTGAATGGATTTTTGATGTCCAATCCCAGTCGACAGCATACCACACGCCTTGATACCTTATTGCAGCCGATACCGGGCAACATTGCTTGCGCTTCTGTGAACGCCGCGGTGTGTCGAGACGCGTCCTCCATGACAAGGGCAACTGCACCTGGTGATGTACCCACGCAAGTCGATTGCATCGACTTGTCGTGCTTGCCTTCCATGGTATCGGTCAAGGTGTGCTCTTGTGAGGCATAGGCCACGTTGGATCCAACAGGCCATGTGAACAAGTATACAAACATGAGCAAACGGTTGCTCAAGTTTACTCTTGTGAACTCCGCATCCCATGTAGCATAATTGCGCTGGTAGGGGACCATTCGTCGCACCTGGCCTGCCCTGTGTAGTTTCGCACTCCAGGTAATCAGTGCGCTCTGAGGGCGAGAGTAGTGTCCGCCCTGAACAATTTACCACTTCCCTAGGTAACGTTTGTCTGCGCCAGACTTCGACCGCCCCAGTCGTCTTTTCCGCGGGCTGGCGGCCCCTGTCCTTTTCATTCCATGCGTTTGTAAATTCGGTGGCCCATCAGCACGCGTCGCGCTTTTAAAAGGTCTTTCAAGGGGATGCCGCGCAGCGCGCGCCGTGAGTTGGGGGAAATGGGATTCTGGGCGAACGTTGCGCGACGTCGCAAACACGCTGTCGTGCGCAAGCAGGACGTGCCAGATCTACAGCCCGCTCTTTTCCATTATGGTCGGCAGGTCTTACTCCCGCGCGCGACCTCGGAATTCAGGGCGATGCTGAGGAGCTCGTCGACCTGCCCGCGGACGGCAAAGGTTCGTGGCTCTTGCGGGCAGTTCGTCTGTGCTCCCACCCGGCCAAACATGCGCGGCGCGCTCGCCACTGGGGGGGTGGCGGCCGCGACTCTTCCTGCTGCAATTCGACAGTGCTGATGACCGGGGCGCAGGGGCAGCGTGGTGCATTTCGCGCTCTGTCCAGCAGTGCGCCGCCCGTTTCAAACGAGGGCGACGTTGGCTGACGCTCTGGATCTCTTCCGCGGGCTCGCGGGATCGGAGGGGGGCGCGGCCGCGCGCGTGGGCCACTTGCGCTTGTGCAGGGTCCGCGACGCGCGCCGCGCAGGATCTCCGCCCTTGGCCAGCGCGGACGGAGCCTCTCGCGTGGCCCTCCGGGGGGCGGCGCGATCCCCTCTCGCGCCCCTGCCTTGGCGCGGGCGGTCCGTGGCGGCGCGTGGGGGTTGGGTTTCCCCCGCCCCCCTCCTCCGTCTCCTCCGGCGGACAGACGCGATCGAGGAGGGCGAGGAAGGGGCGGTCGGGGGCGACGGCGAGGGGCGACGCCGCGCGCGGGGCGGGGGCGGGGGGGGCGCGGGTCGGGGGGGCGGGAAGCGAAAGCATTGTACAATGCTTTCGCTTCCCGCTGGGATGGGGGTGCGATGATTGCGGCCATGCGCAGGGTGGCGCGGCCGCGCAGAGGGCGCAGGCGGCGGCCGCAGTCTCGAAGGCCAGAGAAGGAGGTCGCCCCGTACGCGACGGCGGGAAATGCCGCAACGGCGCCCAGCGTGCGCCTGTAGAAGAACGGGCTAGCGGATGGCATTGGCATCGTGGAGGAGGTGGCCCGTCGGGATCCGGCGCGGGAGTCCTCGGCCCCCGCGAGGGGGCAGAAGAAAGGAGTGAGACATGCCGACGGGGGGCCTCTCCTGCGGGTGCCGCGCGGCGGCCCGGGGGCGGGGGGCTGCGTCGCGGGCGAGATTCGGAAGGAAGTGCTCGAGATGGAGAAGGGGTGTGGGGGGCGCGCGGCGATGACTTCCAGGTCGCCGCTTGGCGGGCCGCGAGCGCATCGGCCATTGCCGGGGGCGCGATGCGCCGCGCGCTCGTCGCGGGGGCGAACGCCGGGGCCGCGGGGCGCCGGTGGGCGGCTGGGGGGGCGAAGAGTCGATGGAGAAGAAGGTCGTGCAGGAGAGAGCCGCGCAGCGGATGTCGCATTGGAAGTGGCCTATTGTCGACGAGGTGAGCACGGCGAGCGCGAACTTCCAGTCGGGCTCGAGTCGCATCTGCGCTCGTGCATGTTAGCAGGGAGCGACGCGAAGACGGGGGGCGGCAGCGTGGACAGGCCGTTCGGGGGAGCCAGCGCGCTGTTCAGCGGAGATTTATTCTCTTGCACAGGGTGTCTAGAGCTCCGACCACTTTATTTTGGCACCGCCCCCCCCCCCCTTCATCATCATCATCATCATCATCATCATCATCATCATCATCATCATCATCATCATCATCATCATCATCATCATCACCATCATCACCATCACAATCACCCCATCATCATCACCATCATCAATCATCATCATCCGCCCCCTCCCCCGCGCCCGTCTCAGCGCCCTCCCGCGGCTCCAGCGCCCGCCCAGTGCCCCCTCCGCCCCGACCACTTTATTTCGGCACCGCACCCCCCCCCCGCTCCGCCCCCTCCCCCGCGCCGTCTCAGCGCCCCCCCGCGGCTCCAGCGCCCGCCCAGTGCCCCCTCCGCCTCGACCACTTTATTTCGGCACCGCACCCCCCCCCGCTCCGCCCCCTCCCCCGCGCCGTCTCAGCGCCCCCCCGCGGCTCCAGCGCCCGCCCAGTGCCTCCTCCGCCCCGACCACTTCATTTCGGCACCGCACCCCCCCTCCCCGCTCCGCCCCCTCCCCCGCGCCGTCTCAGCGCCCCCGCGCGGCTCCAGCGCCCGCCCAGTGCCCCCTCCGCCCCGACCACTTTATTTCGGCACCGCACCCCCTCCCCGCTCCGCCCCCTCCCCCGCGCCGTCTCAGCGCCCCCGCGCGGCTCCAGCGCCCGCCCCGCCCCTCCGCCCCGACCACTTTATTTCGGCACCGCACCCCCCCCCCCGCTCCGCTTCCTCCCCCCGCCGTCTCAGCGCCCCCCGCGCGGCTCGCCCGCCCAGCGCCCCCTCCGCCCTTTATTTCGCACCGCCTGTCTCAGCCGCCCCCCCGGCTCCAGCCCCGCCCGGCGCCCCCTCCGCCCCGACCGCTTTATTTCGGCGCCGCAACCCCCCCCCCGCTCCGCCCCCTCCCCCGCGCGTCTCAGCGCCCCCCGCGGCTCCAGCGCCCGCCCGGCGCCCCCTCCGCCCCGACCACTTTATTTCGGCACCGCACCCCCCCCCTCCGCCACTCCAGATTCTGATGTAAATCCTGAACTGGAAATATTAAGTTCTTTAAGCGAAAGCTATATGAACTAATGGCAATAAAGATGACAATCTTTTACTGCTTTGACTTGAGCCTTGAGCCAGTACGTTACAGTACGGTACTGCTTCTAGCGTATGAGACAACATGCCTAACAGGTCCTAGACATAATAATCTCAACTCTGGTCCTATTTTCTTTAGGACATGTTGGATCTTATAAAAATTAAAACCCAGTCGATTTTACTGGAGTCCGGCAGCGGCCCTAGGAAGGAGTGAGAGAGAGGAGAAGAGTAGGACAGCAGTCCTAAGTAAGCCATAGCAGGCTTATCATATCCACCACGGCCACCAAATATAAATCCATTGAAATACATCTGATGATAATCCATCACGAAGTGGTAGCCGATAAAGGTGAACATAAAATACTAGCTCCACAATTGAAGTCGAATAATGATATACATGTGAAGCTGCCCATATAACATCTCACATCTAACCAAACTCCAGATCATACTCCAGATTCTGATGTAAATCCTGAACTGGAAATATTAAGTTCTCGTCGTGTCGGACTTGGTACTGTCTAGTCCAAATCCTTGCCTGACTCGCAGTGTGCCTGCGATCGTCCAACAACCGGTGGTGATCAGCTCCAGAAGTGACTTGGAGTCTGCTCCCACAAACTTTGTCAACATATCTGAAACCATCCACTTGGTACGTACATGATAAAGTCGTCGTAGTCTCAGGGTTCGTCGCTCTTCCCGAAGCGACAGAATACCCAAACGCTGTGACTTGTCCTGTGGTGTTCCTCGAAGTCCGCAACATAACTCCCACAAGTCCATACAATCAATGAAAGCGTCCACTGGTAAACTCAACTGCCCTCGGTCGAGTCGTTCTTGAAGCTGTAGTGGCTTCTGAGGTCCGCATAAAATGTTAATCTCCGGTTCTGTGAGCCTCA
Source organism: Prorocentrum cordatum (assembly GCA_963575745.1). Taxonomy (NCBI): domain Eukaryota; class Dinophyceae; order Prorocentrales; family Prorocentraceae; genus Prorocentrum; species Prorocentrum cordatum. The sequence goes on from CAUYUJ010016593.1 coordinate 896,012, forward strand.
TGCCGATAATCTGTGCCATGGGAACTCCTCGTGCTGCTGCCAACGTTTCCGCGTGGGACGTGCTGTGTGAAACTCTCTTAGACTTGGTCGAAGTGACCACTAGTGCGTGTAACTTGCCACTGAGCCGATTGATCAGATTGTCCTGCAGATAATCTTGTCGATCACATAGAGGAAAATGTAGTCGGTCTTCTTGAAGACCTATCGTGACTCCTTCTGTGGCGAAATTGCTGTTCTTGTTGGCTGAAGAGGCGTCCGTAATACAAGAGATCCGTAGTGGTGCCTTGAGCTTCCTGTAGTAGATGCCAAACTTCTCGGGATTTTTCTTGAGTCTCTTGATCGCTGCGTTGATCGCCAGGAGGTCCTTGATGGTCGGACTCTGTAGCTTGGTCTGTAGAGAAACAACGTTGAATAGTTCCTCCAGTCGTGTCTGGCAGGCCCAGAGTGCTCCACAAGTAAGAGATCTGAACGTCTTGTGTTCTGCTGCCGTGCAGGGTGCATCTGGTACATCAACTCGTTCTTTTGGTATAACACATGGCGAAAGACATGATGTAAACTGATCTTGATGAATGCGTATACACGTCGGTACAATTCGTTCGAGCTGTAGGCCAGCATGTGTATATGGCATCGTCTGCCTCTTGAGCTTGCCGAATCTGGATTCCAACTTTTTGTGTATCCAATCGCGATAGAATCTGCTGCCAGTAATCTGTAAGTCGTCCACATGAACAGTCATGACTAAAACGATCACCTTGTTGCCCTTGTAATCGATGCCCCAGTAAAGATAGTTGTCGTCGAAAACCGATGATTTAGCTCCTGTCTTATCTTTAAGAAACTCCAACAAGGCCAACTGAAACATCAATGGTGCGTCTGTGAAACCATACATTGCTCTCAAGCATTTGAGGGCATATCTGTGTCGATCCTTATCTGCAACTTTCCAACTGGAAGATGCCTCCGGCATGCGTCGAAAGTGACTCCACACATTCTCCGGAGGAAGGATGTAGACTGTCCGGTCTTCGCGATACTCATAGCCGAGATTCCTTGCTTTCTCGCGTAGGTTGTCGTATCCAAGTCCTTGTAGAAAGGCCGTTGAAATATCCAGGCTCTCGGTGTCGACGTCGCCGTCATTCTCGTCGTTCACATGTAGAATACCTTCACAACATCCTAAACTCAAAACCAAACGCTGCGACAATCTTGTCGCTGTCGAGCTGTGCTTCTCAATGAAGTTCTTCTGTCGGTCGAAACAGCCTCGAGCGCATAGTCGTGATTTGACTTCAACGTGTTTGACCTTCCATTTCCTCACCCATGTACAATCAACTATGTTCGCCTTATCGGGTAGGTGGTCTCGAAGTACAGGTTCGAAAATATCATGAGTAACAAAAGCCTTCAACTCCTTATGATCTCCTGCAATAACCAACTTCGCAAAACGTCTCATCTCGTCATCTGTGAGGTTCGCCGTCGAATCATCAACTCGAAAAACCATTGATTCATGCAAATCGTAATGGTAGTATAGATATCGGTCCGAGTCGGAGTAAAGTGTCGGAGATACAAAATCAAAATCATCTGAAAGGTTGCTGATCATCTCGTCATAAATTGCTTCCATACTTTGCTTGTAAGTTCCGTCGGGTAGTCGTTCGCATAGATTGACAATCTTGGGGATGTCAAGGTGGTCAATCGTCTCCTGGTATAAGGCTCTGGTATCTCCATCTGGGTCGTCGCTGTATTCCAAAGTTCTGTCAGTAGAAGTCGAGGGTTGCTCTCCTGCTGGTACTTCATCTTTACGAATGGGAAGTACAGGTGGTTCTGTCGAATCCGCTGGAGCTGGCTGTGTCGAGGACGTACCCGGCGTAGCCGCTGGCAAGTCCGTTGACGATGAAGAAGCTCCTGGTTGATATCTCCCCGTAGAGGTCGTCGGTGGTCGTGGTGGTGACTCAGGCTGCCAAGGAGAGGGCCATGGATATGGCGATGATGATCTTCCTCGCTTCTGAGGTGGTGACTGTGTCGCGTCTGGAGGATCAACTGCTTTCTGCTTCTCCGCTGTGCTTGCCTTGGGCTTGTCCAAGTCGAGAGGAATGTAGGGTAACTCGTCAGGAGTAGCTGGAGTCTGCAGTGAATCCTCTGATCCTTGTGTGTCTCGGTGCTGTGGTTGCAACGAAGGTGGACCCATAGGTGCCTCTCGAGAGATACGTCGAGGTGCTGGTCCAGGTGCTGGAGGTAGGTCGTGATCATGTCCATGAGCTGGTATCTCCTCCATGTCGTCGTCGCTGTCGATGGTCTGGTCGCCTGGGACGTTGAGCTGCGGTGTGCCTGCCGTAGCTGGTGCCGTCGAGGGTTGACCATGCGATGGCTGATCTGGTGGTCGTCCAGGCTCTTGTGGAGGTATAGCATTTGACCGAAAAGGTGGAACTGGTGGTGCTCGAGCTGGCGGTGCTGGTGGATCCCGCGGTGGCTGCTGATCCGGAATAACAATGTCAGAGAGGTCGTCAGGCCAGTCAATCATGCTGATGTCACTCCAGTCCAGCTCTGGTGGATCGAAATGCTTGTCCAGATCCTCGCAATGGTCATAGCTGTAGAGCATCATTGTGCTGTAGTTGATAGATTGCTCGGCTGTATAGCGAAGAGCTATGTCTGGACGTCGTACACGAATATTGTAGTCAGCTCGGTCCTCTCGTCGCCAACGTAGCAGTAGAGCCCACTGTGCATATTCAATCTGAGGAAGTCGACGTACTTGGGAGCCGTACAAGATACCATGCACAGGCTTGAACGTATCGCTGAATATCTTGATGCCCAGGGCCAAAGGCTTGCATGAATCGCAAGCTTCTTCACTGGGAACATATCGATACTGCTCTTGCTGCCATACCAAGCCAAACCAATATATCTTAGTGGGCGTAGATCCATCAACTAAATCCATCAGGTCGTACAGCGTCTCCGAAGGAACCAAAACTCCATCGGCATATATCTGATATGGTGTCAGAAAGGTAGCCGCTGCCTTGACCATCGTAGGGTTGACCAGGTCGTAGTGTATGTATAAGCTGCTCGTGTCATTTTTCTTGTTGAGCTCCATGATGTAGTGCTCAGTAAGAACATGTCGCCGAAGATGTCGTAGAGGAATGATAAGCGGCTGGCCCTGGTGCTTGACTATTGCCGATCCTGCGCGTCGCTCCAGGCTGATGACTTCCGCTGGTCCTCGCCATCCGCATTCGTCTTTCCGTGCTGGTTCTCGCCAAATATCACATATCGTTCCCGGAACGAGTAGCTCCGGCTCGTGCTGGTGCTGAGTTATCTTGGATGCCTGAGCTAGTCGATCTTGAATAACTGACTGTACGATAGCTTGTCGAGCCAGTAGTCGTGCGCGTGACATAGACTCCATGTAGTCAGGACGCTTCTCAAGGGCGCCCGTCATGGATGTGATGGTCTCGCTGTCGATCGCAATCGTCCTCGGTAATTGTCCAGTCAAGGCCAACCTGTGGAGTGCTGCCGCCATAGTTGAGAGTACAGTTGTGGCCGGCACAGCACTCGTAGCAGATGTCGGAGTAACTGAGATCCAATCCTTCTGCTTGACTTGACTGCTTGAGCTTGAGCATAGAAAGCTTAAGAAGAGCTAGATGCCTTTCGACAAGTCCTTTGGTGGTAGCTCCTCCTTTGCCAATAGCCAGTCTGTTGATCTCGAGTCGATCACATAGCTTGGTGGCTTCGTGTCCCATGAGACCTCCTTCCTGATCAGTGAGAAGGTTCTGCATCGCGCCCCAAATGCGTATCCAAAGGTAATTGAGCGCCTTCACCAATACTGGACCTGTCTTGTTGATGAGGTGGTCTCCAGTCTTCCACTTAGTAGCTTCATCAATGAGAATCATGAACGTTTCATCCCAGAGAAAGAACAAATCGTGCTGTACCATCTCGTTGAACACTGTAGCCAGAAACGATTTAATCTGAGGTCGTATGTGTCGTTTAGCCCATTGCTGACAAACTTCACAAGCCTTGCAAATCTCCATGCCCTGTAGAACGATAGCCTGGGGTAAGAGCATGGCCTGCAGCAACTTCATCATGTCCAATGGAGAGTTGTGCCAGAAGCGTTCATGAAGTAGACGCAGTAGTCCGGCACGATCTTTCTCGTTGGCATGAGTCAACTTCTTGGGTAGCTCTCGAAGTTCCATGTTGGGCTTCGTCCGTGATAAGACACGGCCATTGATCTCGATCTTCTCGATGGCGTCGTCAGTAGAAGCCGCCAGTGGTCCAGGCCTCTCTGGTGGAATAGCATATGGTCCATGTGTAGGTCGTGGTTGCTTTCCTCTGAGGCGTCGAGCTTGATCTCGTCGGCCGGGAGGACCGTCGAGTATAATGTCCGAAAGGTGAACGCCCAGGAGAGTGATGATGTAGATCGTCGTCGTGGTGTCTATGTCGTCTTCAGGTGCGTTTCTCCAATCCTTGACTACGCTCATGTGGTAGTGGCCGTCCTTGTTGCCAAGAAATCTGATGCGATCTTTGTAGTCATCAGGATTGCTAAACTCAGTCTCGTCAAACTTGTGTGCTTCCGACATATGGCATTGAGATGTCACAGTCCTGGTCGTGTAAACTTGGCTGAGAGCATGACATAGAACTCGTGCACCTTCCTGTTGTGGTCTACCAGTACCAGGCAACATCAAAATCCGTCCAGTAGGTGTCCCAGGAACGCCGAAACTCATAGTGTAATCGGTGATGGAAAGAATCGCTGCCTTGATCCATTGTGCTTCCGTGGGCGTGAAGGTGTCGAGCGTGATCTTGATGCTCTTGGTGTCGATGTCCTTGAATTCTTCCATGAGGTCGTCCAAGGACTTGGGTCCTGCTGGTGCTGGTAGCTGAGCTAATGGTGCTTCATCTTCTGCCTCGTCATCTGCTGCTGCCGGGAAAGCTCTTGAGGACTTGTTGATAGAGATTCCTGGTTCTTTGGACTCCAGGGCCAAGATATCCTTGCAGAGTGCCGTACAGAACTTCTTTGAAAACATTGCTGCTGCTGCTGTCCGCTTGCGATGCGTCTCTTTATCATAACCTTGAAGATGTATGTGCTCCTTTTTGCAGCTGCAGCGCTTCGCAGAATGACTGAGACAGAAAGTCGAAATCAACGTAGCGTCCTTCTTGTTTCTTCGGCCGTCCTTTTCACTGGAGAAAGCACACATACAAGTATTGTAACGTTGATTCGAATAAGCTGGATGATCAAGGAGGGCTGCCAAGGGAGACTTCGTCCAAATACTAGAAGATCTTGGATTCTCCACAAGATTGTCTCTGAGGTCCTGCTTGATCTTGACAGCGTGTGAGGTCATGAACTTCAACATGGGCATTTCTGATTCTCGTAACTCCATGGTGTCCTTGATGTCGCGTCCAGTGCCCATGTGACTCCAATACTTGCATCTTGGTTCCATAGTCGTAACTCTTGGTTTGAATGTCTTGTCTGCTCTCTGTAACTTGAGTTGATGAGGTCGATGTTTGAGGTCCCATCCGTAGCGTAGGTCAACAGGGAAAAGTACTGCACATAAGAAAGGTAATGATGCCATACAGAGAGATAGATGGGATGAACCTGAACACCAACTCCATAGAATCGGATATCCGCAATAAGGTCCTTTGGCCATTGCTGCCTCGAAAGCGTCGTAGTTCTCGGGCGTGATGACCGGTAGCCAGGTGTAGGTCGCGTAGAACATTTCTGGGATCGAATTGAATTCGGTCCTTGCAACTGCCAACTCCTCTGGAAGTAGGTGTGAAGGAAAGAGTGGTTCGCCATTCCACAGTGAGAAAGATTCCTTTGAAGAAAGAGCTTGCCAATCTCGATAGTATTTCCGTGTTGTAGATGAGAATGAGGTAAGAGTATCTGGAGTGAACAGTTTAGCGTCGTGCCCAGGACTCAATGAAAATGAGTCCCGTGGTCCTCATGTGGTGCTCGGTCGTTGCCGTCGATCATGGATATAAGAGTGACTCCGTGATGATGCTGTCCTTGCTGATGTGCTCCGTCGTCCACTTCCTGCTGATGCTGAAGCACTGTTTTGTTCCACACGTCGTTCTTTTCTTTGTCGAAGTTGTCGATCGGAAGTAAGTAGTGCGATGAGTCCGTCAAGAGAATCCTCTGTGAGCACATCTCGCCATTGCCGAGTCTCAGTCCCAGAAGTCCGTCTTGATTCTGGAAGTGTCCGCACGATATGATGCTGCCGAGTCGTAGCAGAGTCTGTAGTGGAATAAGTCCAGGACAGTTCGCTGACTGACCTGTGATGACATCGCAAGAAAAGTAAGCATGCTTCATTCCAACCAGACCAATAGGAAATACACATATGCCGATGCTGTGCTGGGGCTGAGATGAGATGCCCGTGAACTTGTTCTTTGAACGATACCACATCACGTGTTTCATCAGGCCGCGAGGTCGTAGTAGCTTGTCGAAGATCTCTCGAAGAGTAGCACTCCCGATAAGACCGCGAGCTGCTCCGGGGTCTACGATGAGGCCGATGACGTTGACTCCGTTGATGACCGCCAAGTTCTTGAACGGGTTGCCAGAAGCTGGCAACGCTGCAAACTCCTCTGGTTCGTCCTGAATCTGCGATTCGTCCGGTCTAGGTATCAACATCCAACTTGATGACGTGTCATCAGAGCTCGGTGTGGTCTGCTGCTGAGAAGTGGTCCCTGGTGACTGTGCGTCTTGCTGTGATTGGTGCTGTTGTTGCTGCCGGGCGGCTGAGATATCCAGACAAGAAGAGCACATCACCATCAAGTGTCCTTTGAATCCGTGACATATACAAAACGAACGGTTACACGTGCCGCACTTCGCAATCGCCGCTGAGAAACATCTGTAACAGGTATGAGTAGACGCAGAAACCGAAACTGCGCTTGATGATGCCGAAAAGCTTGAGCTCGTTGCGCCAGTCGCCGTAGCTGCTGGGCCTAACCCAGGTGGATGCCGTGGTTGTCCCTGTCCAACTGTGGTTCTCTCTCCGGTGCCGAATATATCGTCGTATGCTGATCCTTTCCGTGTCGGTGTTCTCTCTGCCGCCGTCGAGGTAGGTATGAACTGGCACGCTCCTGAAGATAGAGGGGTCCGTGTCATGATGTTCTTGTCGTACGTGGATGTCTCATTCGGTATTGCTGCCTGTTCGTCTGGTTCTTCTTGTTCATGGATGGCCGGCAAGGTCGTGTAGCTTCCATATGCGTCGTCTTCGCGATCAGTGTCTTGATAGAACTGTCGTCGTTGGTCGTAGCCTTTTCCTTTTGATCGATATCCTTTCTTGCCACGTCCTTTGCCTTTCTGCTGTCGCTGCTGGAAGTCGCTTCTGCCGAAACGTGGAACATCGCGTCGATGATGGTCGTGAGATCCTCGATTGTCTTGATAGCCTCTGTGCCGATCTCGATCGTATCCTTTGCCGTTGCCACGTCTTTTACCTTTGCGATTTCCTTTGCGATAGCCTTTTCCTTGTCCGTAGTATTCTTCGTCATACTGCTCGTCAGTCTGATACGTGTTGTCCTCTTTCTGATCATCCTCGAGAGGGCAAGTGTCAGAATTGTGCCATCTCGAGCCACATAGCGTGCACTGATCTCCTTGTCGTTTCTTTCCTCCTTTCTTGCCGTTCTTGCCGCCGCCAGTTTTGTCGTCCTTGCTCTTTCCTTTGCCGTATGATCCTTTTCCGCGTGCATTCTGCCAGTAGTCCTCGTCCGGTGTCGATGGGGTTGGGAGAGATGATGAAGTGCCACCTGCTGCTGCGCCTCCGTATCCATCTTGATCTCCATTGTCGTCGTACCAATCATCATCTTCATCATACTCTTCGTCGTACCACTCGTCGTAGTATTCCTCATCATCCTCGTAGTAGTTGTCGTAGTCGTATTCATACTCTCTTGTCCAGGAGTCTGAATCTTCCCAGTAGTTCTTATATCCAACGTGCTGTTCGTTAGCTGCCATCTCGTTCTTGCTTACCTTCAACTGCAATTGAACCATCTCGCGCCATCTGTTGAGATCTCCATTGACTTTCAAGCGTAGATCCGCGAGAGTCTTGTCAGTGAATGTCGTCCGTGACCAGAAAAGCCACGCCTTAGCTGACTCGCCCATTTGTAATCCTCCATATCGTTCAGCTTCTTCGTACAAGTGATCCCACTCGAAGAGATATGAGATGAAGTCCTGACTGGATCCCTGACGTAAAGTAAAGAATCTGTCCAGTGATGTCCAGGCCAAATCTTGATCGTCCAGTCCATACATCTCAAACAATCTGTCATTCAGAATCTTGATTCCACTGTGCTGTAGTGGGGCGAGTTCGTTGCCTTGGCCGTCCAATATTGCTGCAACTCTTGGTAAACTGACCGCCTCGATGCCGCGGTAGTTCACAACATTGCCTGCTTGATCAAGTCGCGTCACGCGTAGATCTTGCGCTGCCCGCAGTGCCGGGCCTTCTAGTCTGCTCATGACCGCTGCGCCGAGCTGGTCCTGTTCCAACCGCGTGAGTCGACTCCATATCTCCAGCGCTTCTCGATACTCACGAATTGGATATGCCCGTGGCCGCCAGCCCGGCGGTATGTCCTTAGAATACTGCTTGAGGGAGAGTGGAGTAGTCTCTGGAGAGGCCAACATTTTTCCAACCGAACTTCAGATAAATAAACCGTGTTTGATCCAACTCTGTGTCTAGTAAGGTATATCTTGATATACTGAAATAACCCAATTATCAGACTACACCAGGTGATGCTAATCTCGTAGGTGTCGTCGGTGCCGTAACTGTATGTCCTGCGGCAGAGAGAGAGCCAGAAGGCAGGGAGCCGACTGGCTCCGCTGCCAAACTCCAGATTCTGATGTAAATCCTGAACTGGAAATATTAAGTTCTTTAAGCGAAAGCTACATGAACTAATGGCAATAAAGATGACAATCTTTGACTGCTTTGACTTGAGCCTTGAGCCAGTACGTTACAGTACGGTACTGCTTCTAGCGTATGAGACAACATGCCTAACAGGTCCTAGACATAATAATCTCAACTCCGCCCCCTCCCCCGCGCCGTCTCAGCGCCCCCGCGCGGCTCCAGCGCCCGCCCAGCGCCCCCTCCGCCCCGACCACTTTATTTCGGCACCGCGCCCCTCCCCCCCGCTCCGCCCCCTCCCCCGCGCCGTCTCAGCGCCCCCCCCCGCGGCTCCAGCGCCCGCCCAGTGCCCCCTCCGCCCCGACCACTTTATTTCGGCACCGCGCCCCCCCTCCCCGCTCCGCCCCCTCCCCCGCGCCGTCTCAGCGCCCCCCCGCGGCTCCAGCGCCCGCCCAGTGCCCCCTCCGCCCCGACCACTTTATTTCGGCACCGCACCCCCCCCGCTCTGCCCCCTCCCCCGCGCCGTCTCAGCGCCCCCCCGCGGCTCCAGCGCCCGCCCAGTGCCCCCTCCGCCCCGACCATTTTATTTCGGCACCGCACCCCCCCTCCCCGCTCCGCCCCCTCCCCCGCGCCGTCTCAGCGCCCCCCCGCGGCTCCAGCGCCCGCCCAGTGCCCCCTCCGCCCCGACCACTTTATTTCGGCACCGCACCCCCCCCCCGCCCCGCCCCCTCCCCCGCGCCGTCTCAGCGCCCCCCCGCGGCTCCAGCGCCCGCCCAGTGCCCCCTCCGCCCCGACCACTTTATTTCGGCACCGCACCCCCCCCCCGCTCCGCCCCCTCCCCCGCGCCGTCTCAGCGCCCCCCCGCGGCTCCAGCGCCCGCCCAGCGCCCCCTCCGCCCCGACCACTTTATTTCGGCACCGCACCCCCCCCCGCTCCGCCCCCTCCCCCGCGCCGTCTCAGCGCCCCCCCGCGGCTCCAGCGCCCGCCCAGTGCCCCCTCCGCCCCGACCACTTTATTTCGGCACCGCACCCCCCCTCCCCGCTCCGCCCCCTCCCCCGCGCCGTCTCAGCGCCCCCCCGCGGCTCCAGCGCCCGCCCAGTGCCCCCTCCGCCCCGACCACTTTATTTCGGCACCGCACCCCCCCTCCCCGCTCCGCCCCCTCCCCCGCGCCGTCTCAGCGCCCCCCCGCGGCTCCAGCGCCCGCCCAGTGCCCCCTCCGCCCCGACCATTTTATTTCGGCACCGCACCCCCCCTCCCCGCTCCGCCTCCCCCCGCCGTCTCAGCGCCCTCCCGCGGTTCCAGCGCCCGCAGTGCCCCCCCGCCCGACCACTTTTTCGGCACCGCACCCCCCCCCCGCTCCGCTGCCTCCCCCGCACCGTCTGAGCGCTCCCCCGCGGCTCGAGCGCCCGCCCAGTGCCCCCTCCGCCCCGACAGCCCCCCCCCATCCTCCGCCCCCTCCCCCACACGTCTCAGCGCTCCCCACGGCTCCAGCGCTCGCCCAGCGCCCCCTCCGCCCCGCCCGCTTTATTTCGGCACCGCAGCCCCTCCCTGCTCCGCCCCTTCCCGGACACCGTCTCAGCGCCCCCACGGTTCCAGCGCCCGTCCAGTGCCCCGCGGCCCCAGTGCCCGGCCAATGTCTTTCCTGCCCCGGTGCGCCCCTTTCGCCCCTTCCCCCCAGTGTTCCCCGCGGCCTCAGCGGGGCCTTCTCCGTATGGTTCCCTTCCGCCCCGCCCATCTTCTTTCCGCCCTCGCGAAGTAACACACGAGCGCCACAAAACGCTTAGGACATCGGGGATCCGGGCCATTACGAAATCGCAATTCTGGTTGCAGCAGCAACAAGAAACTGGGGATCCGGGATTCGCCCTCTGGAGCCCCTCTTGCGGCCTTGTTTTGTTCACTCCTTCTGCGATGTCTGGCATCCTCTCCCCCCCCCCTCCTCCTCCACATCCTCCTCCTCCCCCTTCCTTTTTGTGCAAGAGCCATGGCACACGTGCCACTTGTATAAAAAACCCGCACCGGCCCATCCAAAATCAATCGCCAAGCGAATCGCCCTGCTCAGGTATGTGGGACGTGTAGCAGCATGCAGTCACGCTCTCGGAGCTGGGAGGCATCTTGGGGCCATCGATCGTCGTGGGGTCCTCTTCGGGCAATGTTGGAGGCCTTTGGCCCCCCCTTGGGCTCTGTTGAGGCCCTCGTGGAGACCTCGAGGGGCCTCTTAGAGCCATCGTGGTGGCCATCGATCAAAGAAGGGGGGGCCCTTTTTGTCGCCCCCCGAAGGTCAGCAAATTGCGTAGTGGGCCCTTCTGGGGGCGCTCCCTGATTACATCCTTGGGCAGTCTTGAGGCTCTCTTGGGGCCATCTTGAGGCCTCACGGGCCCATCGGAAGCGAAAAGGTGAGGCGGCCGCACATGTTGAGTCTCCACACGTTCTGACGAGGTCTTGGCCTCTCGGGGGGGTCCTTGCCAGGCTCCGTGGCCACTCGGCGCCGTCCTTGGACGGCCATGGCGCCTTTTTGGGAGGCATGCTGGAAGCTGTCTTGACCATCTTGGGCTATCGTTTGCGATCGTGGAGGCCATGTTCGGCTGTAGTGTGGGGCCCTCCTGGGGGCCAGACCCAGAGAGAGGGGGAAGGGGGGAAGGTGAACCTTTCCCCCAGGGATCGGAGGGGGGAGATTCGGCACCAACACCACGGGGGGGGGGCACCTCCAGCGAGGATGTCCACGATGCCTCCCCGAGCTTGAGGGTGGGGTTGCCTCGAGCGAGAGGGGGGGATCACACCACCAGGGAGATCCCCGTGGCTCCTCGCATCTCCTCGCCCTGGTGGTGTTGGTGTCGCCTTTCCTTCTTCCTACAGGGGAGGATGATTCCGGAAACACTCATGCGCTATGGCACGTACACCCAAAGGGCGTAGGTGGGATTGCGCGTTGCTTGAGGCGCCCCCGTGCAAGTTGTGGCCAGAGCCTGGTGGCAGCAGCCTGGCTGGCTCAGGCTCCTGGGACCTCGAGGCCTGCCCTGGGCACCAAGCCTTTTATGGTTCGATTGATGGGTCCTGGTTCCCTGGCCCTGGCAGGTTACTCTTGCCGCCCGCACATGCAGCCCCTCGCAGCGTAGCGTATCATAGCAGGTCGCACACATCTTGTGCACGGCATTGCACAGCACCGCCGACCACAGCGCAGCTATCATGGACGGCGAGCCAATCACGGCACACCACGGTATCATAATTGGTTCAAGCCATTCGGGCTCAAGGAGACAGCGCAGGCACGCGCACGCGTCTTTAGCCTCCAGCTGGCTGGGGTTGTCTACTGTACACAGTGGGCACAGCCACCACAGTGTTGGACCCCTGACCAGACGTGGAGGTTCGGTTCGGCACAAATTCTGGGCATCCGCCAGCTCATAATTCTGCGGTGCCTTCGTGAAGACTTGTTGTCCGATGCCGACGACGTACAAGGACAGTACCTACAAGGAGGTTCTCTGCTGGACTGCGAACACAAAGATCAAATACAGACCAAACCCAAAGAGCGGCAAGAGCTTCATTCGATATGCGAAGTACGAAAGAAGCAAAACACCAGCTGAGGCAATGGCAAACGGATCTTTCGCTCAGGACCTCTTCTTCGATCCCAGAGCTTGCGCCATTCCGCCGGCCGGCCGCCAGAAGGGGACCTGTGCGGTGTCCGATGTTTGTGTTGCGGGCGCATTCCTGCCTTGGGGCCTGCGTGCAGTTGCCCCCCACACAGAATATGTATGTATATATCTATATATACATATATATATATATATACACACGCTGGTCGTTGAAAGTAGGTATTTCTGGCTTCCCAGAGCCCAATATACTTCAAGCGCCTTCCTACTGCAAGAACCGACGCGTTTTTGCTGTGTTGTGTTATTCTCTGGGAGGGCCTGGGCCCAATATACTTAATCCACCTTCCTACCTCATTATTTTACCTACTTCTTCCGACCGACGTGCATATACATATATATATATATATACGCACACACTCAGACACCCTCCAGTGGATCATTCCTGTGCCTCGGGGAGGGTGGTGGTCTACAGATCACCGCTGGGAGCCCGCGGCGCTGTGCGTTGCCGCCCTCCCTGAGGGTACATGCACGATTCGGGTGTCCGTGTGTGTGTGTGTGTGTGTGCACGTGCGTAATACGTCCTGGCATAGCTCGGGCGTGTGCATTTTTTTTTCTCGGCGAGGGCCCTGGAGGAGCATCCTGGATTATCGAGCAGACAAAAACACGCACGAAACTGAAACATGCACAGGGAATGTACGTCCAAGCGATGGCAAGACGTGTATATATACACACATATATATACATATATTTGTATATCTATATATGTATATATATGTGTATATATGTATATATATATATATATGTATGTATGCGCTTTGGAACTGTCGACGCGCTGTCTTGGGCAATCTCGGAGGCCTCTTTGGACCTCCCGAGGAGGCCGGAAGGCCGAAGGAACCCTTTGCAAGGGCGTCCGAGCAGCCCAGGGGGGGGTTCAAGCAGCCGGGGGAATCCGAAATTCGTTAGGTGGGGGGGGCACCTTTTCGGGGGTCCCCGGCCTTATATGTATGTATATATTGATGTATATATTGATGTATATATATGTATGTGTGTATAGCCCCTCGCGGCCGGCCCCCTCTCTATCATAATGGGATGTAACAGAGTCGCGTCGGTGCGTCTCGGCGCTGCCTTGGCGCAGCTGGGAACAGCACGCGGGGGCGGATAGGAATCATCAGCGCACATTGAAGCGTTGGCGTTATCGAAGACGCCTACGGCGAATCACCGCCGCCCCCTGCCTTTTTGGAAGCGCCTCTGTGGCCGACAGTTGGGCCAGAGCTTGGCCAAGCTATCGGGCCAGTTGTTCCCCAAGTCGGTTTGGAAAGACTTCGGGGAACGCGTGGGGGAGCAAGAAGAGGAGGAGGGGGAGGATGAGGAATTATTCACTGCGTGGAGCTCCCCAGATGTGCATCTATTCGCATGGACCTGTCCGCCGTGAATGTCTAGGCGCAAGAGCTTTCGAATATAAATGGGCTTCAGTTGTGAGGGTCTGGTCATGAATCGAATTGCGAATGAATTGGAGTGTGAATGAGCCTCAGTAGTACGAGCGCGTCTCTGCGCATGAGCCCGGGGCCTCCTGGGGCCTCCTGAAACCTACTGGGGCTTCCTGGGGTCTCCAGGAGCCTCATGGGGCCTCCTGGGACCTCCTAGGGAGGATTCGTGTCCCAGGAGAGGCCCAATATATAGCAACAGACGTACATACAACATTGCGGATTGGAGCCACAGGAGAAGGGCAATATATATATATATATATATAGGAGCACACGTAAAACACCAAGCACTCGTGCCTCTGGAGAGGCCCAACATATACGTAGGAACATAAGTCAAACATTTAGGATTGTGTACACGGGAGAAAGACGATCTATCGAAACAGACGCATACCATCAAGGATTCGTGCTCCAGGTGAGGCCCAATCTATAGGAGCATACGTAAAACACATGGGATTGGAGCCACTCCTGTTGCCTTCTGGGGCCTCCTGCTCCTGGGGCCTCTCGCGGCCTCCTGTTGCCTTCCGAGGCCTCCTGGCTCTTCCTGTGGCTTCCTGGGGCCCCCTGCTGCTTCCTGAGGCCTCCTGGAGCTTCCTGGGGCCTCCTGGAGCCTCTTGGGACATCCTGTGACCTCTTGAGTCTTTCTGTGGCCTCCTGATACCTCCTGGGACCTCATGTGGTCTCGTGGGGCCTCCTGGAGCATGTTGGAGCCTCCTGTGGCATCCTGTGGAGAATCTGTGCCCACGAGTCTGGCCACCAAAACAAGCAAACCGATCGAGACATCCTCAAAATCTGGCCCACCTGGTGGGTGAAAATGAGCGCCTCGCTCGAGACATCCTCCAAATCTCCTCCGAAAGCGAAGGATGTTGGGACAGAAAACATGCAAACCGCTTGAGACATCCCCACAAAACGGCTGCGAACGGGACCGTGCACCACCCTTCGGCGGCTCCCCTTAGGGGGGTGACAATGAGCGCCTCGCTCGAGACATCCTCCAAATCTCCCCCGAAAGCGAAGGATGTCGGGACAGAAAATAGGCCCATCGCTTGAGACATCCCTACAAAACGGCAGCGAACGGGACCGTGCAACACCCTTCGGCGGCTCCCCTCAAGGGCGTGAAAATGAGCGCCTCGCTCGAGACATCCTCCAAATCTGCTCCGAACGCGAAGGATGTTGGGACAGAAAACAGGCAAACCGCTGGAGACATCCCCGCAAACCGGCAGCGAAAGGGACCGTGCAACACCAGGGGGAGTGGCAGGGGCTCTGTGGGCCCCGGAAACGGCAGGGCCGTTTTTTCACCGTTTCCAGAAAATGCGAAACAGTAAAAAAACGGCGACCGGAAACGGAAAATTAGCCTGACGAAGGACCCAACCATATGCAGGTGTGAGTACCGCAATTGTGATTCCTTTTTTCGGTGGTGATCCCTATGAGGCAACGATATGAGGCAACGAACCGTGCTAGGGGTGTGCCGACATGAGTGGCGTGGTACACGACGCGAACGAAAACGTTTTATCTGAGTACGTAGGGAGACTGAGCGCGGGTGAATCTGAGCGCGAGTGCGTCTGACTGTGAACGAATCTGCGTGCGAGCGAGTCTACGTGCATGAATGCGAGTACGCCAATGCATGGTGCAATTGTATATGAATGCTAATAGTTTGTGAATGACTGCCTCTGAGTACTCGTGACGCTGGGCGTGGCCGCCGCAAGGAGCTTCCCCGGGACTCCCCGACGGCATCGCCCGCGTGCCGCGACGCCACCGCGAGGATCGCGCCCGCTTCCTCCCCTTCTTTTACTCCCTCTTTGCCCGCGCGCTCAAAAGTCCAAAGCTGCGGGCGCAGCGCAGCGCGGAGTCCCAGCGACGCGCGCAGGTCGCCCCGGAGGGGTCCCAGCGACGCGCGCAGGTCGTCCGCTGCGCGCAGCAAAAAGAGCTAGCTGGCTGGCTGATAGCGGTCAAGGCTCTTGCCGCTGGGCAGAGCGACGACGGGCGAGCGAGGCGCTGAACTCCGACGGCCTCCGGCGGAGGTGCACTGGTTGGGGGAGACGCAAGCGGACTGCGCCACGGGGACCTTCGGTGGAGTTCCCTATGGGGCTACGAAGCGTGTGAGGGATGTGCCGAAATGGGTGTGCGGGACGCATGCGGGCACACCCACTGGGACCTTCGGTTGGGCTCCCTATGAGGCCACGAAACGTGTGAGCGGTGCGCCGAAATGTGTGTGCGGGACGCATGCGGGCACACCCACTGGGACCTTCGGTGGAGCTCCCTATGGGGCCACGAAACGTGTGAGGGGTGTACCAAAATGGGCGTGCGGGACGCATGCGGGCACGCCCACTGGGACCTTCGGTGGAGCTCCCTATGGGGCCACGAAACGTGTGAGCGGTGCGCCGAAATGAGTGTGCGGGACGCATGCGGGCAGACCCTTGAGACCTTCGGCGGAGCTCCCTATGGGCCCCTATGGGGCCACGAAGCGTGTTAGGGGTGTGCCGACATGGGTGTGCGGGACGCATGCGGGCACACCCACTGGGACCTTCGGTGGAACTCCTTATGGGGCCACGAAACGTGTGAGGGGTGGGCCGAAATGGGTGTGCGGGGCGCATGCGGGCACACCCATTGGGACCTATGTGGAGCTCCCTATGGGGCCACGAAGCGTGTGAGGGGTGGGCCGAAATGAGTGTGCGGGACGCATGCGGGCACACCCATTGAGACCTTCGGTGGAGCTCCCTATGGGGCCACGAAGCGTGTGAGGGGTGTGCCAAAATGGGCGTGCGGGACGCATGCGGGCACACCCATTGGGACCTTCGGTGGAGTTCCCTATGGGGCCACGAAGCGCGCGAAGGGTGTGCCAAAATGGGCGTGCGGGACGCATGCGGGCACACCCATTGGGACCTTCGGTGGAGCTCGCTATGGGGCCACGAAACGTGTGAGGGGTGTACCGAAATGTGTGTGCGGGACGCGTGCGGGCACACCCACTAGGACCTTCGGTGGAACCCCCATATGGGGCCACGAAGCGTGTGAGGGGTGTGCCGAAATGGGTGATGACGATGATGATGGTGGGTGGAAGAGGAGGAGGAGGAGGAGGAGGAGGAGGAGGAGGAGGAGGAGGAGGAGGAGGGAGGAGGAGGAGGAGGAGGAGGAGGAGGAGGAGGAGGAGGAGGAGGAGGAGGAGGAGAAGAGGAGGAAAGGAGACGCGGGGACCGTTTCTTCAAAACGAGGACCCAACACCACAGGATGGTTGGGAAAAACGGCTCCAGGATTGGAGCCGGAGCCGGAACCGGTCAAACAACGGCGACGGAACCGGTACAAAATTGCGTCGGAACCGTTAAAAAACGACAAAAAACGGAACCGGTAAAACATGGACTTGTCGCTTCCAGGGCCCACTAGGGGGAAGGGGGCCTCATGCGAACCGTACCCCTACCCCCCACGATTTCTGAGGGGGAGGGTGGGGTTCATTTCGTTCGGGAGCTCCCGAGCGAAGTGAACCCCACCCTCCCTCTCAGAAATCGTGGGGGGCAGGGGTCGGGTTCGCATGTGCCCCCCTATTAGGGGGAGGGGGGGGGAGGGGGAGGGGGTCTGGCTCTGGACCTCTGCGCAAGGAGACTGCTTGCAGCAGCGCGTCCTGCGGGGGAGGCCTCGCGTGCCCGAGGCAGGTGCCGAGGACACGGCCAAGATCCACTCTATGGGGGGAGGGAGGCGGTGCCAGGGCCAGCGCCGATCGGCAAAGCCAGGAATCCGAAAGCGGTCGCGTGGCCTCTTGGGGTCATGTGCTGGGGTCATGATGTTCCAACCTACGCTTGTCTTGGGCACCAGAAAGAATCTCGAGCACCAAAAGAGTCTCCAAAAACTCTAGGGTTTTCACGTGTCGGGCCCTGTTCGGCACTGTTTCGACACTCTTTTGACAATATGTTGACACTTTTCTCGGTGCTCGAAATTCTTTCTGGGATGTGGTCCTTAAGTGCGATGGGAGCAACATAATGCTGGGAGTCTTGGGGGCCATCTTGTCAGGAGGGCTGCCAGGGTCCCTACAGGTTCTCCTGCTTCGGCCTCTCTTGGGGCCTCTTGAGGGTTTTGTTTTGCCTTCTTGGAGGCCTCTGGGGCCGTGTTGGGGCCCTCTGCTGGCGTTTCCAGGCCCTACGGGGGATCTCCAGGGCCGTCTTGGCCAGTCCCGCGCCGTTCAGGGTTTGCGGACCCTCGAAAAGTGGACAACGAGAGAGCATGATTTGTGCCTTTGAAAGCCCGCTCGGGGTTTTTGGGGGCCCCCAGTTCGGCGTGTTGGGCCGCCTTGAAGCTATCTGGGGTGTTTTTGATGCCTTTCTGGCGCGTCGTAGCCCTGCTGAGTTTGAATTCTGGAGGCGCCAGGGGGGCGTTGATGAGCTCGTCGCACCCCCACCCTTAAACGAGTTTTGGGGCCCTGGGTAAGGAGGATCGGGGGGGGCGCAGCCAGCTGCCTCCCACGCCTTTTCACCCCTGGCAAGCGTGCGTCGGCGGATTATGAGCACGGGCACATCACGGTTGTGGGAGGTGAAAAGAGGAAGCACCCCCTTAACCCCGATGATGAGACCGAGGACTGGTCCAAGCTGGACAAGATGCTCGCGCGAATGCACCGCTCATGGAAAACTTGGAGCAACACCTTCGAGGTCGCGAAGAGCCTTGGGGTTGATCGGAGGCAGTTGACATCAGGAAAACAAGATGGTGAAACTGCGGGGATGCGTGCAGGACGCCTGGCAGCAAACGAAATGGCGAAGATGATCCTGAAGGCTGCAGCAACAGAACAACGTAAAATCGATGATGATGATGTCGTCGCTGTGTTGCAGCTTTGGGGATTCAAGAACAATGTCAGCCGACAGAATGTGATGAAGGAAGGTGTTAAGGTTGTATTCAGCGATACGCTCGGTTGCGTCGCGAGCTATGATGGCGCCGTACTTGTTACTGCAGCAACGTCCGAGTACCCCGCCTTCGCTAAAGTATTGTGCAGACGGCTGAGCGACCACATGCCAAAGGAGTTCAAGGAACACAGTTTCGGCTGGACCAGCATTAACGTGAACGCGAACTATGCTGGCCGCTTGCATCGAGATGCTAACAACGAAGGGCCCTCCTTCATCAAGGCCTTCGGGAACTTCACAGGAGGGCAGCTCAACTACTGGGGAGATGACAAAAAGGATGAAGGAACTGTGGAATCCTGCTGCGCCCTCAAGGATAAAATCACATTTGACATTTCGAAGCAGCTCTTGCTCTTCGATGGCAATAGGGGGCACAGCGTTGAGAATTTCAAAGGTGACCGCTACAGCCTCGTTTATCCGAGAGGCGTACGTCATTCCGCCAGCCCCCATACAGTCGGGGCGCTGAGGAAGGAACCCTTTTCGTTGGGGAGGGGCTCGGTGTTCCTTAGTTGTTTTGTAGTTCGCCTCTGGTTTTGCTTAGGGTTTTGATGGGAAGTCGAAGTTTAATTTATGGGAAAAAGGGGCCTTGGGTTCCTTAGGTCAACGCCCCGACTGTAATAGTGACTTTGTCAAGAGTCGTGCCACCGAGCCTGGCCTGGGGATCCTGAGCCCTGGGGGTGCATATGTGAGGGTCCCCATGGAGTGCCTCTCGGGGGCCTCTTGGAGGGCCCTCGAGGGCATCTGGTTGGCCTCTCGGGGGCCTCTGGGGTGCCTCT
The DNA here is from genome assembly GCA_963575745.1 of Prorocentrum cordatum. Taxonomy (NCBI): domain Eukaryota; class Dinophyceae; order Prorocentrales; family Prorocentraceae; genus Prorocentrum; species Prorocentrum cordatum. The sequence continues at coordinate 915,498 of CAUYUJ010016593.1, forward strand.
CGGAGGTCTCTTGGGGCATCTTGGGGACGTTCTGGGGTCACTTGGGGGGCTTCGGGGCGACCGCGGCGGGAAAGACTCCGGAGTTCACTTCTCAGTGCCCTGGACCCGTTTTGGGGCCCTTCTGGACCGTATTAGTGTCCCCTGGGGCCGTCTTGGAGCCTGCTTGGGGTCCTCTTGGGCCGTCCTGAGCCGTCTTGGAGCCCTCTTGGGGGGCTCATGGGCCGTCTTGGGACGATCTTGGGGGGCCCTTGGGCCGTGTTGGGCGCCGCGAAAACGGGAGACGAGCATGCCAGAAATATCCGTCTTACGACGGGAATGGGAGGATGTTTGCCCCTTGGGGCCCTTTCGGCGGCACTTTGGGAGCACTCGTGGGCTGTCTTGGGGGCCACGAGGGACGTCTCGCCATCTGGGACCCTCGCGCGGCTACCTTGGGCCATCGCGACGCTTATGCGGCCTGTCTTGGCGAATTGTTGAGCCTTCTTGGGCCGTCTCGGCGCCTCGGAGAGGGTGCCAGGGATGCGCCTGGGAGCTCGAGCCCCTACCCCGATTCCCCCCAGGGTTTCCCCCATGGTTTCCCCCAGGGTTTCATCCAGGGTCTCCCCCTTCGAATTGGATTTAAAAAGCCCAGGGGAGGGAGAACGGGGACAGCCAATCATCTCACACGCCTTCTGCACCACCGGCACGCGGGGGTCGGCGGACTTTTGCACTGGCCAGTTCTTCAAGGCCAACAAGACGGTTCGCGGAGAGCTGGAGCGATGCGGTTTCCATTTTCCGACAAAAGAGGGCTTGAAAATTGCAAAGGATTTGCTCGGGAAGCCTCGTGGGTACAAGGCACTCAGAAATACCACGGCAGCCGCAGCAGGCTCCTCAAAGCCCATGGCGATCACTTGGCCCCAGAAAGCTCACAAGAAACACAAGCTCAACTTCCTGTCGAAGGAGATGCAACATAAGGCCAAGCTGGCAGTCAAGGACTTGACTCAGACTGTGGACACCTGGCAGGCAAGCGCCAAGGAGTGCACCGACACAAAGTTCACTGGTTACAAAGTGTGTTACGAAACGCTGCCGGACAAGCGTCGCCGATGCAACATCTCGGGCGGGTGGTATTGTGGGATGGCGTACACGGGAGGGAAGCAGAAAAAGGCCCTAAGGGGCCTTTGAGGCCCCCATTGCGGGCCCCTGGTGGCTCGAAAAAGAGTCTCAACCTCCAGGGGCCCCTTCCTTCACGCCTCGTTTAGGTCACCCCCCGACACCATCCGCCCGAAGATCTTTATGATTGGAGTTTCAGGTGGGCCGATTCTCCACCACCACTACCACATGTAGGAGTGGGAGGAGAAGGAAAAGACAGGAGGCGGAGGACCTCCCCATCCTCCTTTCTCCCCCGTCCTACCTGTGGTAGTTGTGTTTGAACACTGGCCCATCATCAGGTGGCAGGCGCCTGGCGGTCAGTGGCGATGAGGAGGAGGTGGGCGCAGGGAGGTATGCCTACAAAAAGGTGGAGGAGTTTCCGTGCGGACCAGGCACTCACTATCGTTTAACCGTCCCCCATGCCCATCCCCATCAAAACCCCCACCATCTCAGCGCCCCAGGTGGGGATACGCCCTTCGAAACCCACAGAGAGCGGCCTACATCCCCATCTAGGCGGACAGATCGGCCAGAGGGGGCCAAGCCACGCCCATGGGGAGTGGGGTCGGCTAAACGATGCTCAGGAATCGAATCGTCACGTCTCTCTGAGGTTCGGGAGTGGTGCGAAAAGTTGGGTGCAAAGTCGGACCCAAGAGCAGGACGGAAGCGCGTCATCCGATCCTACGCCAACAAGGTGGGTGGCGAGAAGCGAGAGCTGCTCAAGCGCAGAATGCCTGCCTCTGCGAGCTCAGCGCCTGGGAAGAGGGCACGTGCAGCCGGTGCTTGAAGCGTTGCCCGGCAGAGATGAGTTTGGGATTTGGCACGGCGTCCATGGGGTTATGGACAACATGTCTTCCGATCTATGGCACGACTTGTGCGGGCGAACATCAACTGCAATGGGGTGAAGCTTGATGATGTGGTGCATTTGTTCTGGGATAGCTGACCGATCCAGCCAGTGTACTCAGGTAGGCCAGTGGGTGCGGATAGGGAGTGCACACATTTACAGTGCAGCGGGTGATTCCCTAAGAAAGAAGCCAGCATAGCGAACCACAGCAGTGTAGACCACGTGCATTCCGTTCACTTCGTTTTATATATGCCCCAAATTGGTGTTGTTCAGACATTCTCAGCTTATTGCGAAGGTGTTACGACCAGCGCCACCGACCCTGAAGGGGAACGACGAAGACGGCGGCGACGACGACGACGACGACGACGACGACGCTCGCGAGCCCTCGTAGGGGGCCCTTGTGGGCCCTGTTGGTCTCGGGACCTCCCCGGGGACCAGGCGGTCCACCCCTTAGGGTTACGTCGGGCCTGTCCTTCTGCTGGGGGAATATTCAGAGATAGTGGTCGGCGGATTCTGTGCAAGAGGGCCGCTTCCAACATTCTCTCGATGTAAAGTGTTCTCTTGGGAATGACTGTCCCCTCAGGTTTTCCTTTGACGCACACCCCCATTTGTCAAAGACGTGGACCTTCGACAATCAAGGCAGATACTCTTAGTATATTACCACCAGGTCGTTGACCTTCTCCCGCCGCAGTCTTTCAGTACGCCCCCTTGGGATGTCCAAATGCAGGCGTGTCGCAATCTAGCAAGTACCATGGACAAATGCAGAACGGAGAAAGTAACTATGAGGTGGAGGGAGAAAACAAAGGTGAGGACGGAGGGTGGTGTGTTGGATGTACGTTGTGGATCGGAGGAGGAAGGAGGAGGCAGAAGGAGGCAGGAGGAGGCAGGAGGAGGAGGCGGAGGAGGAGGAGGGACGAGGAGGAGGAGGGATGAGGGAGGAGGAGGAGGGAGGAGGGAGGAGGGGGAGGGGGAGGAGGAGGAGGAGGAGGAGGAGGAGGAGGAGGAGGAGGAGGAGGAGGAGGAGGAGGAGGAGGAGGGGAGGAGGGAGGAGGAGGAGGAGGAGGAGGAGGAGGAGAGGAGGAGGAGGAGGAGGAGGAGGAGGAGAGGAGGAGGAGGAGGAGGAGGGAGGAGGAGGAGGAGGAGGAGGAGGAGGGAGGAGGAGGAGGAGGAGGAGGGAGGAGGGAGGAGGAGGGAGGGAGGAGGAGGAGGGAGGAGGGAGGGAGGGAGGAGGGAGGAGGGGGGGGGGCTGGGCAGGAGAACTCCTCCGGCGACGGGCAGCCCCCACCCCGGCCACCGTGCCTCCGTAGGCGGGCAGGCCCCCCGCGGGGCCCGGAAGGACTGCAGGCGAGGGGCACGAAGGCGTTGTCGGGAGCTGGTTGAGCCCATATTGGCTCCACAACGCAACTGCCGGGGGCTTCGCCCAACGATAACAACGATACCAACGACAACGATAGCCACGACAACAACGATGACAATGACACCGACGACACCAACGGCACCAACGACAACGACGATAATCACGATAGCAACAACAACGAGAACAACAACAACCACGCTAACAGCGGTAACAACAACGGTAACAACGATGACAACGACGACAACGATAACAACGGCAACCATGACAACGGTTATAACGACACCAACGATATCAGCGATAACAATACCAACGATACCAATGACAACGATATCAACGATCGTCATGACAACGAGAAAACAACATCAACACTGTCAACGAACACAACGTTACCAACGATAATGATAGCAACGACATCACCGAACACAATGATAACACCGACAACGAGAACGATAACAACGATAGCCATGCTGATACCGTTGTCATCGCTGTAATCGCTGTGATCGCTTTTGTCGTTGTTATCGTTGTCTCCCAATCGGAGGACGCGTAATTCCAAGCCTCCTGGTTGTCGGAGTAGATGGAGGAGGAGGAGGAGGAGGAGGAGGAGGAGGAGGAGGAGAAGGAGGAGGAGGAGGAGGAGGAGGAGGAGGAGGGGGGATCGGGTTAGATGAGGTCGGAGGAGCGCTGCATCGCCGATGCATCGTCGACGCATCTGCGGTGCGGCTCGATGTGGGGCCCAATGGATTCTCCACGCCGTCGTCGCGGATGCATCGCCGACGTCGCCGGTGCATGTGCATCGCCGATGCATCGGCGATGCGGCGAGATCCTCCGACCCCATCTACTCGGACCCCGTCTAGGATCGAAATCTCCCACCACCATCACAATATGCAGGACGGGGGAGAAGGGAGGATGAGGAGATCCTCTTCCTCCTCCTCCTCCTGCTCCTCCTCCTCCTCCTCCATCTCCTCCCTCTCCTGTCTACGGTAATGGTGGCAGTCACCGCGCTCGGGAGCTCCCCGCGGGGACCTCCGCAGAGGCCTCCAAAGGAGCGGAGACCTGCGGAGACAGAACTCCGGTTGACGCAAGAGGGGGTCACGCTGCAAGGGGGTGGTGCAATAGTCTAGGCTTCCTAGGTGGGGTCGGAGTAAATGGGGTCGGAGGATCGCACCACATCGCCGATGCATCGCCGATACATCGCCGATGCGGCTCGATGTGCAGCCCGATTTGCGTCACGTCGGCGTCGCCGATGCATCGCCAACATCGACGTTGCGTCGGCCAGTCTATCGCCGATGCATCGACGATGTATCGCCGATGTATCGGCGATGCGGCGCGATCCTCCGACCCCATCTACTCCGACCCCATCTAAGAGGCCTCTAAACAGATCTGGTGCAATAGTTCTGTGGGTTGCAGTAGATTTGGGTCGTGCTACACATTCTGGGTCGCACATGTATTCCTTGGTATTCGCGTGCCGTACGGTAGATGCAATAAAATGCAATACAATGCTCCAGCGCAGTACGTTTGCAAGGCTATTGACCCGCATCTAGTTTGACCCCCCCCCATCCAAAAAGTGAGAAGGAGAATGCCTTCTCAGAAGGCGGCGTTCGGTAGCAGATGATGGGGGCCTGGTGTACCCTCTGAATTCTGTTTTTCGCGTCGGTCGGCGTCGGTTTGCGCCCAGGGGTCGACGAGACGGCGCCGATTCGGCGTCGGCCAGCGTCGGGCCAGCGTCGCTTCATCGTCGATGAGGGCAGTTGCGGCGTGGACTGGAGTCGATTCGCAGGAGCCGCGACAAGATGAGGAGGAGGAGGAGGAGGAGGAGGAGGAGGAGGAGGGAGGAGGAGGGAGGAGGAGGAGGACCACCGAAGGCGGCGGGGCTTCTCAGCAGGTCCCTCGCCGCCTTCGGAGAGGGGCTCTCCCGTGCCCGCCGCGCGGCACAGGGGGAGACATGCCCCGCCCGCGCCGAGCGCACCGCCGGGGGGGGCCCGGGGCTCGTGGTGCGTGCGTCCTCGGCCACAGCCAGGGGCAACGATACGAGGGGGATAGGCATAATGCGGGATAACGATTAATAAAAACATTGGAGAGAAGGATGAAACAAAAACTAGTTTTCTGCTATTTCTGCACAATTTTCTGACTGGAGGAGAACGATTAAAAAAATAGTTTTCCAGCCCGCGGCCGGTTTTCTCTAATCGTCATCCCGGGCGCCGCCGCGTGAAGACGACCCCCAGTCATTTATTAATCGTCATCCTCCATTACGGGGGGATAGGCACAGGGGGGATGCGTCGACCCCCAATCGCCGATGGATCACCGACAGGGGCCAGACAGCCCCAACTTGCCCATGGAGGTGCGGATTCACGATCGGAGGCCCATCGCCGATCTTTCGGCGATGTATCGCCGATTCCAGGTCGATGCATCCCCCCCCCTATGCCAGTACCCCCCTATCGTTGCCCCTCACACAGCTCGGCGCGGCGAGCTGCAAGCCGACCCTGCAGTCGGGTAACACATTTGCTGGTGAGACTCTTGGCGAGGTTGTGTCCGTCCAGTCCGAAGAGGTTGTGTCCGTCCAGTCCGAAGCTTGTGGCGCTCCGCGCGGATCTCTTGGGTCCGCGCTGGGCCCCCACGGCGGCGCCTCCAGCGCCGCCCCTGGCGCGCTCCGTGCGCCATGGGCGGGGGTCGGGGTCCGGCGCAGATTCAAGAAATCCGCGTGGGGCGCCAAGAGTTTTTGTTCATGCAGTTCTTTCTTCTATGTCCGTCTAGTGACGATAATTCGTTGGGGCCGTGGTGGAGGCGTCGCTCGTCTATTTGTCCACTCATGCGACAGCCGCTAGCTCCGCCCGGCCGACCGACCGACCAGGCGACCGAACGACCTGACGACGGGATAACGACCGACGGCGACGATCGACGAATGATAACGACGACGACGACGACCGACCGACCGACCGAACGGATGACCGAGCGACCCAGCGGCCAAGCGATCGAGCGGCGGACGACAACAACCACGACCGACGACGCCCACCGACCGACCGACCGATCGACGACGACGACCGACCGGCTGGCCAACCGAGCGATCGACGACGACGACCGACAGACAACGACGACGGCAACGACCACCGACCGACCGACCGAGTAACCGACAGATAAACGGCGATCGAACGGCGAGGACGACGACCGACGGCGACGACCGAAAGATAACGACGACAGACCGACCAACCAACAGCGATGAATGACGACGACGAAGACAACGACGGACGGACCGACCCACCGACCGACGACGACGTCCGTCGACAACGACCGACGCCGTCGTAAAGTTTTAGAGGGCCAAATCTAGAAGGCCGACCGCGACCGGCCAAGATCAAATTCTGGAACGCGCGTGCCGGGTAAAATTCTAACAGGGAGCACTTCGAGGATGCGGCCGACCTTACCCCTCCCCCCCCGGAGACTGGGGATCCGCATTTAGTAGTCCGCCGATCTGGCGTGTGAGTTGAAGAAGTCTAAGCTGAAGCAGCTCTGCTTCAGCATGAGCTTTAGCTCTGCTTGGGAGGGGGGGAGGGAGGGGGAGGGGAACCTCATCAACTGACGAATTCAGTGTTCGGCACCTCCCCCCCCCTGCCAGCCCTCCCCCCTCGATTTTGCCCCCCCCCCCCCCCCCCCCCCCCCCGGAGTTTTGCTCTGCAAGGGTGAGGGCAGGTGAGGGGGGGGGGGCGCTCTGCAAGGGGGGGGGCTGCAAAGGGGGGGGCCCTCTCAGGCGGGAGCGGGAGCTGCAGGGAAAAGGCGGGAGGGTCCGCTTTGCAGATGGGCGCTCTGCAAGGGGAGGGGGGGGCAGGAGAGAGGGGGGGGGGAAAGGAGAGGGACATGGGAGAGGGGAGGGGGGGACAGGAGAGAGGAGGGGGGGAGAGGGGAGGGGGTGGACAGGAGAGAGGGGGGGGACAGGAGAGGGGGGGGGGAAAAGGGAGAGAGGGGGGGGGACAGGAGAGAGGGGGGGGGGTACAGGAGAGAGGAGGGGGGGGTGGCCGGGATCATCACCATCTCCATCATCATCATCATCACCATCGCCATCGTCACATCATCATCATCATCATCATCATCATCATCATCATCATCATCATCATCATCATCATCATCATCATCATCATCATCAGCATCATCATCAGCATCATCATCACCATCACCACCATCATCATCATCATCATCATCATCATCATCATCATCATCATCATCATCATCATCATCATCATCATCATCATCCAGAGCGCCCCGGATCGGCGGCACTGGCCGGAGGCCACTACAATATGTAAGGAGGGGCAGTTGCAGGCGACTGTGCAACCTCGGGCTCCGAATCCTGCAGAAAACGATGGTTCTGAGACCACCCGCTGGGGCCGAATGAACTCGAATGAACCCGAATGGTTTCTTGAATGTGCCACCGAATGTACCAGCATGCGCCCCCGATTGATGCCCCCCCAGCGCCCCAGACGGACCCCGACTCGACGCCCCAGACGTCGTCGCCGTTGTTAATCGGTCGTCGCCGTGGTGTGTCGTTGATGTGATGTGCTCATCCGACTCTCAATGCCAACAGGAGTCACTCGACTACAGGAATCGAGTCCGGGCGTCGTGGCATCCGTCTGCTCCCGCTGCCCAGCCGCCACTGAGAGGCCTCCTGCTGCGTGGCGGGGGAGGAAGGCTGGGGGAGGCGGAGGGGCTCAAGCAGAGAGGCTCCATGGAGCAGGTGATCGTTTTTTTTTCTTCCTTGCTGTGCCGGTCGGCGCGGGCCCTCGCACCCCCCGCCCCCCTCCTCCCCCTTCCATGGAGTAGATTTATGTCGGGCCTTTCCCTCTACAGGGGGAAGCTTCGAAAATGGTCAAAGAATAGTCCGGGGACGATGTTTTGAGTACTTTTTGAGCATTTCGGGAGTATTTTTCTGGGTATGTTTCATTTTTCGTAAAAAATCTCATCTGTAGGGGGACACGCACGACTTAGGAGTAGATCTTGGCTGTTTTTTGGCGCCTGTTTCGAGTTGGTGGGGTCTCCCCCGGAGGCCCCACACGGTCCCGACACAGTCGCACCACGCAGAGGCCCCGCCAGCCAGCCCCCCTCCCCTCCGCCCCTTCCGCCCAGTGTTAAGTCGGGCCTGTCCCTCTGCAGGGGGAATGTTCAAAAATAGTCAAAACAAATACCCAGGAGACGATTTTTTGAGTATTCGTTGACCATTTTTGAGCATGTGTTGCGTGTTTAACATTTTTCGTCGAAAATCCCCCCTGCAGGGGGACACGCCCGACTTCAGCCCAGTGCCGAGACGCCGGAAAAAAAAGACGCTCACCGGGTCCACCCGTGCCGGCATGAAGTTCTTCCGTGCTCGGAAGAAGGACGCCGTCGGAGATGACGACCTCGGCGCGCCGCATCTCGGAGGAGGGCCAGCGGAGTCCACGGCGGCCTTCCCGCCCTTGGCCCACGCCTGCTCCACGCTGGCGCCTCGGGAAGCGGGCCAGGCTAGGGCCTGGCCCGTTTTTCCCGGGGTGCACCCAGCCTTGGTGACGAGCAGCCTCCAAGAGACCGAACAAAATTTGAGACCTGGCGCCCCGAAAACGACGGCATCGAGGAAAACGCGACAAGGGCACTGGTATCCCCATCTTCCTGCAACATGTGGCGAGCCGGGTCGATCCCTGATGCTCCCCGGGCCCGAAACGAGGCGCCAGGATTTCAAGTTCAACACTGGCACCAGGCGGCATGGTTTTCATAGCGTCGGCCCCTAAAGGTCTCGACCCATTCCCTCGGACCGGCCATTCATCCTGAGTTTTTGTTTTCACGGTCCTGAGGCCCTTGGAGGGCCCTCAGATAGTTTGGAAATAGCGAAAAGCTGTCCGTCATGACCTTTTCATAATTCGAGGGGTCTGAAAAGGAGGGACGCAAAACGCCATGGAGAGCCGCCGCCACGGAACAAAAACAACGTCGAGGAAAACACGACCAGAGCCTTGGTCCCCATCTTCCTGCAACATGTTTCGAGCCGGATGCGAGGACCTGGCCCGAAACAGTGCAACACCGCCAGCTGTGAAAACTTGCGACGCCGGGATTTGAAGGAAGTCGCAGAGGAAAAAATTGCATAAACATCAACCTTCGACGCTCCGCGCGGATTTCTTGGATCCGCGCTGGGCCCCCCCCGGCGGCGCCTCCGGCGCCGCCCCGGGCGCTCTCCGCGCGCCGGGAAAGGGGGTTCGGCGCAGATCCAAGAGATCCGCGCGGAGCGCTCAATGTTTATGTTTATGCTGTTCATGTTCTTCTTCTAGGAAGGTCGAAGACCGATTTCTGACTACATCCACCTCTGGATCCTCGATTCTATGATAGGCCCTCGGGGGTGGAAGTGGGTAGTTGTTCCTTCCCCTGGGGCGGGGAAACTGCCCACCTCCACCTCTGGATACCGCTTTTCGCAAGGCACCTCGGGAAGTGGATGTGGTCAGAAATAGGTCTCCTAGAAGGGCAGCAAACGCCAGGGAGGGCCGCCGATTGGAAGCCTTGTGTACCCTCGCAAGTTTGCCTCTAGCGTCGATGAGCGTCGGTTAGCGTCTGGAAGTCGTGAGACAGCGCCGATTTAGCGTCGGCCAGCGTCGACTAGCGTCGATTTAGCGTCGATGTGGCGTCGACTGGCATCGATTCGCAGAAGCCGACAAGATGGTATGGGAGGCGCTCATGAGTTGCCACCGAAGGCGAGGACCATCCAGGAGAGTCGTGGACCGTGTGCGAGAATATGCACGCACGGAACCCAGCAGTGCACGGGGAATGGACGTCAGATCGATGGTGAGGCGGAGGTGAGGAACTCCTCCTCATCTTTCTCCTCCTCCTCCTCCTCCTCCTCCTCCCCTTCCTCCTCCTCCTCCTCCTCCTCCTCAGGGGTGCTCGTATGGTCCAGACAACAAAAAAGAGTCCTCCTCCTCCTCCTCCTCCTCCTCCTCCTCCTCCTCCTCCTCCTCCTCCTCCTCCCATCCCCAGCCACCGAAGGGCGACACACGCCAGGGAGGGCCCCAGTTGACTCGACGGGCCCGCCTCCGACGCGACTGCCGCGCACGGCGCCCACGCGGTGCCGGGCGGCCCTGGCGCGGGCGACGACCTTGCCTTCCTGCCCGCGTCGCGGCCGGCGTGGGGCGGCCGGGAGCACGGCCTCCCGGACAGGGGTGGGGGCCCAAAGGGCTTGGGCGTCGCTTGGATGGGGGGGAGGGGGAGGAGGAGGAGGAGGGGGAGGAGGAGGAGGAGGAGGAGGAGGAGGAGGAGGAGGAGGACCAGTGGAAACCCAAGAGTCATCAACGATGTTGAACTTAACCCTCCCTTAGGCCCCTACAACGGTTCACTTCCATTGAGGGAACTGCCTCGTTGGAAGAGATGCTGGGCTTGTTTGGGTTCGCTTCTTTCAACGCGCACGCGCTGAAAGAAGGACCTCTTTGGGTTCGCAAGGGGATCGCCCTCCTCGCTCTCCAAGGCTCTTTTGGTGCCCCACAGAGGCTTCGTTCCTTGTTCAGCGTTCCTTATTGCAGCAGCCCTAGCGCATCGACTCGATGATGGGCTCTCCCGCCTGTGGCTACCGAGCCCTTCGATTGCCGATCGCCGATCAGGCGGAGGAGGCTGGCGAGGAGGAGGAGGAGGAGGCTGCGGTGGCGGAGGAGGAAGAGGAGGAGGAGAAGGAGGAGGAGGAGGAGAAGGAGGAGGAGGAGGAGGAGACGGGGGAAGAGGGGGGGGGAGGGGGAGAGGGGGGGGGGCAAGCTAGCTGCGCTCGCGTCAATCTGACGTCCTACCCCTCCT
>CAUYUJ010016593.1:926696-949860 GCA_963575745.1 Prorocentrum cordatum
GAGGAAGAAGAGGATGAGGAGGAGGACGGAGGAGGAGGAGGAGGGGGAGGAGGAGGAAGGAGGTGGAGGAGGAGGAGGGGGCCGGAGGAGGAGGAAGGAGGAGGGGGAGGAGGAGGAGGAGGGGGAAGGAGGAGGAGGAGGAGGAAGAAGGGGGAAAGATCAGGAGTCGAAGGGGGAAGAGGCGGCGAGTTCTCCATCAGAAGCTGGCGCTCCCGCGCGGCCCCCACCCCCGTAGGACGGCGCCCCGCCCGCCGCTGGTGCGCGGCGGGGCAGCGGCCTCCTGCCCGCCGGGCTCGCGGCGGCCAGCGGCGACGAGGGCGAGGCCCCCTAGAGGGGCGGCCTGGTTGACCCCCTGGCGGGCGGGACGTCGTCGTCGTCGTCGTCGTCGTCGTCGTCGTCGTCGTCGTCGTCGTCGTCGTCGTGGTCGTCGTCGTCGTCGTGGTCGTGGTCGTCGTCGTCGTCGTGGTCGGCGGCGGCGGCGGCGGCGGCAGCGGCGGCGGCGGCGGCCTGACCGACTCCTGGCGGGCTCGACGAATCGGACGGGACTAGGACGCACCGCGGCTCAGTCACCTGCACCTTGCATCTTACCCCTTGCCTTCTTACGGCAGATTCTCGTCGTGTCGACCGTCCTGAGTTTGCCTCCTGATCTCCCACCCTTGCCTCCTTACCTTGCCTCCTGCCCTTTTCCTGAACCTGCACCTTGCCTCCTTACTCCTACCCTCCTACACGGCCATGCGCAGAGGTGATGGGGAGTAGTGGGAGGGAGGGAAGCTTTTCAGAAGCACCCCTTCTTCTCAGAAGGCGCGGACTTCATCTGTAGATTAAGGCTGGCAGCTTCTCAGAAGCAGCTTCCTGAGAAGCAGTTCCCCTCCCTCTACGCCCTTCTTCGCACCGCCAGCCTTCGGGCGAGGCTAGGACAACGATAAATCCGCTCCAGAGCCCTCCAGAACTCTTCTCAGAGCGTTCCGGAGCGCTCTGAGAAGGCCGCGGCGCCCGAGACGTCCTCCAGAGCCGCCGGATCTCAGAGATTTCCGATGTATCTTCACCCGGCTTGCTCCTCGTCTTGGCTTTGTCTGAACTCCTGCTTGGGCTTGCCGAACGTCAGCGGCACACAAGCATGTTCAATCCGAGGTGTGCGTTGCCCCCCCCGCCTCCCCGCCAGGTGGCGCCGCGCCCGCCCAGGAATTGTAAAGCATACAGCGGAAGCCCCTGACAAGAAACACCCTGCTTGCCTCCAGGGTTAAGTCGGGCCTGTCCCCCTACAGGGGGATTTTCTACGACAAATAAACAATACAAAAACATTACACCACAAATGTCAAACCAAAATACAAAAAATAGTACCCATATTATGTTCTGATTTTTTATTATTATTCTGGGGGTATTTCTTATTCTTCGTCGAAAATCCCCCTGTAGGGGGACAGGCCCGACTTGCCTCCAGGGTGGTCGGGGTTCCTCGGGTTTCGGCGCTTTGCCATGGAAGAAGCGTGACGTTTCCGCGCCAAACATCCATGGACGTCCTGGGGTCTCAGGGTCGGGTTTCCCGTGGAAGGTTTCCTGTGGTCGAGCTCCTGCAGTGCAGGCTTCGTGGCGAGAGCGTGCAGGGGGTTCGGCCGTCGCAGGCACGAGTGGGCTCAAGTCGGGCACGTCCCTCGGAGGAATATCCAAACGTTTCAGAGCATAGTCAGGGGGCTCGTTGAAATACGATGTTTGGTCATTGCTTGTTTTTGCTTGACTGCCTTTGTGTTTCCTCCAAGACCCGCCGGGACATGCCCGACCTGAGAGTGGGCGGGGCTCCCAGGGGGCGGCCTGGGCGACGAGCGTCGGGCTGGGCGGAAGTCGGCGGCGAGCGAGGGTGGGAAATGAGAAGGAGAAGGCTTTCTCAGAAGGCGGCGGGGGGCTTGTCGATTTACCGTCGATGAGCATCGAGGCGCAAGAGCCATTAAGATGGTATGGGAGGCTCCCACGCGTTACCTCGAGGGAGGAAGAACCACCCAGACCCGATGATTGGCTTTTACTGAACGGGCCTGGGCGCTTACTAAACAGCCCTGCCCTGCCTGATTCCTTTTTCAGGTGCGTTTGCCAAACGGCTTCGCGTGTCGGGGTGATCCTTATGAGGATGGATGTTTTGCTCTCGATTGCTGCAGAAGCTGGCAGGGGCGGCCCGGTGGGTCGGACCAGCAGGGTCTCAGTGCAGAGGTCGGAGTTTTTCGGGCGGTGCCGTCGGCTCTCGGCCTGCCAGCCCCGGGGTGCTCTCGAGCCGCGGCGCCTCGCCGGGGGCGTGCCCGGGGGTGCCCGATCTGCCACCGGAGGCAGCCCGAGTGGGGATCTCTCGGCCGTGGTGCGCATGGGCTCATTGGGTCCTTGGCACGCTTCGGAGCGCTCGTTGGCACATCTTCCGGAGAACATGTGCACTCTCCTGACGTTGTGTTGCCGTCCTTCGTGCTTTTCGGTGTCGTCCTTTGTCTCAAGTTTTTGTCTAGGTTCTAACCTGCGATCAGTTGTTCGTGCTGTGCAGATTGACGACGTGCATTGGAAAAAGGGGGGGTACGGAGACTGCTGCAAGCAGCTGGTCTCAGCCTCGCCGCCAGGCGCGTTCCTGAATACATGCATGTGCGCGCTGCTTGGCGCCTGGAAGCGCTAGTAAAAACTTTCCTAACATGAACGGGAAGCGCGGGAAGCGCGTGAAAGCAAAGAGTTGCGCAAGGACGTACATCATCTCTCCGAGCGTCCACAGGGGATACCTCTGGACGCGCGATGCCCGAACGTTCACAAGCCTGTTCCTAGTTCTCCTCCTCACTCTTCTGCACTCCTGTTTCCTCCGTCTCGCACTCAGGTTCCTGATCACACTTTTCCTCAGCATCGCCATCATCATCGTAGTCGTCGTCATCGTCGTCGTCACCATCACAATCACCGTCAGCATCACGATCACCATCACCACAATCACATCGTCATCTTAATTATCACCGCCAATAGCAGCAGCATCATCAGCAAGAGCATCACCACCATAACCACCATCGTCAACATCACAATCATTATCAACAGCATCAGCGCAAGCATCAGCTTCGGCATTATCAATGGCATCGCTATCACCATCATCATCCTCATAAGCATCATCTTCGGCGTCATCATCAGCATCACCAGCACCTTCATCATAATCTGGTGTTTTCGAAGACCCGTCCGAAGGCACGTTACAAGATGTCTCGAGCGAAACGCTTACTTCTGAACCGAAGTAGTGACACACAACTGCTTTGTTCTATGCTTTTGGTTCTTGGGTCATCTTGAAGGTCCTCCAAGCTCGTCCCCCAAACGATGTCGTACGACAGTTGCTTCAACACCTCATGTTTTGGAGGATGTCTGCGGCGAGAGCCGCGTTCTCGAAGATCCGACGGTTTCGCTACGGATTTGAACATCCTGATGCTGTGAGGATGCCTCAGGCGAAACGCCTCCGTTTATCATAAGACGTCTTAACCGGTAGCCTCCAACATATCGATTATGTGAGGATGTGTCAGGCGAAGCGTCATTCTCAAAATACCCCAATTGATAAAGATTTCCCCTCTGGGCCCAGATGCGACGTCCATCGCGCGACTCTTCGAGTCTGAGCGCGCTTTTTTGATACCGCAACCCCAACCATGAGGTCTAGCGAGCTCCACAAGGCCTACCGAAGGGAGGCCTGCGCACGTGTGCGTACTCAGACAAATCACGCGAGGCGTCCATCCCCTGATGGACACGCCGCCTGACAGTGAACGACCCTCTGGTCGAACGACTGGTGGCGACGGACTGTCAGCACTAAACAGAACACAGTGATCCTGACCAGCCAAGAACAAATCATACACAGCAGGGCAGCTGCATAAACGAAAGATGGACTGGCATGCGAAACCAAACAGAAGGAGTATACTCAACATCCGTTTCAAGTTCACTTCGTCGTTCCCTTTGCCTTGGCCGTAGGCTAGACTGCTAGTTCCTCACCCAGTTTGGCGGCTTGGAGCGAGGGGCATGATCGTCGTCGATCTGGGTGCCCACCAGCTTCTGCCACTTCGAAGCCAGGCGGAGGGTGCGGGTGGATCCGAGCAAATCGCGGTGGCGGTCGGTCGTGACGGTCCAGCGGGCCCTGCCCTCCTTCTCGCTGTCCTGGCACTCTGCCACGAGGCAGCGCGCCGCTTGGCACGAGAGCACTACAGGGGCCGTCTCGCCAGCGGTGACCACCGCCTTCGAGGCCATCTGGACCTGCTGTTGGTCGTCCTCGGTCTTGTCCTCCCTCAGGACGGCTCCGTGCCTTCGGAGTGCCGACTGCAGGTGGTACAGGTCCGCTCGGAGCAGGGCGCCTGGGCGTCTGCTCTGCGGGTGCCCCTCGTGCGCCTCGCCCGCCTCCGCGGCTGCCGCCTGGGCGAGTCGTGATTTCGAAGTTGTAGGACTCCACCGCACGGTCCATGTTCTGCTTCATGCTCAGCTTCGTCTTGGCCCTGCTCTCGAGCTCCCTGGCCACGTGACGCGGTAGGTGGCACGATGGCTGTCCTCGGGCTGGAGGACGAGTGTGGCCATCTCCTTCAGCGGCGTCCTCTCCGTGCATGGCACCGGTAGGGGCACACTGGTCGGCGAGACAGGTGGCCCACCCAACAGCCTCCCGCTTCTGTTTGATCACGCAGCCCATGCCATCAGAGAAGGCAGAGAACTGGCGCTCCGTCATGGACGTGAGGAAATCGCACGTGGCGGAGACCGCCGCCAGCTCGGACACCGCAATGGCAACACCATCCGTCTGGTGGCGAATCGGGCATGGAGAAGGCGTGGTGCTGTAGTTAGGGCTCTCCCACTGGTGCTCACTGGAGAGCATGGTGTCCGTCAGGGCAAGCACGTCGATTCGAGCAGCCGCCGCATGTCGGAGAACTTCGTCCAGGCGTCCAGCCCACACCTTGACATGTCCCCGTGTCGGGATGCGGTGGGTCGGCGGGAGAAGTGGTGGTGGGAGCACCGCGGTACTGTGCGCCGCCACTCGGCATAGCTTTGCCACTGCGTCCTGGCCATCGTACAGGACTCCCCAGGACCACACACGCCCTCTGGTGCGTATGGTTCGGCAGGCGCGGTGATAGCTCCCAGTGCTGGGCACTGGCTCGCTCCGATCCTCGGCGTCAGTCGATATCATGGAGCTCCACGGTGATCGTGCCGTCACCGAACGCTCGGCCCTCCAGCGTGGGTAACTTCGGCAAGCGATGGCGCAAAGAAGACGGGGAAACGAAACATGTCCCCCCTCCCGTTTTGACGCCACGCGAGGTCATCCGTTCTGTCCGCTTCGTCCCCTCAGCTTTCCTCCTCCTTCTCCCAAAATATTGCGCTGGAAAGAAAGAAAAAGAAACATGCCCCGCCATCGACTGCATGCATGCTGTGCGCGGGCTTGCGGCCCCGCCGACGCACGCGAGAAAAACGCCAGGCATCGCTCGAGCCAGGCCCTTCTGAGCGCGCTCCCCGTCGTCCGCCACGTCTCACCGCGAAGGCCCGATCCCGCCACCACTCCCCCCATTGGAACCTTAGTGGGCCCTGGAAACGACAGGGTCGTTTTTTTTCCGGTTCCGTTTTGCCGTTTTTTTGCCGGTTCCGACGCCGTTTTTTTATTGGTTCCGTCGTCGTTTTTTGACCGGTTCCGGCTCCAGCTCCAATCCTGGAGCCGTTTTTTCGTTGTTTCCGGTTGCCGTTTTTTTGCCGTTTCCATTTTCAAGGGGCATTTTTGGGAAAACGGTGAAAAAACAGCCCTGCCGTTTCCGGGGCCCACTGAGATTGGAACCCCCCGCTCGATAAAAAAATCCCTTCTTGGCCCAGATGCGACGTCCATCGCGCGACTCTTCAAGTCTAAGCGCGCTTCCCGCCATCTGCCACGTGAGCCGATTCGCCAATCGCCCTGGCAGACCGAACCTCTTTCACAACGACCCCATCAGGGGCAATATCAAGGGGGTGCATGCTCAGATGGGAGCATATTTACCCCCAATCGTCCGTCCAGTTTCCGGCAGGGTCCTAACAGCCCACCCCTCCCAGGATCGCGCGGGTTCGTTGTGGGAGAACTTTCGCCGGTCTCTCGGCGATGCTCCCGGCCGCCTATTGGCCTAACCACCCCTCTTTTTTCACACACGCGCGCTTTTACAGTGTCTCAGACCGTTGTCACGTTGATTGTGTGACTCGAGAAGGAAGTAGCCAACATGGCGGTGACGTAGAGGAAGATGTGCACGAAGCGTGCATACCATGCGTGTTTACCCCCTCGCCCGGCCCGACCTGGGCCGCGCCCCATCGGCGTCACCCCAGCATACTAATACCGTGTGTGCGTTTGCCCCCCCCCCCCCCCCCCCCCCCCCCCCCCTGGGGCGACGCGCGCACCGAGAAGTCTTATAGCAGAAGCGCCGCTGCGGGCGCTTTCGGGTCATTACACTTGGAACACTTGGGAAACGATATGTTGTAAGACCGTTGGACTAGATGTTCGAGTTGGACGCACGCCTCCAGGGAGGACACATCGTACTAGTACAGTCGGCCCCTAAAGTATGGATGGGCAACCTTCCCAAGGGTGCCCTTGCATCCTAGGTCCTTGCCTCCTCGGTCCATCCTCAGCGACTCTCGCTGGCCAGCCTTGTTCGAAAAACGCCATCGCTGCTCTCCGAGGCCCTTGCACCCTCATCCTTGGCATCGCTCGGACGTGTGTATTTCTCTGTGGGGGAGGACCGTCGAGGAGCATCCTTGATCACTTGGCGAACAGACCACGCACGAAGCCGAACAAAAAACATAGGGAATGGAAGTCCGAGCGATGGCCAGCATCGCCCCCCTGCATAGTGCGGGCTGACTGCACGAGTGCGTCCTTGCGCGGCCCACCCCAGCGGCAGGCGGCATCAGGCCGGCGGAGGCACAACGGGGCCGCCTCCGCCGGCGGAAGGCCAGCGGAAGGCCGGCGGGAGGCGGCGGAAGCAACAATGAAGCAGTGGCGAAGCGTTTTGGCTCGCCTGTAGCCCTGCCAGACAATGTCCTAAGAACCGTTTTGTGGTTACCACGACGTGTTCTCAGAACATTTTTGGTTGATAGTGTCTTGTTGTAACACATCGGGATTATGTTCTAAGAACGTTGTTTTTGTTCTTAGAGCACTTTTGGGTTCTATGAACATGTCGTGGTAGGACTATAGGAATGCCGGGTCGGTCGGTCCCTGCTCAAAAGGAGACGCCTCCAAGAGATGAAACCAACGTTTTTGGGTTCATGGCGCCAACATCGCAGAGCGGATTTCGCTCGGACCACGATTGGGTGAGCCCGGAGTGCCCTGGAGAATTTCGCTCGGACTTCGATGTGAATTCCGTGCGGATCCCTGTCGGTCAGGAAGGACGCCCAAGCCAAATCCACGCGAAGTCCACCTCGTTCTTCACTCGCCCTTTCGGGGCTTTGACAGACAGACAGACAGACAGACGACATGCACAACATAGGTGCGTTGGCAGAAGTTGTGAGATATACTAGACAATTGGGTGACACGGCAAGCGTGCTAAGCATAGGAGGGAGGAGGAGGAGGAGGAGAGGAGGAGGAGGAGGAGGAGGAGGAGGAGGAGGAGGAACAGGAGGAACAGGAGGAACAGGAGGAGCAGGAGGAGGAGGAGGCAGGAGGAGGAGGAGGAGGAGGAGGAGGAGGAGGAGGAGGAAGGGGGCTGAACAGCTATAGTGACAGACATCCGCGCAAGGACCCGCCCCAGCACGCCTGCAAGGTCGGTGCAGTGAGGGGTTCCGGAATTGCCGGAATCCGCCATGCCGTATTCGGGTCGGGCACGTGCCCCCGGGGAGGGCGCGTCGTGCTCCGCGGGGCCCCGTGCGTCCCAAGCCCAGGTCCCCCTGGCCGCTCGAGGAGGAGGAGGAGGAGGGAGGAGGAGGAGGAGGAGGAGGAGGGGAGGAGGGAGGAGCAGGAGGAAGAGGAGGAAGAGGAGGAGGATCGAGGAGGGGGGAGGAGCAGGAGGAAGAGGAGGAGGGGAGGAGGAGGAGGAGGAGGAGGAGGAGGAGCAGGAGGAGGAAGAGGAGGAGCGAGGCGAAAGAGGTGGAAGTAGGAGGTGGAGGGAGGAGGGGGTAGCGATGAGGATGGAGGAGGAGGAGGAGGGAGGCACCCCAGGTCCCCCTGCCGCTCGTCGGCACGTCGAGGCTCGCTGGCCTCTTCGACGATGGGGGCGACGCCGCGGCGCCCTTCGCGGCGCCCAGCAGAGCAGGATCGGCGGCGAGCGCCGAGCAGCGGCGCAGCGTCCTGGCTTTTGCCTATAGGCCCTCCAAAGAATGTTTCAGAGGTGGATAGACCTCCTACCCTGACACGTCGATTAGTGAATTGGCCGTTTTCGGTTCGCGAGAGGGCCTCGCGGGCGTCATTTTTGCGGGTCCAGGTCCGTCGGTTTCGGTCTCAGGCCGTTTTCACGAAGGGGAGGTCTACTAGAGGGAGGTTTGTCCACCGCCGAATGTTCTAAGAACCTTGTGTGATCTGCACGACATGTTCTTTGAACATTTCTGGCTGGGACTGCCTTCTTTAAAACATCGGGCTCATGTACTAAGAGCATTGTTCTTCTTCTTAGAACATGTCTGGGTCCCAAGAACATGTCGTGGCAGGCCTGTAGGAATGTACGGACGGTCGGTTCCTGCTCAAGATCGGGGGCGGAAAAGAGGGGGATGATGACTAGGGGGGGGTGGATATCATGGCGGGGGCCATGATATTTCCCCAGATCTCATGGCGCCTCTTCTTGTTTCATTACGTCCCTGGCCCTCCCGCTGGGCCGCGCACATGACGCTGGTCATGATTTGCATCCCCCCTCTTGGAGACCCCCCTCTTAGCCGCTCCCGACAAGAGCGATGGGGGTAACATGAGAAGGAGAAGGCCTTCTCAGAAGGCGGCGGGACTTCTCGGAAGCCCTTTTGCCCTCGGGGAAGGCCCAGAAGACTTCTTAGGAAGGCCAGGGGACCTCCGAGCCCTCTGAGGAGGCCCGCTCCTTCTCGTTTCCCCCCCGCCCCTCGCCGCCAACAGGAGAGCAGAGCGCGGCGCAGGAGAGCAGGCCCACGGCACGGATTTTGTTTGCCGGGCCGGCCCGGCGGGGCGTCCACTCGCGCATGTCAGTCGACAAGCAGTGTTTGGCATCGTTTGGGCGTGTGCATTTTTGTTCTGGCGAGGACCATCGAGGGTCAGCTTTGATCACCGATCCGACAAAAACGCGCACAGAACCGGACAATGCACGGTGAATGGGCGTCCGAGCGATGGCAAGAGAAGCGAGGCGTCCTGGCCTGCCGATGGGCCCACCGAAGAATGCTCTGAGAACCGCCTGTGGTTGTCACGCAATGCTCTCAGAACATTTCGCTGAAAACATCGGCTCTTATGTTCTAAGAACAACATGTTTAGGTCAAAGAGAATTCCGTGGTAGGCCTACAGGAATGCTGGGACAGCGGGTCCCTGCTCAAGCATTGTCGCGCTCCGTGTTCCTGGGGAACCGGATCCCTGACGGCGTTGGTTCGTTCAGTCTGGAAGGTTTGCCTCGATTTGGGCCCTCTGGTGCCGCCTCCGGTTCTGGCCAGGGTGCCACCAGAAGCGGATCCAGGACGAAAACACCCCCGGCCATAGGGGTCGACACCGATGGGGCCGCGGATTGCAACAGTCACAACGTCGGAGTGCTGGAGAGGGGGTCCAGCGCTGATCCATCGGGAGGAGGGAACATGGTATTTTCGTGTTGTGTCCAGAGGCTGGGTGCCTCTGCAGCAAGCTCACGCCGATGCGTTCCCCACAGCGGCACGTCGTCGGCATCGCGCTGCCTCCCCAAGCCGAGAATCAGGAGCGAAAGATGGACGTGCACGTCCATGAGTCCACGCGGGTCTTGTTTTTGACCCCCGGAGCCCGGTCTACATCTAACGCTTCCTCGGCATGATCTTGGTGTGCGTTTTGCTATTCGCTGGGAGGGCCTGGACCCGGCGCCTCCCTACAGTCGGGGGGCTGCAGAAGGAACCCGTTTCGAATTGGGAGGGGCTCCGTGTTTTTTATTTGTTTTGCAGTGCTTCTCGGGTCTTCCTGAGATTTTTTATGGAAGCTCGGAGTTTACACGCCGGTCGTTGAAAGTATGTATTTTTGGACTCCCAGATCCCAATCTACTTCAAGCGCCGTCCTACCTCAAGAATCGACACGCTTTTGCTGTGTTTTGTTATTCTCTGGAAGGGGCTTGGACCCAATCAGCTCGATCTGGCTTCCTGCCTCATGTTCTTACCCACACTTCTTCGGGCCGACGTGTAACTCATCACTACCCACCAAGCCATCCCAACCCAACCCGAAGGCCTCAATTTGCCCTCCATTTCCAGTGGGGGGGGGGTCGGGGAACACCGAAAAAACACGTATGGAACCCGTACCCCCCCAACCCGAAATTGGGGTCTTCGGGTTGGGTTGGGGTGGTCTGGTAGGCAGTCAACGCACAGGAAACAGGGGCCTCGCTCCTCCTTTGGGGTTCCTCGGGTCGCTGCCCCAGCTGCACTTCGCGAGTGTTCGCCCGCCTCCTCCGACCGACGGCTGCGCGGCGCGCGCGCGCGGCCGGGAGGCCGGCCTCGCGGGGAGGCCGCCGAGCACCGACGAAAATGTCCCGAGACTTGGGTCGGGCGTGTGCCCCCTACAGGGGGGGTTTGGGCGAAAAATGGGAAATGCTTAAAAAATACAAAAAAAAAGGCAGCAACAAACATAACTATACATATATATATATGTATGTATATGTATATAGATAGTTTTCTCTCTCTTTTTTTTTTTTCTCTCTCTCTCTCTCTCTCTCTATATATATATATGTATACAAACGGAATCCACGAGGGCGGCCTCGCGGGTCGTCCACTCCCAGGAGGATATGGGAAAGTATGGGAAGTGCGGGGGGAGACAGAAGCCCAGAACATACGGGAAAGTATGACAAAAGCCCAGATCATGTGAGAAACACCCTGAAAACATGGGTTATGATGCTCCAACCTACTGTAGCCTTGACCACCAGGAAGACTTTCGAGCGCCTAGCAGAGTACCGAGACTCAAGGGTTTTCACGCGCCGGGCCCTGGGAGACACTCGCCCGACACTGTTTCGACACTCTTTTGACACGTTTCTGGGTGCTCGGAGTTATTTTTGGGATGCGGTCCTTGAGTATGACGGGAACAGCATAGGGATAGGGAATGGGGGGTGTTACGAAATCTGCTGCATGCAGCTGGCTTCGGCCCCGCCGCCGGGCCCATTCCTCGATACATGGCCGCCTCCGGCGCCGGGAGGCGCCGTGAAAATCAGCCACGTGAGCTGATTCTTCTGGACGCCCGACATGGGTACGGAAAGAATGGGTACAATGCCCAACAGCAGTTCCTGTTCATCTTGAACAAGACTCGCTGTCCGCGCCGCCGCGGCCTGTCTCCATTGAAGACAGAAGGCCGCCTGCCCAACCGCGGCCGCTGTTGGTTTGGGACAACACTTCTTGTTGGGCATTGCGCCCAGGAGCGAGGGCTGCCGACAAGGAGTCGTTCATGGCCCCCATTGCGAGGCCCTCGAGGGCCCCAAAGGGGGCCTTCAGGGCCCGAGGAGGGTACCCTTCCCTGGGTTTCGCGGATGCCCCGCGCGAGGCGTAGCCATGCGACGGCGTTTCCGCGTATCTGCGTATCCATGTCGGGCGTCCGAAATTCTCAGCCCCCCCCCTTTGCCATCCCCCCCCCCGCTCGCGCGGCCCAACTCGGCCTCCGGAGGCCGCGGGCCGCGGGGGTCTGCGTGGGCATCCCCGGGGCACCCCGCGGCGGAGAGCCAGGGCGAGGTCTGAGGGCTCGGGTTAGGTCGGGCCTGTCCCTCTGCAGGGGGAAGATCCAAAAATAGTTTTAAAATCGTAGGGGGGGGCTATTTTTTAGGTTATACACACATATATATATATACACATATTTGTTGTTTTATTTGGGGGGGCATTTTCGGGGTATTTCTCATTTGCCGCCCAAAATCCCCCTGTAGGGGGGACACGCCCGACCCAAGTCTCGGGACGTTTTCGTCGGTGTTCGGCGGCTTTCCAGCCTCGGGATGCTTTCCAGCAGCTGCGCCTCGCCAGTGGCGTTCCAGGGGTGTCGGGATTGTCCCGAACTGCCGCCGGAGACCCGAGTCATGACCCGAAAACCAAAGTCGGCGGCGCGCCGAGGGGGACATGAGGAGGAGAAGGCCTTCTCAGATGGCGGCGGGACCTCTCAGAAGCCGTCGCGCCTTCTGAGAAGCTGTCTGTGTCTTCGGGGGAAGGCGTAGGGAGCTTCTCACAAGGCCGGGGGAGTTCCGTTTCTCACTTCCCCCTGGCTCGCCGCCGAACCTTGGGCCAGGAAGGGTTGTCTGCGCCGACATTGGGGTACGGGGTCGTCTGCGCCGACATTGGCATGTAAGCTGCCCGCGTGAGGTCGCGCGTAAGCGCCCTCGTTTCATGTGGCGTGCCGCGCGGCCATGGCATCGCTCGGGCGTGTGCATTGTTTATCGCCGAGGACCCTCGAGGAGCGTCTTGGATCATCTTGCGAAACAACTCACGCACGAGATCGAGAAATGCAGGGGGGAATGCACGGGAATGGGACACCTTGGGTCAGGGACGCATTTGAGCGACGCTAAAAACGGGGTCGTCTGTGCCGACGTTGGCGTTGTCTTCCTGCGTGAGGTCGCGCGTAAGCGCCCTCGCTTCTAATGTGGCGTGCCGCACGGGCGGCCCGCGTAAGCCACAGCCACCGCGTAAGGTCGCTACGCCACGCCACCGCGCAAGGTCGATACAGCCACAGACCCGCTTTCGATCGTCGCTCATCCGGCCCCCCCCCGATGTGTGGGCCCGCTTGGCCGCAGACTTCTCCGAATTCTCAGCCTCTGCTAGTGTTTCTCAGCAGTCTGAACTGGAGGGTCAGGGTTCGCGAGTGTGGCTCCCTGATCGGGCGAGCAGACCTATGCGGATACAGATCCTGGCCAGGCCCGTCCTAGAGCCCAGGATCGGTGTAGATGCCTCCCTGGCCAAGCCACGACGGCGTATGCACCGATCCTGGGCTCGGGATGGGCCTGGCCAGAATCGGTGTATGCGCACAGTTCTCTATCCTCTACCTGGCACGGATCCGCGCGGACCTCCGAAAGCTTATGCCTGTGCGGCCCTCTCCTCTTCTGCGGGCGCGGTGCCCAGGTCCCGCAGGACAAACAAATACGACACCACCAGCACCAGGGATCCGGCCTCCAGCGAGGAGTTCCACGATGCCTCCACGAGCGGGGGACAGAGGACGTCTCGAGTGGGGAGGAAGACCACACCACCAGCCCTGACATCCACCGATCCCAGTTTTTCCAGCCGCGGCCCGCGAGATCCCGACCTCTCCCCCGACGATAGTTTTTTCGCTCCGGATCCATGGCTGATGGCCCCGTGTGTGTTGACTTTAGTTCACAGTTTGTGTCCACAAGGGATCCCTAAACCTGCTACAAAGTTCGGTGCATTTGGAAGCGTGCCTGGTTTCAACCTCAGGTGTAGTATGTGGACACCAATACCTTGTCCCCGATGATTTTGTGCTGTCGAGAACTGTAGCAGACATAGAATGCCAGCTGTTGGTTGGGTCTCCCAACCTCATTCAAACTGAAGAAAGCAATACTGTGACATTGGAAGCTGGAAAACAAGTAACGGGCCCCAGGCACTGGGTGAAAAACCGCCGGTGAAAAAAACACCGCCAGGACCCCAATTCATCGGAGATTTGGACCTGGCTTGTCGCGCTGGTGCTGGTGGCGTCGCCTGTCTCTGTTGCGCCTGGGCGGGAGAAGTGAGAGGGGGCAGGCCTCCTTAAAGAGCGGCGGGGCTACTCAGAAGCCATCCTGCCTTCTGAAGGCCGTCTCGTCGGGAGCAGCTCCTGCGAGCCTTGTATACCCTCGTAGCTCCGTCTTAGAATAGTCCACTAGCGTCGATTAGCGCCGAGTGCTCGATGAGATAGCGCCGATGTAGCGTCGACGAGCGCCGGTCAGCGCGTCGTTTAGCGTCGAGTAGCGTCGAGTCGCAGGAGCCAGCAACACGGTATGGGAGATTCCCATGAGTTGCCGCAGCACGCCTCTGCCTTCGGAGAAGATCCATAACATGCTTCACAAGGCTGGAGGCATCCCGAGCCCTCTGAGAAGGCCCGACCCTTATTAGGGGTTGCTAAAGGTGCTCCTGGCCGAAGGTGCCCGCAGCTGTTCACTAAATGTTTGAGACCCTGGGGCCCTCTGGGCCTTGTGAGGGCTGGTCTGGAGGCCGTGGGGGCCTCCTTGGAAATCTCGGGGGCACCTTGGGCCAGAGCACTTCTAGCAACACTTGTCAGCCCGCGGGCGCCAGGGTGTGCGTCACGGTCAGGCGCCGGTCAAAGCGAGCGGTGGGCTGCTCCGGAAGCTAATACAGGCACGAAGCGAAAGAGCAATAAACGAAAGAGGAGACAAGTCGGAGCCCGATTAGGATATGCAGGTCGGCGCGCACTTCCAGCAACACTCGGCTCTGCTGTCTCTCCTGAGCCTGCTGCCGATTTCTAGAGATCCGATGTCATGATTTGCTTTCAAGGCGGGGTACCTGGAAGTCCCGAGCCTTTCCGCAGGGCCGGTTTTGCATCCTGAGTCGGTTGTCGACGGTCCCGCGCCTGGGCGAGGGTCTCCAGAGGCCGAAGATGGCAGAAAACCACCGTCTTGGTCTCTTCAACACGTTGGATCTTTGGGTTGTCCTCGTGCCTTAGGCCCGCTGCGGCGCCCGTGGCCAGTGCACCCGCCTCATCGCCGGGCGAGCGGCGGCCGGGTGCGGCGAGGGCCCAGGGCGGCATCCTGTGGTCTGGCTCCGTCCGGCTCTTCCGGCTGGACGACGAGGGCGCTGAGATGCAGGAGGTGACCCTTTGTGTTCAGGCAGTGGCGAGGCGTCCCGGCTTGCCTATAGGCCCACCAAAGAATACTCCAAAAATCTGTTGTTTGGTTTGCACGGAAGGTTCTTCGAGCATTTCTGGTTAAGACCGTCTTGTTTCAACACATTTGCTTCATGATCTAAGAACTGTGCCTTCGTTCTCAGAACATTCGTTGCGTTGGGTCTAAAACAATTTCGTGGTAGGCCTACAGGAATGCCAGGACGGTCGGTCCCTGCTCAGCATACCCAGACCCTCTCGATTTATGAAATGATCACGGCTCGAAGTTCTTCTCCATTTTCGGCCTTTGGGAGTCCTTTCCGCGTCTCGGGACCGTCGAGAAGCGCTTCAGGATGAGAAATTGGTCCCAGGGAATTGGTTGAGACCTCTTGGGGTCGACGTTATGACTAAATCATGACGTCGGTAATTGGGGTACGACGGAAGGAACTGGGTCCAAACACTGAGATCTAGGCAATGCAACGTGCTCAGGCGGGGCGTTTTCGCATATCACAGATCGATCCCGTTGTGAAATGCCGAAGGAAGATGTGGTCCATAGGGCTCCAGACGCTTTCTTGTTTTCTGAACTCGGGCGTGCGGGAGAAGGGGGGGTGACAGGAGACAGGTGCACCTCTCGTGCACCTTGGGGCTCGAAAGGGGCCATCTGGGGCCCAAAAGGGGATCGAGAGGTATCTGGAGAAGGGAACTGCTTGTGGCATGGCCCCAACCGCCTTCGACAGTAAACCAAACAAACCAGCGGGAACTTTCTGCCTTCGCCAGTACAGTTATCGGCATGACCTAAGGAACGATGAATAAGGAACGAAG
The DNA here is from genome assembly GCA_963575745.1 of Prorocentrum cordatum. Classification (NCBI taxonomy): domain Eukaryota; class Dinophyceae; order Prorocentrales; family Prorocentraceae; genus Prorocentrum; species Prorocentrum cordatum. The sequence goes on from CAUYUJ010016593.1 coordinate 942,367, forward strand.
CCATTTTTTCCTAGGAGTAACGCATCAGGAACGATGACTATTACATAACGCATAAAGAACGACAATAACGCATGCAAGTCTAAGGAACGACCGAGACCCCTTTGAAAAGTAAGTGCTCCTTACTCAAGCCGCTCGCTGGACGACGTTTGTCGATCGGCGGTTCTTCTTCCTCGGTTCCAGCATGACTGGGCCCCAGGACCATCCAACTAGGGGAACAAAAATTGGGAGTCCCGAAACGGTGCGGTGATGGATCGTGCGGTGACCTCGAAATCCCCCAAGACCTCACCGCACGGTCCGTCATCGCACGGTTTTGGGACCCTGGAGGCCCTTGTTGCCCGAGACATCCTCGGAGAGGGACTCGAGTCCCAAAACCGTGTGGTGACCCCGAGTCCCCACCGACTCACCACACGGTGTGGTCACCACACCGTTTCGGGGTCCCCCAAGAAATTGGCATACACATAAACAGACTCGGAGGTCCGCGCGGATTCTTCGGATCGGCGTTGGGGCCCCCCAGCGGCGCCTCCGGCGCCGCCCCTAAGCGCGCCCCGCGCGCCAGGGAGGGGGGCCCAGTCCCGATCCGAGGAATCCGCGCGGACCTCCGAGTCTGTATGTGTATATGCCACTTTCGGTGCCCCTGCCAACGTTTTTGCTCGAGCTTTCTGCTGTGCCCCTACTAACTTTTTTATTCAGGAGGGGAAAAACACAGACACAATTAATCGTCGATTCCCCAGGACCAGGAAAGATGGGAAAATATGGGAAGTGGGGGGGAAGACAGAAACCCAGAAAATATAGGAAAATACGGGTGATCGTTTTATTAGTGTGTATTTATTTGTGTGTCCTGGGGCCCCTTCATTTATGTTTATGCCACTTCTTGTTCGAGGTTTCTGTCGTGTGCCACGCCCTCCCCGCCCCAGTCGGCCTCTACCGCCCGGGGGGCCCCGCGCAGAAGGCAAGGGCCACGCCCCGCGGAGGCCATGCTGCGCGCCAGGCCCGCGACGCGCTGCACGGGCCCTCGCCCACCCCCGAAGGTTCCTGGCATAGGTTTTAAGTCGGGCCTGTCCCCCTACAGGGGGCTTTTTGACGAAAAACAATACACACTCCAAAATAGTACAAAAATAATACAAAAGTAGTCTGGGGACTTTTTGTTTGTAGTATTTTTTGTTTTTTAGTATACGTAGGCTATTTTTTCATATTTGGGCACCCTCGCCCACCCCCGAAGGCTTCTGGCATAGGCTTCTGCTATTCCAACCTTTACTTTATTCAAGCTGTAGGCCGGCTATGGAGCTGAGAAGCACTTTTTGAAACAAATCGAGACGTCTCAATCGGGCCTGCAACCATAGCTGCGACTGAAAAACTATTCGGACTGTACCTTTAGCCTTGACCACCAGGCATAATTTCGAGCGCCAGAGAAAATACAGAAGCTCCTCGACGCTCCTTCGGCACTCTGCCAACACTCTTTCGACACCTTCCCGGGTGCTCGAAATGATTTCTGGAGTGTGGTCCTTAAGTGCTATGGGAGCAACATACGCATAGGTGATCTGTTCCCGGGCGGAGAGTTGATCGGGGACGAAGAAGCGGCCAGGAGCCCTTGGGCCACATGACTCATAAAACAGTCGCACCGGCGGACGTCAGGTCAGCGGGGAAAGGCTCGTGATTTTCCCCCTCGCAGGGCCCTCCCCAGGCTGCCCGGACTGTCAGCGAACGGCTCGGGCCCCGAACGTCGCAGGGTAGGCCCCGCAGGTCCAGGACAGTGTTCCTTCATTGCAACAGGGCTGGACCTAAACGGTGCTTTTGGGGATTTCGCGGGCCGTTTTCGTTTCGACTTCGTTTTGCCGCAAAGGCGGAATGGAGACAAAGGCGAGGGAAAACGAAAACAAAACGAAAGCGAAAAACACAGTTTAGGTTCAGCCCTGCATTGCAAAAGGTGGACGCGAAAGAGGGCCGCGGCAACTTGTTCGGCGCAGCGCTCCGGATGTCCCAGGAGACGGACAGCGACCTGAAGCTGATCGTCTATTCGGGCGTGAAGAAGCGCGTGCAGCTCAGCGCCCCCGTGGCCTCGCTGGAACTGCAGCCGCCCAGCGGGGAGTCCGTCACCTTCTACGACGAGAGCTGGACCTCCACGGCCAGAACACGTCAGTCAACGCCCACCAAGCCACCCCATCAGTCAACCCAGCCCGACGGCCCCGATCTGCCCTCCATCTCCAGTGGGGTGGGGTGGGGTGGGGGGTCGGGGAGCACTGAAAAGAAACACGTCGTGTGGAGCCCGTACCCCTCCCCCAACCCGAAGGGCGGGCCTCCGAGGCGGGAACTTATCCACATCCACCGCCTGGAGGGTCAGTTTTCGGAGCCTCGGCAGGTGGCGGACATGGACATAGTTCGGGCCCACGGGGGCCGAAATATAGCCACATCCACCGCCCGCTGGGGCACCAGGACGTTGGTCCCCAGGCGGTGGACATTGACAGATCCCCGCCTCGCGGGGCCTTCGGGTAAGGTTTTGGGTTATGATGTTCCAACCTACTTTTAGCCTTGTGATCACCAGAGTGAATTTCAAGCGCCAAGAAAGCACACCAAAACTTGAGGGTTCTCACGTGTCGGGCCCTGGGAGACACTCTTTCGACACTGTTTCGACACCCTCTGGGCACCTCTCGACACTTTTCTGGGTGCTCGAAATTACTTCTGGGATGTGGTCCTTACGTACGATGGGAGCAACATAAGTTTTGGGGCGGCCTGGTGGGCGCGTCAAGTCGGCGTCAGGCACTGCACGGCGGGGCCCCTCCGCGCACGATAGCTTGCGGGCGCCACCCCGCCGAGCTGGGGCGGGCCCCGCGGACACGCGGCCCCCGAGCACCTTTGGGGGGGGGGGGGGTGCGGGGGCAGTCCCCCCCCACCCCTCTGGGAGGGGGGGGGGGGTCGAGAGGATGGGGGGTTGGGGGGGAGGGGAGTCCCCCTGGCTCTGATCCACGGCGCCGAGTGTTTGGGGGGGGGGGGGGGAACCCACCCCCCCGGCGTGAGGCGCGCGCCGCCGAGTGTTCCCGAGGCAGGCGCCCGTGAAAAGCGCGTTCTCTCGGAGGGCGGGGTCCCCGCCTCCGCGCGGGAGCTCTTCCCCGAGCGGTTCTTCGCGAGGCGGAGGCGGGGGGCCTTCAGAGCTGCGGGAGGAGGAGGAGGAGGAGGAGGAGGAGGAGGAGGAGGCGGATGCGGAGGCGGGGGGCCTCCAGAGCTGCGGCCCCGAAGTTTTTGGTTGACCCGAAAAGGGGGTCCAGCGGAAATCAGGGTCGGCAAAGAGGCCTGGCATCGCTCGGACGTGTGCGTTTTTTCCTTCGGCGAGGAGCATCGAGGAGCATCCTTGATCACTTGGCGAAAAAACCACGCACGAAACCAAAAAAAACACAGGGAATGGACGTCCGAGCGATGGCCGGGAGGGGGGTGATGACCAGGGGGGGGGATATATCATGGCGGGGGCCATGATATCTCCCCAGATCTCATGGCGCCTCTCCTCATTTCATGACGTCCCTGGCCCCCCCCAAGGGCCGCGCACATGCCGCAGGCCATGATTTGCGCCCCCCCTTCTTGGACGCCCCCCTCTTGGCCGCCCCCGAGGAAAGGGGGTGGTGCAGTAGAGTTGGTGCGCTACATTTGCGGGGTTGCAATCGATTTGGGGGGCGTGCAATGCATTCCGGTGCGCAAGCGTATTGCTGGAGTTTCGCGTGCCATGCATTAGCTGCCATACAATGCAAAACAATTCTCCGGCGCAATGCATTGGCAACACTATTGCCCCACCTCTATTTCACCACCCTTTTCAGCTGGACCCCCTTTTGGGTCGACCAAGGAGGTGTGCCCAGGTCCTTTCCCAGAAAGGGTCTTGCCTTCGAGGACGGAAGGAGTTGCCATCTTTTCCTCGGCGGAGGGCGGCTGACTGGCGGCGGAAGGTCGGCGGAAGTACAACGAGGCCGCCTCCGCCAGCGGAAGCCGGAAGGGCGGCGGACGGGCGGCGGAATGCGGCGGGGGTAAAAGATGCGCCCCCCAAGAGATGGAAGCGTTTTTGGATTCAGGGTTTCCGAAATCCGCCACATGCACGGCTCCAGTGTCGTGCCCTGGGGTCTCGCGGAGTGGCGGATGCGGACGTCCGACGGCCGCATCGGCGGGCAGGCATCCCCTATCTCATGATAGCGAGAAGGGATCCACTGCCACCAGGACTCCATGGAACTCCGTTCCCAAAAGACCCCCCCCCCCCCGAGCCGGTGGCACTCCGTTCAGGGCACCCTCTGGGGACGTGCCCTGAACAGGGTGCCACCAGCTCGGAGGGGGGAGCGGCCAGCCCCCCCCCCCAAAGCCTGGTGGTGGTGGTTCTTTCTGCTCTGGTGCATATATCCACCGCTCCTCGAGCCCCATGGAGATTTGGCGGCGCGCACGGGGGGTAGGGGGGAAGGCTTCTCAGAGGCACTCTTGATTCTTAGAAGGCGCGGGCCTTGTCGACAGATGTACGGCCCGCGCTTTCTAGGAAACTGCCTCCTTCTATGAAGCATTCCCCCCTCCCCCTACCCCCCTTTGCCCGCCTTTCAGATACGACCATCTGGCAGTGAAAGTGCACATACGGTAGGTTCGCGTCGTGCCGCCGCGGGCGTGTTCAAGGTTGAACGGCGCTGGTGACCCCGAGCCGGTCAATATGGACCCCTTTGGCCATCGGAGAGCCGCCGATCGTTCAACACAGACATTGATCGCGTCGTAGAACAATCACGACGGGAGGCTCTTGGCCGTTTTCGGCCTCTGGAGGCCCTCGCCCGGGTCTCGGGACCGTCAACAAAACGACTCAGGACGAGAAGCCGGTCCCGGGGAGAGGATCGGGACTTCCAGGGACCGCGCATTGAAGAAATCAGGACCTCGCATGCCTGGGGAGACTGACCGATCCACGAGCTGTCAGACACCACCGCCGAATTCGTCACGACGCGAACTCTGCCGTGCCCTGATACCCGCGGGTCTGATTCTTGGAAAGCCCCTGGGCCTACGGGAGGTCCCGAGCGCCCGCCTCCCCGGGGCGAGCATTTCGTCCGGGATCCGTTGTTTGCTTGCCCGATGGACCACGGCCCGCGATTGCCCGAGGGCCGAAGCATCGAGGAGCAGAAGCGCCGGCTGAGCCGAACAGAAATCATGCCGTCGGAGATCTGGGCAGACTCCCGGCGGCGCAGGATCTACTGGGCCCTGCAGCTCGGCGCCGCCGCGGAGGCGTGGGCGCTCCTCCGCCTCTTGGTCGCAGCCAGGTGCGCGGCGCAGAAGCACGGGGTCCTCCGCACGGGCATGGGTGCGCAAGCTGCCCGCGTCAGATCGCGCACAGGCGCCCTCGCCTCCACTGTGCTCGGTGGCCTGGTATATTGTAATATCTTCGTAAACCCTTGACAATGTCCACACTCCGTCCTTGGAGTGCGTTATATACCCTTGCTTACCTTGTGAGTTCCGTTTTTAGAATGCAGGTCATCGGAGACTTGTATACCCTTGCAATTCCGCCTTCATGGCGCAGTGCGTCTCGCAGTCGACGAGAAACCCCAGGTTTCACGTTGATTGACTTATGTTTTCGCGTCGATTTGGCGTCGACGAGCGTCAATTCGCAAGAACCCAAAAACGAAACTGCCTGGGAGGCTCCCATGAGTTGCCCTCAGGAATCGCGGCGTGCCACGCTGGCGTTCCGCGTAGGCCGGGTCGTGAGGTCGCCGTTTTCCGCGGACGATTTATGTGCACCGTGCCGCGTTGGCGTCTCCTGAGGCGTCGTCGATCCTCGATCGATTCAGGAGTGGTGCCGTGCATAGTTTTTCAGCCCTTCAGGGCCGAACAGCCGCCGAAAGATTGATTTTTCACCGCACCGCCCCGGTGTGGCGCCTAAAGGGGGTCCAAGTATGCTGCGGTGCACGGGTCCCGTTCTGGTACAGTCGCTTAGCATAGTAGGACTAAGCAAGTTTCCAAGGTTACCCTTGCATCTTTTCCCTTCGGTCCATCCTTGGCCGCTTTCGCTGGCCGCGCCCCGCTTGCAAAGTGTCTACATGGCCTTCCAAGGCCCAGACACACTTATCTTTCATCCATATTGCACCACGGGGTGACTGTATGCGCCGCCGTCCATTTTGTAGAGGGGTCACACAACATGCCCGCCAACACGAGCGTGTGACTGCCGCAGGTTCGCAAGGCTACAAAGTGGGCGCGGCCACGTGCCATCTTGCGCAATGCCCGCTTCTCTTCGTCGCTCCGGTGCGCGGCGCAGTAGACGGGTCTTCATCGACGCTGGCGCGTGAGCGTTCCGCGCAAGGTCGCGCGTGGGCGCCCCCCGTTTCCGATGTGGCGTGCCGCGCCAGTGGCTCGCGTGAGCCACAACGTAAGGGTCGCTGTGGCATCTGGTGTGAGACGCCTCTCCTGTCGTCGCATTGCACCATCCCAGAAGAGGGCTTTCGCTGCATCCGACGAAATGTCAAGTACAGACCAACAGGGAGGATGCCGGCCGAGGGCGGGTTCAGATAGAGGAGGGTTTTTCCATCGAAATCTTGCCGCACGGGTCATGTTTGGAACTTCTGGGGACGAAGTTGTCCCTCGATGACGTGACAGGGAGCGAGATTGCACACCGAATTGCATGTGGTTGGTCGAAGTTTTGGGCGATGAGGAGGTTGCTGACAAGAAAGGGTTTCTCATTGAACAAGCGTCTCAAGCTATTCAACAGTTCTGTGGCGAGAACAGGCAGCTCGCGAACACGGCGGGCGCAAAGGACTGGACACGAGAGCATTTTGAGATGAAGTGGAGATGGGCAGGGCACGTCGCTCGAATGCCCCCCTCTGAATGGGCCCTGATTGTGACAAAATGGAGAGACTCTGCGTGGCAGACAGCAGCTGGCGGTCGATGGTTGCGACCAGAAAGGCCGACTCGTCGACGATGGATGAAGTTTGAATATGCGTTGCGCAAATGGTGTGGTGATGTGGGACACGGAGAATGGATGGTGAGAGCGCAGGACAGGGAGGCATGGCGAGAGTTATCAGTTACATTTGGTGATTGGGCCACCACGCCATAACCTTGCTTCATCTTGCTTCAAGACGACATACTTGATTGTTTTTGTGATGACGCACTTTACACGTCGTGCTGGTGTGTGCGTGTGTTGTTGTTTGTGTCTGGTGTGTCATGTGCGCAGGGTCAATAAGAGTTTGCCCGCGCGGCGTTTGGCCGACCCATCGCTGCAAGTTTCACCGTCCCGCCCCTCGTGGGCCTGTCTCAGCCGGGACTTCACGCTTCACGCTTCCTTTTGGGTCAACCAAAGAGGATCGGGGTCCCCCAAACGGGGTGGTGACCACACCGTTCGGTGAGTCGGTGGGGACTCGGGGTCACGGCACGGTGTTGGGACTCGAGTCCCTCTCCGAGGACGTCTCGGGCGACAGGGGCCTCCAGAGTCCCAAGACCGTGCGGTGACAGACCGTGCGGTGAGGTCTCTTGGGGTTCTGAGGTCACCGCACGGTCTGTCACCGCACGCGT
>CAUYUJ010016594.1:6139-38639 GCA_963575745.1 Prorocentrum cordatum
TAGTAGTAGTAGTAGTAGTAGTAGTAGTAGTAGTAGTAGTTAGTAGTAGTTAGTAGTATTAGTAGTAGTAGTAGTAGTAGTAGTAGTAGTAGTAGTAGTAGTAGTAGTAGTAGTAGTAGTAGTAGTAGTAGTAGGAGTAATACTAACGATAATAATACCATTCGCAATATTAATATCAATATGATAATGAAGCGGATGGTGAGGAGGTCTCCGCTTTCTTCTTCAGCCCTTCTTTTTGCTGCTCCCTACTTTCCCCTCCTCCTCAGCCCTCCTCCCTCTTTCTTCCTTCTCTTGCTTTTCCTCCTCTCTCCTCCTCCTCCTCCTCTTCCTCCTCCTCTCTCCTCCTCCTCCTCCTCCTCCTCCTCCTCCTCCTCTTCCTCCTCCTCTCTCCTCCTCCTCCTCCTCCTCCTCCTCCTCCTCCTCCTCCATCTCCTCCTCCTCGCGGGAAGTGGGTAGGTGCGCACGGCACGGGGAGGGTGGAATCGGGGGAGGGGAGTCACGACAGAGGCAGGGAAGGTTGCAGGGAGTTAGGCTTCGCCCCGACCCGACCCGACCGTCAGGGTCCGCCCGCCCCGTCCGGCCGGCCCACGCAGGGGAGGGTCTGCCCGCTCGACCAGCCCATCAGGCTGGTAATGGGGTGATCTGGATGGCCCTCCACGCCCTTTCCCTCGCCCTCATCATCTTTAACCTTTCCCTCGCCCTTCCACGTGCCGCTGGCGTTGATTTCTGCCCTCATCATCTTTGACATTTCCCTCGCCCGTCCACGCCCTTTTTGCCGCGCTACCTCTGTCGCGCTCTTAGTGCTAATTTTGCTCATCCTTCTTCTTCTGCTACTGCCGTTCCTGCTCTCCCCTTCGTTCTTCGGCTCTCCTCCGATCCTCTCCGCACCCTTCCCTGCCCCTCTTCACGCTTCATCATTCCCTATTCCTCCACTCTCCTTCCAATTCCTGCCCACTCCAATCCACTCCACCTGGCGGACTCTTCCTTTTTGCACTTCCCGGTTCTTCTCTAATCACTGTTCACCCGTCCTTCACACTCTCCAGTCATCTTCACTCCAGCCCGCCCCTCCAGCTCCTCCCCAGTCCTCCACTCTTTTTTTCCAGTCTGCTTCGTTCCACCCGACTGCTGCTCCTCTCCCAGGCCCAGGCCCCTGGGCCCCAGACGCCAGACGCCAGGCCCCAACCTCCTCCATCCTCCTCACTGTTCTCCAGCTGCTTCTTCTTCTCCTCGGGTCCTCCCTCCTCAACCTCCCCCTCTCCTCCTCCTCCTCCGCCTCCTCCTCCTCCTCCTCCTCAACCCTCCCTCCTCCTCCCTCTCCTCCGCCCTCCCCTCCCTCCCTCCCTCCCTCCCTCCCTCCCTCCCTCCGCCCCTCCACCCCTCCCTCCCTCTTTACCTCCCTCCCTCCGCCCCTCCCCTCCCTCCCTCGCTCCCCTCCCTGCTCTTCCATGGCCAGAGTGGCCAGTGGAGCAAGATACAGTGCGAGAGAACGGCACCTCCTCCTCCTCCTCCTCCTCCTCCCTCCAACCCTCCACCCCTCCCTCCCTCTTTACCTCCCTCCACCCTCCTCCTCCCCCTCCCTCCTCCCACCCTCCACCCTCCTCCAGATCGAAAGACGCGGGTGAGGATCAGCTTCTCCCAGGTCACTGAAGCAGGTGCCTGCGAGCACCGGCGTCGCGGGCCACGAGCCCGCAGGGCGCGGCTTCCAGGGTGAGTACCTCTCCACGGATATCCCACTCGACACTGCCCAGCTCGCACACCCGTTGGCTGTGCGGCATTCGCCGTGTTCTCCGTCGTGCCTCAGCACGTAGGAGTGCCCCACGGCTCGTGAAATTATAAGCGTTCTCGGATGGATGAAGGCTTTTACGGGCCTGGACCAAGAAATTCCCAAGAATTCCTGGACGTTCCCGCGCACTTGGGCTGTGGCGCGTCGGCCTCCGGGGCGGTGAGCCCGTCTAAGGCGATGCAGAGAGCGCCGTGACGGCCCGTGAGGGCCCGAAGGCAGCCCACGATGTACAGTCGGGGCCCTGAAGAAGGAACCCTTTTCGTTGGGGAGGGGCTCCGTGTTCCTTGATTGTTTCGCAGCTTGCCTCAGATTTCCCTCAGGTTTTCGATGCGAGATCGAAGTTTCACTTATGGAGAATAGGGGCCTCGTTCCTTATTTAGGGTTCCTTAGGCCAACGCCCCGACGGTATTTGAGACGGCCCAGCAGACCCACAGTACGCCCCACTACGCCCTCAAGATAGTTGCAAAAGCCGCCCAGGAGAGCCCCAAGATGCAACAATCACTGATTCGCCATCGGTGTTTGAAGAGTTTGAGCGTCCTCGCCTTCTCGGGCCTCCGATGCTCCAAGGGTCAGGAGAGGTTGGTATCTGGGATGACTCCAGCAACGCTGTTGGGCCTCGTCTGTGGGGGCGCCACGTCTGGTTTTCGTGAGGGAGCAGCTGCCTAGGCGCTGGCACGTAGAACATGCGTATACTGGTAGGGTGTCGGCGGAGGCAGGGCCGCTAAAGGCGGGGGGCGCGGACCTCTTCGAGCAGTCACCGGGAAGCCAGCACACGGGGGCCATTGAGCGCCAGGACGCTGTGCGCGGGAAACGGGGAGGCCAGCCGCCAAAGTCAGTGCACACGGGCGACCGAGGCGGCGAATCCATCCGCGCTGGGCCTATTTCGGGTACTCCGCTGGCAACCCGACGCGCAGGGGCCACGAAGGCTGCGGCTCCCCCGGCGGGGCCGCGTGGGCAACCTGCTGCGATGGGCCAGCCCGACGGGGGCAGCTGCAACGGGACTCAGCACACGGGTGCAAGCGGTGCCAGGATGGTGCGCCTGCGACCCTGTGGGCAGGCAGCTGCCACGAAGGTCAGCACGCAGGGGGCAATCGAGGCCGGGGCCCTCGGGGCGGGATCCCGTGGCCAGTCGTCGCAGAGCCCAGCTCGCGGGGGCCGCTAAGACCGGGGCCCCATTTTCGGGGCTGCGTGGCCGGCCATCGCGAAGCCCACCACGGTCGTAGCCAAGGCCAGGACCCGATGTGTGCGAGCCTCTGGTCAACTACAGGCAAACCCACTTGTCGGGGGCAACTCAGGCCAGGAGCCTCTGGCCGACCACAGGAAAGCCCAGGTCACAAGGGCCCAACCAAGTCCAGGATCCAGGGCTCCATGGTCAATCATCGGAGAAGCCAACATCTGAGGCTAGCTATTTATGAACGAAGTACGAGCCCCTTAGTGCAAGCACTTGCGTGGAGATAAAAGAGCTGTACATGGTATGGACCACACCTACTAAACTGCACGTGCTGTGGCAGATTGTTTGTTCGTCGGTCCGTTGCTAAACATGGATAGCAGGCGAAGGCTGTCCCAAGGGGAAGCGTGGCTGGCGGAGCAGGAGCGCGCAAAGAGCAGCGAATGTATAGGAACAGTTGTAGCAGCTTCCCTTCGGTCGTCCCGACGCGGCGGGCAGCTTCTGAGCGTGTACCGCGACCGGCGGACGTTCGAGCAGAGGCACATCGTTTTCACCAGCCAGGCCATCGTAAAGCCGTGCAGCCGCTACTGCCCAATGATAGCGTTTATTGACTTCATTACTGTGACTACATTCGTTTTGTCTTTGTCATCGCCGTTGACTGTGTTCGAGTTGGTGAGCAAGTCATGGTGCGTTTGCGGACGCGTGCTGCTCCGATCGACTCGCCTTCATCGTCGCCGCCGTCGTCGCGACCATCGTGGTCAACGTACACGCGCATTGATTCATCGCGCTGCACACCACGGGTCCGGAGAGAGCGGGTGAGCTTTGATGGAGAAGATAGTGTGACAGACCAGTGGGTCCCCCCTGGACCCTCCTGGAGATCAGCCGAATCCTCTTGAAGCCCTTCTGGGTCCACTTGGAGCTATCTGTGGAGATCTTGCGAGCCATTCTGAGGCCTCCGAAGGGCATCGGAGGCGAACAGGAGGGAAATCCATAGCCATTGTTTTTTTGCCTCGTTGTTGTTGTTGTTGTTGTTGTTGTTGTTGTTGTTGTTGTTGTTGTTGTTGTTGGTGTTGTTGTCATTGTTTCGGTTATGGTTGTGGTTGTTGTTGTTGTTGTTGTTGTTGTTGTTGTTGTTGTTGTTGTTGTTGTTGCTGTTGTTGTTGCTGTTGTTGTTGTTGTTGTTGTTGTTGTTGTTGTTGTTATTGTTGTTGTTGTTGTTGTTGTAGTGGTTGTTGTTGTGGTGTTGCTGCTGTTGTTGTGGTTGTTGTTTTGGTTTTGGTTGTGGTCATGGTTGTGGTTGTGGTTGTGGTTGTGGTTGTGGTAGTGGTGGTGGTTGTTTGTTGTTGTTGTTGTTGTTGTTGTTGTTGAATTCTCGTTTCTAACGAACAGTATTGTTGATCCCCTCCTCTGGTAACCACTGACATTTTCCAATGAAAGTGCTTCTCCCAGGGCCCGTTCCTGGATTTTACGAGGGACAGCGAGGGGTCACCAAACTGTGCCTCTGGCCCCCGGTTCACAAAACAACAACGGCTCCCGCCTGATATGTCCTCACAATTCATTCCCGAAACGCGCTCTCGCGCGGGACTTTTTCTCAATTGATGCAGAAATTGCGCTCTCGCGTGGTACTTCCTCGAAATTTATTCTGACACCGCGCCCTCGACACTCAGGAATCACGCTCTCGCTGTGGATTACCTCACGATTTATTCGGGAATCGCGCTGTCGCTCGAGTCATTCTCGCGATCCATGCAGGACGCACACTTCAGCAAGCCGCCTGCTCGACCTGGCCGCCTAGGCCCGCCTTCCCGACCCGCCCGTTAGGGTCTACCCGCCCGATGTGCCCGTCTGGTTCTGCCACGTGTTTTCTGCTCCTAGTCCCCCTCCTGCTACTTTCTCTCGTGCTCCATCCTCCTCCCGGGTTTGGAACATCCTTGTTGAATGGCACGCGAGCGTACAAGAGCGACCAGTCTGAACATGATTGCTGCTGCTGTTGTTGTTGTCGTTGTTGTTGCTGTTGTTGTTGTTGTTGTTGTTGTTGTCGTCGTCTTCGTCGTGTCTGTTGTTGTTGCTGCTGCTGTTATTGTTGTTGTTCTAGTGGGTGTTGTCATATGGTTGTTGTTACTGTTGCTGTTGCAGTTGTCGTTGTCGTCGTCGTCGTCGTCGTCGTTGTTGTTGTTGTTGTTGTTGTTGTTGTTGTTGTTGTTGTTGTTGTTGTTATGTTGTTGTTGTGATTGTTGTTTTGGTTGTTGTTGTTGTTGTTGTTGTTGTTGTTGTTGTTGTTGTGGTTGTTGTTGTTGTTGTTGTTGTTGTTGTTGTTTCAGTTGTTGTAGTAGTTGTTGCTGTAGTTGTAGTTGCAGTTGTAGTTGTAGTAGTAGTAGTAGTTGATTGTTGTTGTCGTTGCCGTTGTCGTTGTTGTTGTTGTTGTTGTTGTTGTTGTCGTTGTTGTATTTGTCGTGTTGTGGTTGTTGGTGTTTTTGCCGTTGTTGCTTCTTCTGCTTTTTGGTGTTATGTTGATGTTGCTGTTGCTGTGGTTGATCTCGTTGTTGAGGTCTCATTGCTAAATCATAATTTCTGTCGATCCCCGTCTCTCGGGTGACCATGTTTATTCAATTAGTGTGCTCATCCCGGTGCTCGCACCCTGTTTTTATGCGGGAAAGTGTGGGGCCATCAAACTCTGTTGCTGGCTCCGGTTTACAGCAACAACGGCTCCCGCCTGATGATTCTTCACAATTCCAAAATCGAGCTCCCGCGTAAGACGTCCTCACAATTTATGCAGGAATAAGCTCTCGCGTGGGACTTCTTCGCAATTTGTTCAGACGCTGCGCCCCAGACACGCAGGAGTCATGCTCTCGCTTTGGCCATTCTCACGATTTACTTTGGCATCGCGCTATCGCTTGAGCTTCCTCGCGATTCATGCATGACGCACGCTTCAGCAAGCCGCCTGCTCGACCTGGCCGCCTGGGCCCGCCTTCCCGACCCGCCCGTTAGGGTCTACCCGCCCGATGTGCCCGTCTGGTTCTGCCACGTGTTTTCTGCTCCTAGCCCCCCTCCTGCTACTCTCTTTCGTGCTCCATCCTACCCCTTGTCCCTTCCTTCCATCCGTCCTCTCTTCCCCTGCCTGAGGGGCTGCACGAAATACACGTTGCAGGTGAGAAAGATATATCCCCAAGGGGGTACGATCGAAGACGAAAAGGGCGGGTATCGAGGGTTTGGGAGATACGTGTTGAATGGCACGCGGGAAGACAAGAGCGAACATTGTTGAAATTATTGTTGTTGATGTTGTTGTCGTCGTCGTCGTCGTCGTGTTTGCTGTTGTTTGTTGTTGCTGCTGTTGTGGTTGTGGTTGTGGTTGTGGTTGTGGTTGTGGTTGTCGTTGTCGTTGTCGTTGTGGTTGTGGTGGTTGTTGTTGTTGTTGCTGTTGTTGTTGTTTGTTAATGTGATTGTTGCTGCCGTGCTTTTTGTTGTTGCTGTCATGGTTGTTGTTGTTGTCGTTGTTGAGGTCTCATTGCTAAAGAAGAATAACTGTTGCCCCCTCCTTCCGGTGACCATGCTTTTCAATTAGAGTGCTCCTCCCGGGGCTCTCACCTACCGATCTGCCCGATCTGCCCGCCCGATCTACCCGTCTGATCTGCCCTTCCGATCCCCCAGGCCTTAGGGTCTACTCGCCCGATCTGCCCGTCTGGTTCTGCCACGTGTTTTCTGCTCCTAGCTCCCCTCCTGCTTATCTCTCTCGTGCTGCTCCATCCTTCTCCCTCCCCCTTCCGTCCGTCCTCTCTTCCCCTGTTTTAGGGGCTGCTAAATGGACGTGGCAGGTAAGGAAGATACACCCCCAAGTGGGTACGACTGAAGACGAAGAGGGCGGGTACCGAGGGTTTGGGAGATACGTGCTGAATGGCACGCGAGCAGATAAGAACGAACAGTCTTGACGTTATTGTTGTTGTTGTTGTTGTTGTTGTTGTTGTTGTTGTTGTTGTTGTTGTTGTTGTTGTTGTTGTTGTTGTTGTTGCTGCTGCTGCTGCTGCTGCTGCTGTTGTTGTTGTTGTTGTTGTTGTTGTTCACGATGTTGTTGTTGTGTTTGTCGTGGTTGTTGTCGTTGCTGTGGCTTTTGTTTGTCGTTGTTGATGTTGCTGCTGCTGTTGTGGTTGTTGTTGTTGTTGTTGTTGTTGTTGTTGTTGTTGTTGTTGTTGTTGTTGTTGTATTGTTTTTATTATAGTTGTTATTGTAGTTGTTGTTGCTGTTGTTGTTGTCGTTGCTGCTGTTGCTCTTGTGTTTGTTGTAGTTGTTGATGTTGTTGTTGTCGTCGTTGTCGTCGTCGTTGTCGTTGATGTTGTTGTTGTTATTGTTGTTGCTGTTGGTGTTGTGGTTGCTGCTGCTGCTGCTGTTGTTGTTGTTGTTGTTGTTGTTGTTGTTGTTGTCGTCCTTCTTCTTGTTGTTGTTGTTGTTGGTGTTGTTGTTGTTGTTGTTGTTGTTGTTGTTGTTGTTGTTGTTGTTGTTGTTGTTGTTGTTGTTGTTGTTGTTGTTGTTGTTGTTGTTGTTGTTGTTGTTGTTGTTGAATATTATTACTTCTAAAGAAATATTATTGTTGAGACCCCTGGTGCGCGACCCCCCTCCAAAACCTAGGCCGCAGCCTCATTTCCTTCATTTTCTAGCGAAAGCTTCAGAAAAGTGGATTGTCACCGGATCCGGTTGTTTTGTTGTAATCCGTTTTCCCTTGCAAAAAACACTATAAAATGAAAATTCTTGTTCTATTGATCAAATTTCAAGAATCCCTTGCAAAAAATAAGGTAAAGTGGACATTCGCGCGCGCAAGACGAAATCCTTCCAAAACCTTAGTTTCGTAGCGATTTTAACATAAAAACATCAAAAAACCAATGGTTTTTCAACAAAAAATTGTCAAAATCTCATCCCGCGCGCTCTTGCGGATTCGTAGGAAAACCAACACTTTTTAAACAATTCTGTCAAACGGGCTTTTGCGAGCAACTTTTTCGAACTTCTGCGACAACGGTTGCGCACCTGCCAGGGCCATCATCCCTGTCAAATAATACCATGCGGGACACATTCGTTTTTTCTTCGCGCGCGCACGCCGAAATCTCCAAAAACCATTGGGTTTTTAAGAATTTTAGCACCGCGCATCATAAAATCACACGAATCGCACCGTAGGTCCTCGAAAAACACCTGCAGTATGCACGATGCGGGGCACATGCGGGGCCCAAACAAGTGATCAACCTCTGCGGGTGTGTACTCCACGCCAGTGTAGTATCCACGATCGTCCGCGCGCCACGAAGTGAAGTGTCCTGACGTCATAGGGCGGGAAGCTGGGTGTGGGTGGTTCCCGAGAGTCGTGTGGATGTTTGGTAGAGCTTGCATTGCCCCCCCACGAAGTGGGGGTATTGGCTGGCGTCGCATGAAAACCCTGGCACTGGGGAGAACACTGAGCGTTCGGGTAAAATGATTGTTGTTGTTGTTGTTGTTGTTGTTTGTTGTCTGTTGTCTGTTGTTATATGTTTTGCAGTGCCCTTTCTAAATATTTAAATAATGGGCATTGTTGATCCCCCGAGCTTCGTGCATCTTGTTTTTTGAAGGGATCCTGCCAGGGCTCTCACGCTGTTTTTACAAGGGAAAGGCTTCGCCCTCCTATTGTGTTGTTTGCCGCGGGTTTACAAAACAACAATATCAACGGCTCTCGTTTAATACCTCCTCGCAATTGATTTCAAAGCCGCGCTCTCGCGTGGGACTTCCTCACAATTTATGCAGGAATCGCGCTCCTGCGTGGTACGGCCTCACAATTTATTGCGGCGCCGTGCCCCAAACGCTGAGGAGTCACACTCTCGCTATGTATCTCCTAGCGATATCCGTGAGAATCGCGGTATCGCTCGAAACTTCCCTGCGATTCATGTTGGATTGCCGCTTCAGCGAACCGCCCGCTCGACCCGGCCGTCACGACCGACCGTCTGACTTGCCCGTCAGGGTTCGCCCGCCTAGCCTGCCCGTCTGGTTCTGCCGCTTGTGTTCCTGCTCCTAAAATCGAACCCCCCCTCCTGCAAATCTCTCTCTCGTGCTCCATCCTTCTCCCTCCCCCTTGTCTCTTCCCTTCTCCCTCCTTTCCCTGTTTTGGCGGCTGCGCCAAGTACACGTGGCAGGTGAGGAAGATCTATCCCCAAGTGTGGTACGATCGACGACGAAGGGGGTGCGTCTCGAGGGTTTGGAATCTACGTCTTGAGTGGCACGCGGGCCGCCGCCGGCGCGGCGGTGCCGATGGGGGTCCGGGCGGGTCGAGAAGGCGGGACCCTCTCCAGGACTGCGGGTATCTCTGGATATGTCCTGGAACATCTTTGACACCCTGGGCTCATCTCGGGGTCTCCCGGTGCTGCTTTGGTATAGCCATCTAAAGGGCGTGCCACCAACGGCTCCCCGCTCTCGGGGCCCCTTGGGGCCCTCTTTGGGCCCTCGTGGGGATCGGCCGAGCCTGTCTGGAGCCAATCTCCCCCGCAGGTCCTCGGCCCACGCTCTTCGTGCATCTTCGTGCTCGCCCGGAGGCCCCCGTGCTGATGCCCTCGCCCCTGGCGCAGTTGCTGGCGTGCCGAACCCTCCTGCGTTGACCCTCTTGGCCTGAGGGGAGGCTGGCGAGGTGCTGAGGCGCGAACCGGCCCCGATCCCCCCCTCGTCGTCGTCGTAGCGTCGCGCTGGAGCGAACCCCAGGGGGCATCTTCGTGCTCGCCCGGAGGCCCCGGGCACCACACCCCACCGCAGGCGCAGCTGCTGGACGACGGCTTCGGCCTCCGCCTGTGCGCGGGCCCGTGGCCAGCCAGCGGTGTCCTGGGCCGGTGCGGCAAAGTTGCGGGGAGGAGTGGGGGGAGGAGGCGGAGGAGGAGGAGGAGGAGGAGGAGGAGGAGGAGGAGGAGGAGGAGGAGGAGGTGGACGAGGAGGAGGAGGAGGAGGAGGATGGAGGAGGAGGAGGAGCAGGGAGGAGGAGGGGAGGAGGAGGAGAAAGAGGAAGAGGAGGAGGGAGGAGGAGGAGGAGGAGGAGGAGCAGGATGGAGAGAGTGAACGAGTGAGAGATTGAGAGAGTGAGAGGAGGAAGAGGAAAAGGAGGAGGTGGTGGAGGAGGAGGAGGATGTGGAGGGATGAGGGAGGCGGAGGAGGAGGAGGAGGAGGAGGGGGAGGAGGATAATCAGATAGTGGAAATCATGATTGTTAGGACGACGAAGATGATGAGGACAGAGGAGACAGGAGGAGGCGGAGGAAGAGGAGGAAGAGGAGGAGGAGGAGGAGGATAGTGAGATGTGACGAGCAGGAGACGAATGTGATGGTACTGCTGAAGTTGATGATGGTGGAGGTTGTGGAGATGGTGCTGATGATGACGGCGACGATGATAATGATGATGATCATGATGATGGTGATGGCAGTCATGAAGAGCATACTGTGGATGCTGATGATGAAAATGATGGTGGTGATGAGGATGCTGATGGTGATGATCATACTGCTGATGATGATGGTGGTGATGATGATGATGATGATGGTGAGGATGATGATGGTGGTGGTGGTGATGCTGACGATGTGGGGATGATGATGATGTGGATGAAGATGCTGATGCTGATGCTGTGCTGCTTCTGATGACGATGATGCTGCTGCTGATGATGATGACGAGGATGATGAGGAGGAAGATGATGAGGGTTCTGATGATTATGACAACTATGATGGTGATGCGGATGATGATGACGATGGTGATGAAGATGATGTTGTTGCCGACGACGATGCTGATGATGATGGTGATGGTGACAGTGATGGTGATCGTGATGGTGATGCTGCTGCTGATGATGGTGTTGATGTTAATGCTGCTGATGGTGATGATGATGATACTGATCATGACCATGATTTCGATGATGGCTTGTATGGTGATGATGCTGATGATGATGATGCTGCTGCTGACGCTAATGATGATGAGGACGACGACGATGCTGATGATGGTGATGCTGCTGCTGATGATGATGGTGATGATGATGCTGCTGCTGCTGATGGTGATTCTGATGATGACGATGCTGCTGCTGATGATGATTATGATGTCAATGACGTTGATGATTATGTGAATGCTGCTGCTGTTGCTGATACTGGCGCTGCTGCTGATGATGATGATGATGATTTTGGTGATTCTGATGGGGATGATGATGATGCTGATGATGGTACTGGTGATGCTGATGACGATGATGATGCTGCTGCTGATGATGATGCTGCTGCTGATAATTATGCTGATCCTGATGATGCTGATGATGATGCTGATGATGATACTGCTGATGATGAGGCTACTGCTGATGATGATCATGATGACGACGATGATGATGAGGATGATGATGATGCTGCTGCTGATGATGATGATGATGCTGCTGCTGATGATGATGATGGTGGTGGTGGTGATGATGATGATGCTGCTGCTGATGATGATGATGATGATGATTCTGCTGCTGCTGCCGCTGCTGATGATGATGATGATGATGACGATGATGACGATGATGACGACGACCATGAGCGCTGAGGAGCAGGGATGAGAGGAGGGAGGTGACATGAGGGAGATGAGGATCAGTATGACGACGATACTGATGCAGATGAGGAGGAGGACGAAGAAGTACGAGGAGTAGGAGGAGGAGGACGAGGAGGAGGGGGAGAAATACGAAGAGCAGGAGGATGATAATTGAGTGTGTGGGTGTGGTTGGGGGGAGGAGGGGGAGGAGCATGAGGAGAAGGAGGAGGAGAACCAGGAGGAGGAGGAGGAGGAGAAGGAGGAGAAGGAGGAGGAGGAGGAGGAGGATCAGGGCTCCATCCCCTTCCCCTACTTCTGTGTATTCTTTTCCAAGCCACTTCTATCCTCCCCTTGCCTCCCCTTCCCTTCCGCCCCTTTTTCTCTTCTCCCCCGTCCTCCCGTCCCCTCTTCTACCTTGACCCGTTTTTCCTTCTTCTCCACCTTTCCTTTTACCCCTGCGCTGGGGAGATGTGGGTGGCCGCGGCGGCGACGGGATCAACAGAAGATTGATGAGATGCGAACGGGGGAACAGGGCTGTCCACGATTCGGTCGGTTCGAAGATGCCTGCGCGCCGATTTCTGCACAGCATTGGTCGATGGGTCGATTCGAGTTCTCGCCCTCCCTCGAGGACGACTCCCCTCCTCTGGCTGGCCCGCGGGCTCCAGGGAAAGGCTTTCGATGGCCTCGCTGGCCCCTCCCGCCCCAGCCGCAGCGCCCCCTCTCGCGATGCCTGAGTCGACCGCTCGGCGGGGAGCCGCGACTCCGAGGGTGGGCGCACTCAGGACAGCCGCGACGACCGGCTGCGATTCGGGCACGTCCCCGTCCCCGTCGTCGTCGTCGTCGTCGCCGCCGCTGCCGCCGCCGTCGTTCTCCTCGCCATCGCCGTAGTTGGCCTCGGCGCCGGCGCCGTCGTCGTCACCGTCGTGACCTGTGCGGTGCCGAGGTCGCCGTCGTCGGTCGCAGTCGCGGCGCTGCCGCCATCCCGCCCCTCCGCGAGGCAGCCCCGCGAGCTCGCCCCGGCGGGAGAGGAGCGCGCCGCCAGCCTCGATGGGGCGGGGTCCGTTGGGGGGAGGTCGGGGGCGTGCCCGTCGGAGGCTGAGAAGCTGCAGCTGGGAGCCCTCTTCCGAGGATCGGGGCGATCGGTGCCCCGCGGCGGCAGCTGTGGATCTGGGACGACGTTTGTTGTTGGGCATCGTATACCCATTTTCCGCACCCGCTTCGGGCGTCCGAAGAGGAAGCGCACACATGGATTCGGGCGCATGGGACGACATGTGTTGTTGGGCATTGTATACCCATTTTCCGCACCCGTTTCGGGCGTCCGAAGAGGAGGCGCAAACATGGCTTCGGGCGCATGGATTGGCGATTGGTCCCGTTGCCATGCGACATCGTCGCGCTCCGTCGCCAGATGCGGCGGCACTGGCGCCACGCTTCGGGGATGTGTGTCCCCGATCCACGGGTCTTGCGCCCACGCACCAGGTCCACGGATCCGTAGTCCATGTTAGCTTGTGCCCGGCTCTTGGGGGCTCTGTCGGGGTGTTCTTGGTTGCCTCTTGGGCGGTCTTGGGGCTTATGTGTGTGGGCCCCTCCTTGACGAACGAACAACACACACCCATACCCATATGGAGGTCAGAGGGAGAAGGACTGGCTATGGGTATGGGTGCGGGTTGTCGGACCCCTGAGGAGGCTACCGTTCGAGCGGGGACCCCTATCCGACAACACGCACCCATAGCTCATTCCGTCTCCCCTATGGGTATGGGTGCGTGTTGATCGTTCGTCACTCCTAGGGATTCTTGGGCGATCCTGGGGACATGTTTTGCGCCTGTGGACTGGGCTGCGTGTTGGTCCAACCTGGCCCGTCTTGCGCCATCTTGGAGACCATCCGTTCGTTCGGCTATCTGTGCGAAGTATACCCTTGGGTCGTCTGGAGTGGACCCCCGAAGGGGGGGCGAAGAATTTGGAATTTAAATCGAGCACCTCTTTCTTGGAACCGTGAAGCGGATTCTGGCGAACACAACCACATGTTTTGGCCAACGCCAAAGGGAGCGGATCCGAGTAGACGGATGGGAAGCATGTCTTGACGCCTCCTCCTCCTCCTCCTTCTCCTCCCCCTCCTCCTCCCCCTCCTCCTCCTCCTCCTCCTCCTCCGCCCTCCTCCTCCTGCTCCTGCTCCTGCTCCTGCTCCTCCTCCTCCTCCCTCCCTCCCCCCTCCTTCCCTCCCCCTCTCCCCCTCCTCCTCCCTCCTCCCTCCCCTCCTCCTCCTCCTCCTCCTCCTCCTCCACCTCCTCCTCCTCTCCACTCCTCCTCCTCCATCCTCCTCCCGCCCTCCTCCTCCTGCTCCTGGCTCCTGCTCCTGCTCCTCCTCCTCCCTCTCCTCCTCCTCCTCCTCCTCCTCCCTCCTCCTCCTCTCCTCCTCCTCCTCCTCCTCCTCCTCCTCCTCCTTCCCCCCCCTCCTCCGCCTCCTCCTCCTCCTCCTCCTCCTCCGCCTCCTCCTCCCCCTCCTCCTCTTCCTCCTCGTGCCCTAGAAGGAGGCGGGATCGGGTGGAGGAGCTGCGAGGCGAAGGAATGGCTCCCCGGCTTGGCGCACAGGGTTCAGACGACAACTGTCGGCCCTGGGGTTCGCTGCTGTGCCACTGCTGAGTTTCGAGGCCATCGCTCAGAAGGCGACCCCCCCCACCCCCAGTCCCGACTCATCCCCGAGCCGGCGATTCTAGTGGTCGGGACTCGGGGTGGGGGCGCCTTCTCCATTCTTGGACCCCGAAAGACCACCCCCACTCCCAGTCCCGACCTCCTGGATTGCGGGTTCGGGGATGGGGTCGGGACTGGGGGTTGGGGTGGGTTTTCGTCTCCTCCAATCGCGCTCGGCATCTTGGAAGGCCACCACGCGGAGGCTGGAGCATGAGTGCCGGTCTCGACCAGCGACCGTCAGTGTGCAGCCCCACGGGCCGCGGTCCAGATCGATTGCTGCATGTTGGTACCGATCAACATGGGCAGGCTGGACAGTCCTCTGCTGGTGAGTACGCGGGCGTGTGCGCCCACCAGTGCAGTAGCTGGCTCGGGCTACAATGCCGACTGCACTGGCGTCCGCCGATTTTTTTTCCAGAGGAGCGCACGCGTGACTTGAAGCTCGAAGCTTAAGGTAGGCCCCTACAGACGAGCGGTTTGGGGAACAAAGTGCCCCCCTTCCCCAGAATGGGTCGTCGAGGCATGGGGAGGGGAGGTAGAGAGGGGAGACTCGATCTGATCAACAGCGCTTCGCGCCTGCGCGCCCGTCTGCACAAGAGGTGGCGCTGACTGCCACGTGTGCGCGCAGCTCGCGTCGGATGCATGCCCATAGAATAGATGGGTGAGGATCACATCCAGAGGCGCTCGAGCGTGGAGTTCACCCTCTGCGCCTCGCCCGGGTATGTTCGCTGCCAGGAACTGGGCGCGGGGCAGGTGCGGCCCAACACGTGTGAGGCGGAGGAAGAGGGGGAGGGGGGGGGAGACGAGGGATTGATTTTGGATACGTGGAGAGGAAAAAGGGAGAGGAGGGGGATCGAGCGGAGGTAATGTAGGGGGAGGGACGAGGAGAGAGTGAAGATGATGGGGGAGAGGAGAGAGGGAAGATGATGGGGGAGGGGCAGGTTGATGCGATGGAGTCAAGACGACACAACAGGTATCCTTGACCTTTGCCGCACCCTTCACATCACGCGCGCGCACGCACTCGCTCAGTCGACCGTGACGCGTCGCTTCTGCGCCCGACTTCGTGGTCCCGTGATGCCCTTCTTGACGCGGCGGCTCTCTCTGTCTCCCGCGCCGCTGCCGGAGCTCCCCCTGCCGCAGCGCGCCGCGCGCAGCAGGATGGTCCTCGTGAGCGGCGTCGGCCCCTCCGGCCTGGCCAGGGACGCAGGCGCGGGGGGGCGGGATCGGCGCGCAGGCCCGGGAAGGGGGCACGGGGGAGGTGGCCGCCGCGGGAGGGTGAAGCCCTCCTCCTCCTCCTCCTCCTCCTCCTCCTCCTCCGCCTCCTCCTCCGCCTCCTCCTCCTCCTCCGCCTCCGTTAGCGCCTCCGCCTCCGCCTCCTCCTCCTCCTCCTCCTTGTCCTCCTCCTCCACCTCCGCCTCCTCCTCCACGCGGGGCTTCTCGCCCTAGCCGTACACGGCCCACGTGAGGCGTTCCAAAAACGGCCTCGTCTTCGATGATCGAAGGAGTTGTCCTCTCTTCCGCCGCGGAAGGCGGCGGAAGGGCGGCGGAAGGTCGGCGGTAGAAAAACGAGGCCGCTTCCGCCGGCGGAAGCCGGCGGAAGGGCGGCGGAATTTGGCGGAAGTAAAACATGCGCCCCCTGGGGATGGCAACGCTTTTGGGCTCCAGGTGTCCGAAATCCGCCATGCCATCCGTGGCGGGCTGAACGTCTGGCGCCGTTCGCCCCCTCGGAGGCCCTGCTGAAGGCGGCGGCGTCCCCTTCTGGCATGCTGCCCGAGGCGGCAGTGGCACCACCGGCGCCGGGCGTTGCAACGGCGGCGGCGGCGCAAGCGGGGAGCGAAGCCCGTGGCCGATACGATGCCGATCACACGGCCGAGGAGGCGGACGCTCGGAGCGGAGCCCCGCTCGTCGAGGGCTGCCGTGTCCGAATAATGACAAAAACAATAATAACAATAATATTACTTATAAGAATAATCATGCGATGCATGAGCATACGCTACAGTGGAGACCCATGCCAAGAAACACCCTGCTTGCCTCCAGGGTGCGCTGGGTTTCTTGGGTTTCGATGGTTTTGCTAATTATGGAAAGCGTGACGTTCCCACACCAAAAATCAGTGGACGTCCTGGGGTCTCAGGGTTCGGATTCTTGTGGAACATTTCTTGTGGTCGGGCCCCTACTGTATGAGAGGTTCGCGAAGATATTTTGAGCCAGCGCTGGATCTCCGCAAATTTATGCTCATGTCTTGTGTCTTCCTGTAGACCCAAGCGCCTCCAGTGATTTCCAGAACTCAAGATAATGGAGTCTCGCCACGGAGGCGGATACTCGCAGGTTCTCAAAGGGCGGTTCTTGGGAATTCCTAGACAGTTTTCAGGGAGCATCCAGGGGCTGCCTGGATGGAGTCTTCAGGGGGCCTCGGGGAGCCTCCACTGGCTTCCATGCGTTCTTCCACACCTTCCTGCGGTCTCCAGGGCTTCAGGGGCTTGCAGGGGCTTCTTCCGGCGGTTTCCAGGGCTTCCAGGGACCTCCAGGGGACACCACTCTCGCACCTAGGACAGCAAGGGCCACCAAGCCTAGCTGAGCAGCAGCCATTGACGGGTGCATTTGCAGTCTGGATGATCAGGGACACCGCATGCCCCTGGCAGTCTGTGACTGCGGGCTCCAGCGAGAGTGACCCCGTGCAGAGTGCTGATCCCTGGAATGGCTGACAGCCAACGCCAGCATCAGCATCGCAGCGGCCACCGGCAGCAGCCGCTGCTCCAGGCTCGTCGTCCGACGGCTTGTGGCAGCAGGTTGGCCACAGCCAGTGGTCACGTTGGGCTGGTGCAGCATCGTCTTCCTCGTCATCGCCCAACCCCCCGCGACGCCGAAGTACGACGACTACGACGAGAAGTGGGCGACCGCATGGGCCGTGTGCAAGCCTTTTCTCAGCCAACGGGTCCTGCGACTATGTTGCAGGCCCGCGCGCGGCAGCAGCGGGGGCCCAGCACCGACCGCACCTGCAGCACCGACGGCTCCAGCAGCATCACCTACACCACCACAGTAGACACGAGTTGGCGGTGCATTCCTTTTGGGACAGGCCGAGGGTCGCGACTGGTTAGGCGGCCTCGACGCACGAGTCGCCGCTCACATGCCACCAGTTGCCGACGTGCATTTGTCGAGCTGGGCCTACATGCCTTCAGTTGCTTCACTTGGCATCGGCGCGCCATGTGGATCGAGCTCCACTTGGCCACCGCAATCGGCACCGGCACCCACTTCACCGCCAGTGCCGGCCCTCTGGTCTGGCCCTGTTCAACACAGACAGGCCAGTTGACCAGCCAACCATCGGGCTGGGTGGCCATGTGTTTCGCGCACCTGGACTTGCACGTGCCTCCGTATAGGCCTGCGTCGTAAGGGCCTACGCTCCCGTGGTGGCCGACTTCGTCAGGTCCAGGCTCGAGCTCACACGACGACTCGCCGTGCCATGGCAAGCACCTCGCTATCGGGCGGCCGATCAGGCGTCCTCTTCGACTTCGGCGCCTGGACCAACCTGTGAGGCATGCGATTCGCTCAGAGCTTGGGCCGGCGAACCATGCAGGCGAAGCTCCAGCCCTCGGAGTGGCAGGAACTGGCGACGGGCCAGAGGCGGCGAATCGAGAAAGTCACAGGCCCATGTCCACAACGCCGCGCGGTGCCGTGACCACCCAGCACGGCGTGCGCGCTCTCCGGCCGTGGAGGGTGCCGGCGACGCTCTTTCCCTGCCCGGCTATAGGTCTGCCCCCCCCCTCTTGGACAACCCCCTCTTGGCCGCTCCCGACAACAGCGGGGTCGTGGAGTCAGGCGTTGACCACACACGATTCGCCTTACCCGGATCAGTCGGCTACGGGATCACTCGGGGGCCCAGATGCGATACGTGTCGCTCTGGAGCCAGCGCCGAGTGGTCACCTGTGCATTCTCAATCTGCGACTTCGGCAAGCTTCAGCCGCACTCTGGGGTCTACCGCCTATTCAGCTCAAGCTGCTGGCCGGTGGCAACGACAGCCAGGATCACTGCGACGGCGACGGACGATATTTTCACAGGGTACAGGTCCAACTTCGCAGTCAAAACGCGAGAGCGCTTGTGCGTGTCGCCACCGGCTCGGCTGGCTACGACCTGCGCGCCAGCTCCGACGCCAGTCTGTATTGCCCTACGCTCAGGTCCCGCTCAAAGGCATCGACATCGCTGGCGGCGTGGTGGACCCCGATTACCGCGGGGAGGTCTAGGTCATCGTGCGCAACGCCACCCAGTTAATCCTGAATCAGCACGCCGGCGACGTCGAGATCATGGTCGTCTCCAGCCAACTGTCATGGTCTCGGGGATCAGGTTATTTTTGGACATGCTGGCATGGCGTGCCTCAGCCACGACGCCATCCTGAGCGACGTGGCCAGGCCGATATCCGAGGGTCAGACTGGCACCTATGGTGCCGACTGCCCTAGGCAGCCTGCGCGCTAGGACATTGCTGGGCCGGCCCGCCAGGTCGGCCTTGCCGACCTGCCTGGGTCTTGCGGGAACGCGGCACTTCGCGGGCGCGGCAGGACTGCGGCTTCGACGTCATCCGCGCCGCCGATCACGATGATGCCGTCGGGCCGTCATGTGGATCGCGTGCGACGTTCGTGGGCGATGTTTACCTTATCTTCGACTCCCTACCTCTCTGGCGCTCTCGCATCTAGGACGCCGCCGCCAGTGGTGGTCATCGGCCGGAGCGGCCCGCAGTGGGAACGGCCGGCAGGGCGACGCGTTCTAGATTCGCGTGCTCTACGCCAGCTCGCGCCGGGTTTTTTCAACGAGCCATTGGCCCCAGGGGCCAAGCGCAGCAACGTTGTTTTCGTGGCGCTGACTGGGGAGGCCATCCACGACCGGCTTTGCTGGTGTAGGATCAAGCTGGAAGTGCGTCGACGACTGGGCGACCGCGAATTGCCGCCAGTACCTGGGCCTGATGTGCCGCGATGTGTAGCGTCCGCCCTGCTGCGGTTGCGCTTCAACCGGCAGCGGTGTGCCGTGGGCAGTGCGTCCCCGACGAGGCATAGCAGCAGTTTCAGCAGCAGACTCGAACGCTGCTTCCTTTTCTATCGGGACTGTCAAGCGTGGCTCCATGCAGCGCCCTCAGGGCGCTGAGCAGCGCGTTGAGAACCACGACGACAAGCGGCGCGTGAACCAGTCGCAACACTGCGGAGACCAGTCACGACGCATCTGATTCACCAGTCTCGACGCAGCCGAGTCACCAGTCGCAGCGCCGCCGACTCACCAGTCACGACGCCGCCGACGCGCCAGTCGCGACGCATCCGAGTCACCAGCCACGACGCCACCGAGTCACTAGTCACGACGCAGCCGAGTCACCAGTCACGACGCCGCCGAGTCGCCAGTCACGACGCCACCGAGCCAGTCGCGACGCAGCCGAGTCACCAGTCAGGGTGCAGCCGAGTCACCAGCCACGACGCCGCTAGATCACCAGTCACGACGCAGTCGAGTCACCAGTCGCGATGCAGCCGAGTCGCCAGTCACGACGCAGCCGAGCCACCAGTCGCGACTCATCAGAACAAGCAGTCACGGGAGGCTTCTAGCAGTTATATTGGTAGCACCCATCCCGCTACAGGACGTGGGGCACCTGGTGATTCTGTTGCTGGCGCCTTCCCAACGGCAGGGCGCGTGCGCCAGGAGAAGAAGGAGATGATGGAGAGCCGTGTGCCCAAGGCTTGGAAGCAAATCATCGTCGAGGACCGCTGCGACGACTGCGGATCCGACGTCGCGGGCCTCGCTCCCTATCTTCTCGGTGTTCCAGCCGTTGGCGAGCCTGGTCGCGCCGGCGAGTGCGGCGAAGACGAACTCCGCGGTGGCCTCGCCTGAGGTTTGCCTGCGTTGGGATTCCAGGGGTCGTCGGCCCCGGCATCAGATCACCATCTGACGAGCGTTCAAGCGACGTCGCAGCCTGCCGAGTTCGACGCCTTTCACCACCTCCTCACCTACATCGCCACACTCGACGTCGGTGGCGACATCATCGGGATTTGCGGTGGGGAGGCTCGGGCTAGCCAGCTGGCTGTCCGACGCCGCCTCAAGAAGGCTCGTGACGACGTCGGCTTGTTCGCAGGCTGTGACCTCAACGACGAACGCCAACAACTTGCCGCGGAGACGACATGCGGCAAAATCTACCTCTTAGTGGCCATCATGGCCCCTGCGTGTCGGCCAGTCGGTCGTTGGGCGACGTGCAACTACAAGCGCAATTCCGCCGCGTGGCTGCGCTCCTACCAGGATGCGGCCTCGCGCGGACGGTTTTGCGGCCACATCGCGCAACTGCAACAGGGGTTGGGCGGCTCCTTCGTCGACGAGCATCCCGACCCGTCGCGGCTGTGCTCCGTCGACCCGCCGCCGTGGACAGACGTGCTTGTAGCACCTGGCGTGGGCGCAGCCGTCTTCGACCAGTGCGTGCTCGGACTCCGAGATCGTCGCGGTGGTTTCCGGAGGAGAACCATAGGTCTTGTCGCCGACATCCCGCGTCGACGAGCAGTTCAGCAACTTCAAGTGCCCGAGCAATCGCCGGCGCGCCCGCGTCGAGGGCCGTGGCGGCTTCGACGCCGAAGTTTGGCCGTGAAAGATAGCCGAATGACTTGTGTAATGTATCGTGGATTTACGTCGCCGCTCCAGGTGCGCGCATCTCGCGAACTATGTTCTTGAATGTGACGTTGCAGCAGCCGCCTTTCCAGCCGTCGCCTCTGGGGCCGCGGAGGGCTAGATCTGGAGTGGGGTGGCCGCCGGGCGCGCGCGCTGCACGTGCGAGGCGTGCAAGCGCAACGTGCGGGCGGATTGAGATCTTGATGTTGTGTTCGAGGACTGTGGCATCGACGCTCTCGAGAACGCTGCGAGTGCCACTGAGGGGGTCCTCGTCGGCACTGTCGAACATGCCAGAGTGGCCGGCGGCCATTTCTCTGGCCACATCCAGCAGGCGCCGTCGGCAGCGCGGCGTGGAGTCGAAGGGGCAGTAGATGGCCCGGGGGATGGAGGAGCTGAAGCGCGACGACAGCCAGCGGATGCTTTATGCTGCTGTCAGGCGCGCCGCGCCCGGTCTCGGCCGCTGGCGACGCGAGCGGCCCCAGTGCTGCGAGACGCCGCGCCAGCGTCAGGGCATCTGCGCGCAGTGCCATCGCTGCCTGCGCGGGGCCGCCATTGACGACCGCGCCGCGCCAGGGGGGGGCGACGAACGAGGAAGACGCGTGGAGCTTTGCCTCGACCCAGGGGCGCGCGAAGGCGTCCTGACCTGCAACGAGGCAACGTCTAGCCATTATGTAGCTGGCGATTCCTGGGCAGATCTGCTCGACGTGAGGGCCGCCGTCGAGACCGCGGTCGTCCAGCGCGACGCCGACCTCCTGGCCAGGGGGGAAGTGTCCGGGCTGTCTTAGGAGGGTGCAGTGGCCATCCCCGAGGCCCACCATCTGGGCCACTTGCAAGTGCTTCGAGCGGCGACTGCCCAAGGGCGCCCGAAAAGCCGCGTGCTCCAGGTGCGTCTTCAAGTGGAGGCGCTGGAAAGGCCCCGACGGCAAGACCGCGCGAATCATCCGGTGCCGTATGGCGCTCAGAGGCTTCCACGACCTGGGCGCCGGCGCCCTGGGGGCGTTCGTGGTGCAGCGAAGCGCGCCGCGCGGCGCTCGCTGTGCTCGGGGGCGGCGTGTCGCCCGAACTGGGTCTACGTCGCCGTGGACGTCGAGAAAGCTTCCTTGCGGGGCATGGCCTATGCCGACATGCAGGAGCAAGGTGAAGCGCCGCGCGAGGTGAACCTCGCCCTGCCGCCCAGCAGCGGGCAGTGCAGCCGTCCTTAGGCAGGTGCCCGGCCGCGAGTCCTTCGGCGAGAGGACCGAGTGTCTGCGCTACATCGAGCCGCGTGCGCGTGCCCCGAGCTCTCCAGGTTTGCGCTCTCGCCGGAGTGCAGCGCCAAACCGCCAGGTGGGGCCTGGAGCTCGGGGTTAAGCGTGGGGCGTCGGGCAACTGTGTTGCTGGCGACTCCAAGCCTGTACTAAAGCCGTCCAAGCGCATCGACGATCTGAGGATCGCTGGATGCCCGGAGCACGTCGACAGGCTTATCGTCCACGTCGACAGCGTCTTCGGCAGGATGAGGGGCGACTGCGACGACTTCGCGCCAAGTGCGGGGTGCACCAGCACCGCTGCGCTGGCGGCGCCGTGGTGCTCGACCAGGACGAGTACATCGACGCCTAGATGCCGATCAGGCGCGTCGACCTGGTCAAGGCGAAAGCCGACCTGCCAGCAGGAGGTCAACTACCGAACCTCTGCGTCTCCATGCGGGGGGCCGCCGCTAGCGCCCCGTTCGCCCGGCGCCGTGTCGCAGCGTGCATCGCGGTACCGCTTTGGGCCGAGATTCAGCTGCTCATGCGCCGCGTGATACCGCTGAACTCAGTGGTCCTCGCCGCGCAGAAGATCGAGGCGCGCGTCGCCTTCCCGGCCGTGGAATGCGCCGGCCAGATCTGCGCGCGCAGCGACGGGTCTTTCAAGAGGGAGGAGGAGACGGGGCTCGGCATGAGAGGTGCCGCATGCGTCTGGGCAAGTGCCGCAGCGCGGGCAAGGAAATCTGCCGCTTGCTCGAAGCCGTTAGCCGTTCGCAGACTTGTGAGCAGGTCTTCGTTTGGCTCCGAGCTGCTCGCGGCGTGCGGTGCAGCTGATGGGTTGCAGGTCTACCTCCCGGCGCTTCGCAAGATGGTCCGGGGGCCAGTCGCAGCCGACGAGATCAGCGAGCCGAGAGAGGTGGATGGCGTTGCAGTACCAGCGCCTCTGGTCGTGAATGGGATGTCCGTCTTCGCGGCCCTTGCCGTGGATTTAGTGCGACCGAATGCAGAGGACAGCATGGCAGGCCACTTATTTTGGCTCTCAGATCCGCTGCGCACAAGGAGAATCGTAGACATGCTCTGGAGGGACATGATGGCCGATCCCGTGACCGACGGGGGCATGTGGACGTGATGGGCGGGGAGCTCAGCTGCGACCGCGCCGCGGTCAGGCTGAGTGACGAGAGGCGCAAGAAGACAGTGCCTAGTTCCCCCCGCAGCAATCTCACCCGGAACATGGACGACTCGCCCGCTGAGTCATCGAACCGTTCGCCATCAAACCATTCTGGCTTCAGGCAGAGGGGGGGACAGAGGCATTCGCATCGCGAACTATGCTCGCCAATGCGACTTAGAGAGTGACAGCGGCATCCGCGTGTCGCGAGACATGTTCGCGAATGCGACGTAGTGAATCATGCAAGTGAGGGGTTGTTGCTATGAGTTGTGTGCGTGGAGCAGCAGGCTATTTAGTGCTGCGCACGGAAATCGTCTACGCGTCGTTCCGTCAATTATCTGCTGTTTCAGTATTTCCGTACTTTTGTAGTAGGGACGTGGTTCGCATAACGTTTTCTAGTGCAAGCGTAGTTTTACTTTTGTCAGTTACTAGGCCCTTGGTTTGCAAGTGCTGACTGACGAGGCACATACATGTTCGTTTGAGCACCAGACTCGAACGGTTGGTCTTTATAATTGCCCTGCCTCTACCCAGTTGTCATCCCTTGCCAGTTCGTCGGGTGTGGTTCTGGTTGTCTCTTCTGGCTGGTTGGCGCAAGGTGTCCCCGTCTGCGCCCGCCTTGTTCGCGCAGTCAAGACCTGTTCACGCCAGACCAACTTAATCCCGCCTTATCGTATTTCTCGTTTTCGAGTCCCGTGGGCGGCGACGGAGGGAACCGCCAGGGCCAGGGACCGTCGGGGGCCAGGCCGGAGGCAGAGGCACGGGCAGTTTTCAGCTGGGTTTTGCCAGGGGTGCTTCCTTGGAGGTGCCCTGCCATCAGTCGTCGGCGAGCGAGGGGGGGGAAGTTCAGAGGAGGAAAGCAAAAACCATACCGCTACCCTTCGCCCGTTTTCCCCTTGTTCGGTCTTCTGGGGGGCCCTCGTCGCCACGGGTGGATTCGTTTAGAAACTCAGGCCAAAACGCGCCGCAGGAAAGATCCAGGGTAGCGGTATCGGTACTTATCTGTTGGTGCCCCCAGGAGTGAGAAGGAACATGTCCTGTCAGAAGGCGGCGTGGCCTTTCAGAAGCCTTCGAGCCTTCTGAGAGGTCATCTATATCTTCGGGGGAAGTGCAGAACACTTCTCGCAAAGTCGGGGGGTGTCTGAGTCTATTGAGAAGGCCCGCTCGTTCTCACTTTCCTCCTGGGTTCGCCGCCGATCAAGGGCCTTGTGGTTTGTTCTGTCCGCCTTCCGTCCCATCAGCATTTCATCGTCGTCCGTGTCGTCATCCTCCTTCCCCGAGACAACAGTTTCGGACTTGGCAGCACCATGGATTCTTAACCCGAGTCGACCAAGATCCCCTTCAGAACACGCACCGTTCGGGGAGGTTTGCAGACCCGCAGCCGAATGGCAGTTTCTTGTGATTCTGGTTTCGTTGCCTGTGGTCCAGTGGAGGGTCCAGGTGAGGTCTTGCTAGACGGCTACCCATTGGTTGCAAGCTGGAGTCAGTGCTTTGGCCCAGCCGTCATTGCGACTGGCGATGGGGAAGGTAGTCAAGATTTTATCTGAGTCACATTCGGCATGGCAGACGAGGTAGCCCTTTGCGGTGAGATGGTCTGGAGCATGGATGCCCTGTCGAGCGACCATGTGGTTCGGGAGGGATAGAGAAGGAAAGGGGGGCGAATATCTGAGAAAAAGCACTGCGTCATCATGTATTCCCCCTGAACTGCGCGGATTTCTTGGGTCGGCGTTGGGCCCCCTTTGGCGGCACTTCCGGTGCCGAGCTAATAAACCCGCGTGGGCTTGTGAAAGTTAATGTTTATGCGGTAGTTGCTTCTTTCTGAGGGGAGGAGTCTTGCCCTGCGACATCTTGGAGGGCTCAGACTTCATGTGGAGCCTTGTTGTTCTGCTTCCCCTGGCCGACCGCAGCGCTTATCCACTCTCTCCTCGCTGTGTGATGATGCCGCTTCTTCCACCCCGTTTTTTTCACCTCGCCTCTCAACCCCTGTCCTCGCTTCTGGCTCCTTGTCTGCCTCCTTCCTCGTCTCCCATCCCAGCCGCTGACCCAGTATTCGTCGTTGTTATCCTTTCCCTCGGCCCCGCCGCCTACTCTTTTCTCGACTTCTTCTTCGGCTTCTTCTTCTGCTGTCGCCTGCCCTCCCATTGCATCTCCTTTCTTCTTCCTGCTCTCCTGCCTCCCTCCTTGCACATTCTTGGGAGGCCTGCTTTTTGCAAGCAGTGCTTGAGCTCAGGGATTCTTAGTCAGGCTAGCCAAATAGCTGGACGGGTGTGACGGTGTTTCGCCTCGTGTCATGAGCGTGTTTTTTTTATGCTTGGGGCATAATGGGCATTCTAGCCCCCCCCCCTTCTCCCCCCCTTTAACGTAACGCCCGTCCCCCCCCAGTGCGCTCTGGGCACTGCCGCCGTGCGCATCGGGCACACGGCGGGGGGGAGGCGTTACATTACAGGGCCGTTTTTAATACATGCTCCGCGTGCGGATCATGTATTAAAAATGCAGGGATTTAGTATTGAAAGCAACGATGAGTTCATGCCTAATTTTATTCGTAAGTTAGCCATGTATTAAGATCAC
The DNA here is from genome assembly GCA_963575745.1 of Prorocentrum cordatum. Taxonomy (NCBI): domain Eukaryota; class Dinophyceae; order Prorocentrales; family Prorocentraceae; genus Prorocentrum; species Prorocentrum cordatum. Next base: position 31,856 of record CAUYUJ010016594.1, read on the forward strand.
ATATTTTTCAAAGAATCCTATGTATTAAAAACTACCCTGTATACCCCCACCCCCGGCCCCCTCCCCCCCCATACTGTTCATCATCGCCGAAAAGAAAGCAACGCGCTCCACGTTGACGCCCACCCGCGGGCGCCTCGTGGGCGCCCCGCCTGCTGGGGGGGATGCCGTGGCGGTGCAAGCCCCGTGCCGGGGCTTGTTGGCCGACCGTGGGAGCCCCTGCGGGCGGCCCGTGGGCGCTGCGTGCGCCCGCGCTGCTCGCGCCGCGCAGCTGGCGCCGCACGAGCGACGTCACGCAGCTGGCACCACGTGGCTTGCAACGCATAGCTCTCGAAGAAGAACAAAACGACGCAAACATAAGCTTTCGGCGCTCCGCGCAGACTTCTTGGATCCGCGCTGGGCCCCTCCCGGCGGCGCCTCCGGCGCCGCCTTTGGCGCGCTCCGCGCTGCAGGGAGGGGGGTCCAGCGCGGATCCCAAAAATCCGCGCGGAGCGCCAACAAATATGTTTATGTTTTTTTTTCCCCACATCCAAAGTGGGGTTCTTGTTTTCTCTAGACACCCCGCGCAGGAACAAGAACACACCCTCTCTTCTTTTCTAATCGCACACTCATTCACTCAATCACTCACACACATCATCACTCTCACTCACTCACCCACCCACTCACCCACTCACACACTCACACCCACTCACTCACCCACTCACTCACCCACTCACACACTCATCATCATCACTCACTCCCGCACTCACCCACTCACTCGCCCACCTCTCCGTCCACTCACACACTCATCATCACCACTATCACCATCGTCATCATCATCATTATCATCATCATCACCTTCACTCACTCACTTCCTCTTCCACACTCTCACTCATCTCAGGCGGGAGCTTCGTCTGTGAGTGAATTGAGGGGAAGTCTCAGGCGGGAACCTCTTCCCTGTGGGGCCCGCAGCTCATGTCATCGGAATCCTGTAGCTGTCGTCACTTTTGGGCTCCTGAGGCCTGAGTATGGCGGACGTCTCAGGCGGGAGCCTCGTCTGTGAGTGAATTGCGAGAAAATCTCAGGCGGGAGCTCCCTCCCTATGGGGCCCGCAGCTCATGTTACTAATCCGAGCGGGTTATCAGAATCCTGTAGTTGTAGTCACTTTTGGCTTCTTCAAGCTTGAATCTGGTAGAAGTCTGATGCGGGAGCCTCGTCTGTGAGTGAATTGCGAGGAAGTCTCAGGCGGGCACCCCCCCATCCTACGGGGCCCGCAGCTCATGTTACTAATCCGAGCGGGTCATCGGAGTCCCGTAGCTGTCGTCATTTTTGGCCTCTTCAAGTTTGAGTATGGAGGAAGTCTCAGGCGGAAACCTTGTCTGTGTGTGAATTGCGAGGAAGTCTCAGGCGGGAACCCCTCCCTATGGGGCCCGCAGCTCATGTTTTTACTCCGAGCGGGTCATCGGAACATTGTCGTTGTTGCCACTTTTGGGCTCCTGAGGCCTGAATATGGGGGAGTATCAGGCGGGGTTGTCCCAACGGCTGCGCGATGCGGCCATTAGAGACGGTGCCGAGGAACACCGACGCGCACGCTCCTGCCAGGATGAAGGAAAGGTGCACGAGGAGAATAGGCGGGGCGGGGATGATGAGGGGGAGAAAGGGGGGAGGTGAAGGAGGAGGAACAAACTACGAAGAGGAGGAATACTACGAGGAGGACGGGGGGGGGAAAGGAGGACGCGGAGGACGAGGAAAAAGAGGAGGAGAAGGAAGAGGCGGAAGAGCAAGAGGATAACCCATGCAACGGGTCGGACGAGAATGAACAGCAGGAAGAGAAGGATGAGAAGGAGGAAGAGGAGGAGGAGGAGGACGCAGAGGGCGGAAGGAATGCCTCCGCCAGTCGAAGAAGACAAGGGCAAGGGACAAGCTACATATATTATCATGGGGGGTTCTACCGTCGGAGTAATTCTTCTAGCATTGCTTGTATCGCGTATCCAGCTGTCTGCGGCCAGTCCCGCCACCGTGGCGGCCCACTGCTCTCGGAGGGGACCGGTCGAGCGGCGACGGGAGGGAGTAGCATGTGAATCGAGCGGCGTGAAACGCACACTTTGCATTGACAGTTGGGGTAGCGGTTGGAATGCCGTCACATGTCATAGGTTGACCGTTTTAAGTTTATTTTGGACCGTTTGAGGTCGTCTTGGGGCCGAGCAGGGTGATGAGGGGAAACATGATGAGGGGGGGGGATAAGTAGGAGGATGAGGAGGGGGATGAGGAGCATCGTAGTGGACGAGTATTATGTGAAACGCCGTGATGATGCTGATGCTGATGATGATGATGCTGCTGCTGCTGATGATGATGATGATGATGCTGCTGCTTCTGATTCTGATTCTCATGATGATGTTGATTATTATCCGGAGGAGGAAAGGAGGAGAAGGAGGAGGAGGAGGACCAGAGTAAACCCAAGACGCATCAACGATCTTGCAATAGCTCCTCCTTCAAGCTCCCTCTCCATCGGTCCCTAACAGCATTTATTTTCAATGGGGGAGTGCCCCAGTGGAAGACAACCGCTAGAGCATCCCCAATCGTGCCAAACACAATTCCTGGGACTTCAACGCTGCAAAGCAGTGTCACTCAATCCTGAGCCGTGCCAGAAAACCATGTCTGGGATTTTCAACACCGCGAATCATCGTGACGGTTGCGCCCTGACGGTCCTCAACCGTGTTAGAACGCAAGTCCTGAGACATCAGCCATGGGAACCTTCGAAACGGCGGGAAGCTTTCGATCAGACGAATGTGCGCGGCGCTAAGGCGAGAGCCATATTTTGAAAAGGAACCGCTCTCTATAAGGTCGTGGCTTGTGTTCTTGTCATCACTTTTTGAGGAGCTCTCATGATTCTGGTTTTGAAGAACACTGGGTTCCTTGGGGCCCCCTTGGACCGTTTTGTGGCCTTCTGGCCGTACTGGGGTTCTCTTGGGCCATTTTGGCGCCGTCTTGGCCGTCCGGGATGTCTCTTGGCTGTCTTGGGGCCGTCTTGAGCCGTCGGGGGGCCCTCTAACGCCGTCTTGGATCACTCCAGAGGCCCTTTTGGGTCAGCTCTGGGCTCTCTCGGGTCCGTCGTGGGTGGTCCAGGGGCCTTCTTGGTCTGTCCTGAGGCCGTCTTGGAGGATTCTTGGCTTAGTTTTGGGTCCTTTTAGGCCTTTTTAGGGCCATCCTATATCTTGCTTGGGAAGCCAAACAATGTGAAGACGCCGAAATCGTCCAAGAGTTGAACGGACGTATAGAAGTTTTGTTTCTTCGGGTCTTACTGGGGGCTCATTGTGGCTTTCTCGGGTTGTCGTGGGGGCCCACTATGCCGCCTCGAGGCCATTTTGGGCCGTCGTGGGGCGACCTTGGGACGGCTTGGAGGCATTTAAAATTATCTTGCCAGCCTAGGTTGCTTGCCTCGGCCGTGTTGGAATCTCAGGAGTGCGGGCCCATTGTTTTTTTACGAGGGGTTGTGGACTTGGGAGTGCACGCTCATGTTTTTCCACCAGGGACCGTGGCTTCGGGATCGCGGACCCATTGCTTGTGACGAGGGGTCGTGGCCTCGGGAGCGTGGTCCGATCATGTTCTGGCGCGAAGAACATAAACAAAAAGGGGGCGTTGCATGCGCCTGACTTGGGGCTGGGAAGAGCGGGGGAATTACAATATTACATGCGCCTTACCATTCCCGCTTGCATTGGATTGCTCCTCCCTTTGCCATGTACGTCCCAGGCGCATAATGCCTCGCATAGCTTGCAACGCCTGTTTCTCGCCGCTTAGATTGCGTCACGTAGCTTGTACCGCAGCTTTCACCGCGTAGCTTGCAGCACACATCCCATAGCTCGCACCACATCACCTGCGCCACAATGTTGAAACAACGTAGCTTTCAACACATACTTTGACACGCGCGTATGCGTGTGTAGATGTTTGCATGTATTTGTGACTTTATGGATGCATCGAATTATGCATATATGTTTGTTTGTATTCGCATACAACTATATGCACATATGCATTCTTACTTGACTATCTCTATATGTGCGTGGATAGGTGCACACGTATAGGATCATACGTCTTTTCCATCGACATTCAAATTGTATTCACCCAGCACGTCGACCATGTACTGCACCGAACTTATGACGCACCGATGATGTATGATCCTCGTGTTTTTTGTTGTTGCTCGCGTTGGTTAGCACTTGATGCACTTGCCGCCGTGTGCCACGTCTTGTTCGAAAACTTCGAAAGAGGGTCGGCGGGGAGGTGGGGGACCCTTGGAAACCTCCAGGGCATGATTGGGCCATCTTAGGCTCTCGGGGGGCCTCTGGGGCAGTCTTGGAATCTCGGGGGGCGCGGTTGGGCCGCCTTGGGGCCGCTTCAGGCGCCTCCTCGGGCCCTGGTAGCCGTCTCTGAGCTTTCCAGGGGTCCTCATGGGAGGCTTCTGTGACCCTGCGGACCCCCTGGTGTCCATCTCGGGCCATCTTGGGACCATTCGGCGGTCCTCGGTGGTCGTCTTTCCGGGGCCCTCCAGGGGTCCCCTTGGAGCCTCGGGCTCTCCTTCTCCCCTCCTCCCCCTCTCTCACCGCTCCCCCTCCCGGTGCGTCTCCTCCGCCCCCTACCCCTGCACTTCCTCCCCCTCCCCCTCCCCCCCTCTTCCCCGTCTCCCTCTTTCTTCCTCTCCACTCCCCTCTCCTCCCTCTCCTCCTCCCTCTCCGCTTCCATGCCCTCCCTCTCCTCCTCGTCTTCCTCGTCCTCGTGCTCCTCTTCTTCCCTCCTCCCTGCCCCCCCCCTCGCCTGGAGGTCCTTGCGCCATTCCCCGTGCTCTGTTGTGCTGCGAGCCCACTCCGCCGCGAGCTCCCCGCGAGCTCCCGGTGCCTGGGCCGGCTGAGCAAGACGGTCAGCCCGCATAGCAAGCATGGGCAACCTTCCCCGGGGGCACCCCCTGCAGCCCGCCTCCCCGGCCCATCCCTGGCCGCTCTCGCTGCCCCCCCCCCCTCGAGAAGCTTCGACGCGGCCTTCCAAGGGCCCTTGAGTAAGTTGTTACCTTTGGAGAAGGGACCTCTCTCTCGGGGCCTCTAGAGTTCCCTTAGGGCCCCGTCTAATGCACAGGTCGATGCATGGCCGTAACATAAATGTCATGGCTCAAGACGCGTCAAAGACGAGACTGCACGAGACTGAAAAGGACTCCTGCACATCCTTGCACACCTGCGTCCGGGAGGGACTCATCTGCTCACGTGCTACCGCTCGCCTTGCATCCCCATCGCGCATCCTCACCAGAAGTCGGGCGACGAGATCTATACATATCCACTGCTCCCTGGCCAGGCCCATCCTGAACCCAGGAGCTGTGTATACGCCCTCCTGGCCAAGCCAGGAGGGCCTCGCGTATACACCGCTGCCGGGCTCACTATGGGCCTGGCCAGGGAGCAGTGGATATGTATAGACTTCGTCGCCCTACAGAAGGGTTGACGGTGCCACGGGGGCAGGGCCCGCCGGGCCCACGGCGCACACGCGTGCCGCGCCCGAGAGCGCCCTGGGCTGGCCGCGCCGCCGCGCGCCCTGCCCGGGCCCGCCGGCTCCCTCCGAGATCCCGGGGTCGTGCCGCCTCCGCCCGGCGGCGCCGACGCCCTGCCCTCGCCCTGCGAGGGTCAGGAGGGAAAGAAACACACAGACACAATTAATCGTCGACTCCCAGGAAAATATGCAAAAATATGGGAAGTGGTGGGGAAGACAAAAACTCAGAAAATATGGGAAAATATGGGGATATTTTTATTTGTGTGTATTTATTTGTGTGTTCCAGTTCCCCTTCAGAGGGGGAGGGCGTAGGAGGAGCACTGGTCAGGATGAAGAGAAACACACAGACACAATTAGTCTTCGATATCCCAGAACATATGGGAAAACACGGGAAGTGGGCGGGAGACAGAAACCCAGAAAATGTGGGAAAATATGGGGGATTATTTTGTTTGTGTGTGTATTTATTTGTGTGTCTTTGGGCCCCTTCAACTGGGGGTGATGCCTGGGGAGGAAAGCCAGAGGAGGAAAAGTCAGCATCGCTTCACCGGCCCCCATCCCCATCCCCATCCCCTTCGCGACCCCCACCAGATTACGACCCCAGTTGGGGATGCACCCCTCGAAGCCCGAAGGGCACGGCCTATATCCCCATCTAGGGGGATAAATCGGCCAGTGGGGCCCAGGCCACGCCGCTGGGGATGGTTAAACGATACTCAAAAAGGTACCCATACCTCTACCCTTCCCTCGCTGTTCCCTTTTTGGGCCTTCTGGGAGGCCCTCGATGCCACCGCTGGATTCGCCTTGAATTTCTGGTCAGAACGCACCCTGGGAGAGGTCTGGGGATTAGCGGTATCGGTACCTTTTGGTTTCCCCAGGAAAAGGAGGGAGCAGGCAGGGAATAGGGGATGCCTCTTGCCGTGGGTGGTGGTGGTGGTGGTGGTGGCGAACGGTGGCCTGAACGTCAAGTCGTGCTCCCATGCCTGCACTCAGCAGGGAAAACAGAACCGACGGAGGCGGGGGGGTGGGTGGGTGGAGGGGGGGGGGGAGGAGGTGGGGAGGTAGGGAGGTGGGGAGGCAGGGAGGGAGGGGGAGGCGTGGAGGCTGGGAGGCCAGGGGGGCGGGCGGGGAGCCCGCGCCCCCGCCGCGAGGAGGGTGCCCATGTCCGCCGAGCTCCGCCCGCGGCGGCCTCAGAGACGCCCCCCCGGGGGCGCGACGGGGAGAGGGCCACGGGGCAGGGGCGCGGGAGGCCCCCGCAGGAGAGGGAGGGAGACGACGGGCGAGGAGCGGC
>CAUYUJ010016594.1:43639-61481 GCA_963575745.1 Prorocentrum cordatum
CGTCATCGTCGTTGTCGTCGTCGTCTTTCCCATCCTCAGGGCCCTATCCATCGGTCGTTGTAGGTCGGTATTTGTGGAGTCCCAGGTTCCAATCTGCTCGAGAGCGCCTTCCGGCTTCCACGATCGAGCGGCTCCGCCTCTTCCGTCCTCGTCAGGGGGAGGGCGGACACCCAATCTGCTCTCAAAGGCTTCCTACTTCATGTTTCTGCACACTTCTTTCGACCGATGGGTATCCCTCAATGGCTCCATCTCTGAGATCCGCTCCTGGAGACCTGCCTTCTAGGCCTCCTAGATGGGGTCGGAGCAGATGGGGTCGGAGGATAGCGCCGCATCGCCGATGCATCGCCGATGCGGCTCGATGTGCAGCCCGATTTGCGTCACGTCGACGTCGCCGATGCGTCGGCAACGTCGACGATGCATCGCCGGTGCATCGCCGATGCATCGACGATGTATCGCCGATGTATCAACGATGCGGCGCGATCCTCCGACCCCATCTACTCCGACCCCATCTAGGAGGCCTCTATGCCTGCCCTCCAGGGAGGGATGGGAAAAAATACCTCCTGTTCACCGCTCTGCGGGGATCCGCTGCAGGACTGCGGCAGCCGTGGACGCGGATGCTGCGGTGGCCTCTCCAGGGCTCGCCTCGATTCCTCCGATTCGATTCGATTCGATCTCGATGGCTTCCGATTCCGATTCGATTCGACTTCGAATTCCGATCGGGGGCCCGCTTTCTTAATGGAGGCCTACTAGGCTGCCGATTTCCGCCGATTCGACTTTCCCCGACTTGGCTGCTGATTTCCGCCGATTCGATTTATTTCGATTGCCGATCCGACTTTTCGATTCGATTCTGGGCTCTCCTGGTTCCGCCGAGCCTGAGAAGAGAGGAGCTTGGGCGCAAGAGGGCGGAAAAGGCGATAGGGGGGCAAGGGGGGCACTGGCGGCCTTGATGCGACGGCGACAATCTGGTGGTCCCTGGCCCATGCCACCACTACGCCTGGTTCGCGTAGAGAAGCCTCGGGGACATCTTTTGGGCTCTTTGGGGGGCTTCTTGGAGGGCTCCCTGGGGACTCGGTGGCCCCACTCGGATTTGGGAGGAAAGATAAGACATAGTCAAACTATATTCAGAAATCGTCAAGAAGTCGTCCACGGAGTACTTCCTCTTTTTGAACTTTCTCCCTGTAGAGGGGCATGCCCGACCTAACGCCAGGTGGATGCGTGGGGCTGGGAGGGGCGGGCTGGGGGCGTGCCAGCCAGGGCTTCCACTTACGGGGTTAGCAGCCCCCAGCCCGTCCAGAGGGGAGTGGGGCCGAAGGCCCCCTCGCGTCGTGAAGAAGTCACGGCGGGGGATCTCTGGCTTTTTTCGTCGCTGGGGGGCCTTGCAGTCAACCCGCATAGGAAGAATGGGCAACCTTCCCTAGGGTTCCCTTGCATCCTTGCCTCCTCGGTCCATCCTTGGCACTGTCGCTGGCCGCGCTCCGCTCGTGAAGCTTCGAAATGGGCGTCCAAGGCCCTTGCATCCTTGTCGCGCATCCTCATGATACGGGCCGATTGTACCGCCTGGGACCGTCAAGCTGTCCCGGGGAAGGAGTCCAGACCCCCTGGGGCCCACGCTGTCGACAAATTGGCGTCGGGGGTCTGGGGAGGACGAGGTGGAGACGGAAGAGGGGCCAGAACAACAGGAATATTGTTATGGAGATAAGAGTGAAGAGGAAGGTGAACCTTCCGATCTCCTCCCGCGTTTAATGTACCCTTTATTCTGCCGCCCTCGCCATCACGGCGCCCTTCTTCTCGTCCTTCCCATCACCATCGTTTTCTCCGTCATCAAAGTTGCCACCAGCGTAGCCATCAACAATATTCGCACAGTGATGAATGACGGTGATCAGCGAGAAACGAGACGTCATATGGTCGGTCGAACGTCATATTGTACCTGCCACATATTGGCATCAAGTCCAGTAGCAGCACAGTCACAGCTTCACTCGCCACCGCCGAATGCATTCGTCGTCTGATGTTGCGCGTTCATCGTTGATGCTGATCACAATCAGAGGTCATGATCATCAACGTCGTCGTTACCATCGTTACTAACTTTCGTCAGCGGTCATCACCGTTGACCATCATCCTCGCTGTCACCGTCATTGGTGAACACTGGTCAACGTCATTGTCGCCGCGACCACTGTTCAAAGACTTCACGAGCCTTGTACGCCAGTGGCAAAACATTGTGATTCAGATGGCCCGCTCGCACTTCTTCCTTGCACGCAGCAGAACTTTATCAGCATAACATCGCCCAACGTATGCCTTTCAGTCAAGACGCGTGGCGGTACTCTGCACGACCGGCCGGCGAGCGGACCCATGCCAGGCGTAATGGAGCTCATCATTCTCCCTCGCCCTCCCTTTCCCTTTCCCCCCTTCCCGACCTTCCCCTCCCCTCCCACTTCCCTTTCCCCCCTTCCTCCCTCCCTCTCCCACTCCCCTCCCCTCCCTCCCTCTCCAACTCCCCTCCCCTCCACCCTCCCCGACCTTCCCCTCCCCTCCCTCCCTCTCCCACTTCCCTCTCCCCCCTTCCCGACCTTCCCCTCCCCCCCCCTCCTTCGCCTCCGCTCATCCGCGCCCTCGCCCTTGGCATCGTCCTCGTCCTCGCCTCGGCCTGGTCTCCATCTCCCCTCTCTGTCCCCCCCCGGTGAACTTTCGCTTCGCGTGGTGCTCCGGACCAGTGTTCCGCCTCCGGGGGATGTGTGGGGATTCGTGTTGTGCTCCCTTCCCTCCACTGTTCTATTGCCTGCGTTCGGTTTCTGGCGTCCGTCGGCAGCCCATGGGCACCCAAGCCCCTTCGGAAGAGAGAGTCAGAGTCTTGATGACATGGGTGAGGGCAGGAGTTCGCACGGGAGCTTTGCCGTGTCGCCGTTGTCGCTGGAGGATTGCCGTCTCATTTTGATCATACGCTTTACTTAGGGTCAGATTTGGCCTCATCGGGCCGCCCCTTTCAACCGTTTAGTTTCTAGTCGACCAGTATAAGGGGTCCAGATTCGTACTTGCGCTGCCACCGCGCCCACGCGCGAGGACTCTGCCATCACGCTCCCCAGCTGGGCATTCCCGCTCAGACTGAGGCGGCTCCCTCCGCCTGCCCGCGGGCGCCGACCGCGTCACCCACGCCGCTCCCTCCATGGGGAGGGAAGGCGAAAGGGGGGAGCTCTGTCTCATGTCGAGGAACAGAGCCTGCATGAACATGCTCTCTCCCTCCTTGCCGTCGTCGTCCTTCTGCTCCTCCCTCCTTCCTCCGCCAGAGTTCCCGCTCTGGAGGTGAGTTGCGTACAGTTGAAGCCGCGGTAGATCATCTCGTGCATATGATCTTCTGCTGTTAGCCTGTGAGCTATCGTATCCAGTTGGGGGAAGCGGTGCAATCAGAAGCTTCCGGAGGTCTGCGCGGATTGCTGGGTCGGCGCTTGGCCCACCCCTGGCGGTGCCAGGAGGAGGGCGGTCCAGCGCCGATCCTAGAGACCTGTGCGGACTCCCGGACATCTCGGTGCAGGCTTTTGTGATCCTAAAGATCGGGGGTGGACAGACCTCCTACCCTGACACGTCGATTAGCGAATTGGCCGTTCTCGGTTCGCGAGAGGGCGTCGTGGCCGTCGCTTTTGCGGGTCCAGGTCCGTCGGTTTCGGTCCCAGGCCGTTTTCACTAAGGGGAGGTTTACTAAAGGGAGGTTTGTCCACCGCCGACGAAGGGCCCAGGCGACCCGTCCTCCTCCTCCTCCTCCTCCTCCTCCTCCTCCTCCTCTTCCTCCTTCTCCATCTCCTCCTCCTCCTCCACCGCCGAAAAGACGCTGGCCCCGAATCGCCATCTGATCTTCGACTGGGTCTTGGGTGCCAGACCCCGCACCGGAGCGTGCCCTGTCACCACTCGGGAGCCCTGCCTGCGCCGAGCGCACCGTGGCATCATCCTCGTCCGCAGCACTCGCCGTCGGGCACCGTTCCCGCTTGCTCCGCCCCTCTCCTCGAGGAATCGCAGACAGGAACGGTGTCGACGACGGGTCCCGGGCACTGCCCGAGCCGAGCGTATCGTGGCATTGTTCTCGTCCGAGGCACTCGCTGTCGGGCACCGTCCCCGTTTGTTCCGTCCCTCTCCTCGAGGAATCGCAGACAGGAACCTCACCTTCGGGCATCGTCCCCGTTTGCTCCGTCCCTCGTCTCGAGGAATCGCAGACATGAGCCAGGGCACGCGGAGTCGACGGGTACACCGTGTCCGTGCAGAGCCGGCGCGTCCCGTCGCCAAGGCGCGCGCGGCGCTGGACCCTCCCGTTTCGGGGGGTGTCTTCCCCGATCTGTGGACCTGGCGCGCCACGCGCCACATCCACGGACCCCGAACCCGTGTCATCGGGGGGCGGAAAAGAGGGGGGTGATGATAGGGGGGGTGGATATCATGGCGAGGGCCATGATCTTTCCCCAGATTTTATGGCGCCTCTTCTTATTTCATGACGTCCCTGGCCCCCACGCTGGGCCGCGCACATGCCGCCGGTCATGATTTGCACCCCCCCTCTTGGACACCCCCCTCTTGGCCGCTCCCAAGTCAGGGAGCTCCCCTCACTTTGCCCCCTTGGCGCTGGCTCGTCGTCTGGTTTTTTTTCGGGCCACCGTTCGGGCCCCCGGCGGCCGCTCGGGGCGGCCCGTGCACCCCCGGAGAACGCTCTCCTGGCGACCTCGCAGCTGCTGGGGCGCCTCCCGAGGCTGGAAGGCCGCCGTGAACACCTGACCCACGTCAGCGTGCGCCTGAACTTCGGCCCCTTCGGCCTTCCCCTCTTTGTCCGCGTCGTCATTTGCTTCGTTGCGTCCCACCGTTGCCTTGCCGCTGCTCGGAGCCAAGTTGCTCGGGCATGCCGATCGGCCGCTCGGCCGCCCGTCCCCCGCCTCTGAATGCGCTCTCGGGCTCGCGCCTTCGCCCTCCAGGGTCGAGCGCGCCGCCGCTGGGGCGCACGGCCGGGCGCGCAGGCGGCTTCGGCTGGGGGCGACCCGGCGGCGGCTGCGGCGGTCGGGTTCCGCTGCCCGCTATTCTTCGCGCGATGTCGAGAGGCGGAAGGCGGCGGAAGGCCGGCGGCAGCTGGCGGATAGAGGAGATGCGCCCCCAGGAGGTGGCTACACTTGTGGGTTCAGGGTATCTGGGACCCGCCTCGTGCCGCCAGCGACCTTGGGCCGCCCAAACATGTACCATTCTTCGCCCCAGTTGAGATTCACAGAAGTCAGGGCTGGACCGAAACGCTGCTTTGCTGGACTTCGGCTGTGTTATGTTTTTCATTTTGGCAGGGAGGTACAGGAAAACAGGCAAAGCACAACGAACAACAAAACGACAACACAACGACAAACAACGTTTAGCTCCAGCCCTGACACATCGAAAACAAAACGACAACAAAACGAGCAAAACGAAAACAAAACGAAAACAAAACGAACACGAAACGAACAACAAAACGACAACAAAACGAACAACAACGTTGAGGTCCAGCCCAGACAGTCGTCTTGCACCTGCACTGGATCAGCGGTCAGGCGGCTCCGCCGCCGGGCGCTCCGAGTCCTCGGGCGCGTCCGGCGAGGTCGGGCTTCGAGGGTTGAGGCCTGCAGGCGACCTGGGCGCTGCGTGGGCCCCGTTGGGGCCCCCCCCGTTTGCCGTGGCCGAATCCTCTTCGGTATTCTGGCCAGAGCGCGCTCCCGGACTGGTCCGGCGGTCGTGAAATGAACGATGGCTATGTGTTGAGTCGGAGGGCACCAACTATACACCAACACCGATCCTGGCCAGGATCACCCTGGGCCCAGGATCGGTGTATTGGTGTATAGTTGGTGCCTTCCTATTGAGGGTTCGTCTCAGGCATGTGGCTTGAAAGCCGTCGAGTCGACGAAGACCCGCCTTCGTCAAGCACCCCGCCAGCAGTGCGTACAGCAGTTTGGACTCGACCAGAGGCTGATACACCAGAAGACGCTGTTCGAGTGGCAAAGACGGGTGATTCCAAAACTTGCCGGAGAACGCGGAAGTCTGGTGCTGCCGCCCCAATCCGGCAGCATAGCTCTTGATTCGTTCGGCCATCAATTGACAACGAAGATCCAAGATGGACACTGCTGTCCTCGAAGCACACTGGCTTGTGGTATTTGGCCTGGAGTGTTTGGAACTTGTAGAAGTGCAGCTCGAGGCCGTATGCGCTGCGAGCCCGCGCAACAGCCTCCGCGATCTGCTGCACGTGCGCTGCCGCCGCACCCAAGAGCAGCGTGTCAGTCCGTTGTTTAGACGGAACAGGAAAGGAGGAGGAGGAGGAGGAGGAGGAGGAGGAGGAGGAGGAGGAGGAGGAGGAGGAGGAGGAGGAGGAGGAGTAGGAGGAGGAATGAGGGAGGAGGAGGGAGGAGGAGAGGAGGAGGAGGAGGGCAGGCGGCGGCGGAGGAGGAAGAGGAAAGGGAAGAGGAAGTGAGGAGGAGAGGAGGAGGAGGAGGAGGAGGAGGAGGAGGAGGAGGAGGAGGAGGAGGAGGAGGTAGGAGGAGGAGGAGGAGGAGAGGAGGAGGAGGAGAAGGAGGAGGAGGAGGAGGAGGATGAGGAGGAGGAGGAGGAGGAGGAGGAGGAGGTATTTCTCTCCGTCGCTGATGTCCGCCCCGCGGCCGGTGGCCAGACCCCCCTCCGCGCGCGGCGGCCGCCTCGGCGCGCCGCCCTGGGCAGATTCTCCAGACCAGCGCACGCCAGCATCTTGGCCTCCGACAGCTGGAGATTTATGGACCTCTCCGCAGGCTGGGCGCGAGCGGCCGCGCCGCCGCGGTCGTGCGGCGGCGAGGTCGGCGTCGGCGTCGGCGTTGGCGTCGCCGTCGTCGTCGTCGTCGTCGTCGTCGTCGTCGTCGTCGTCGTCGTCGTCGTCGTCGTCGTCGTCGTCGTCGTCGGCGCCGTCGGCGCCGTCGTCACAAGCAGGCGCAAGCTGCCCGGAGCTCCGAGAGTCCGTGTGCGTGCCAGCTTTTCTCTCTCCAGGTGTCCTGCTCTTCAGGTGCAGCGGCAGGGGGGGCCTCCGCGAGGCCCTTCGAAGTGCAGGAACTGCTTGGTCTGTGCGGGGCGCAAATGGCTGGGTTCTCTGTGCCACATGGTCGTCCCCGCGGGGCACGTGGTGCATTTCTCGGCCACGGAGTGTGAAACCGCTCCCCAGGACCTTCCGTTTTTTAGTGATGATGGGGAGGTGCGGTCTTTTTGGGTCGGTGATGATGAGGGGGACAGTTTGTCATCCTGCGCACGTTTCGCACTTCTGGCCCAAGTTTGGGCTGCACTTTTGCATGGCGTATCTAAGTCAGGCGTGCTCCTCGCCTCGCAGCAAGAAAGGCCACGATGATGTGAAGCGGATCCAGCAAGGTCCTTTCTTGGGCCACAGAGGCCCGTTTCGAGCTGTTAGCGCTCGGGGAAAAGGGCATTGCCAGGCGGGAGGCCGTCCTCCGCAGGCCGCCGCCTGGGGTTGTTCGCCGGTAAACTCGCTACCACTGAGCGGATGTCAGCGAGCTCCAGTGAATTCCTCGTCCTCCTCGTCCTCCTCCTTGTCCTCCTCCTCGTCCTCCTCCTCGTCCTACTCCTCGTCCTCCTGCTCGCTGCTCCTCCTCCTCCTGCTCGTCCTCCTCTTCTTCTTGCTCCCCTCCTGGCGCGCCGTCAACTGATTGGCGCCAGCAGCCTCGAGATCCCCTTCGGTCGCCTGGGTAGGCTTCGCCCGAAGAGAACCACGCTTCCGCGCGATTCGCGCCTCTCTCGGAAGAGGCCGCTTTCGGCTTCTGGCCCGTCTCGGCTCCGTTGGCCGAAAGCCGGCCGAAAGGGGCTGAGGCCGAAACGGACCGAAAGCCGAAACGGGCCCTTGATGTGGGGGCCGCGCGATGGTTTGCGGAAATAGTCGCGCGCGTCGCACATCGTGGGGTGCGCAAGGTGACGTCGCGTGGGAGTGCGTCCCGCCTCATCCTCCCCCACAGCTGCTCAATATGACTGCTATTCTCCCTTGTCCATCATTCTGTCTGGAAGATGTCCTGCCGTGTCCGCGTATTGTTTTTACATCGGATTTCAGGATTTTATGTTTCCTATGTTTTCCAATCGGAACGCCCTCGGTGTTTCAAACCGGTGTTCCTGCTGCAGCGTGGGCCTCATGTTAGGGTTGGCGCTTTGCTCCCATCGTTCAGAGTGGCGCTTCCGCCCAAGCCCGGGCTCTGATTCTGGATCCGAGTCCTTCCTCACCGTTGTCACCCCCATCCTTTCCCCTCCTCCGTCTTCCCCGGGTTCTCCGGCTCCTCCCGCCCCTTCCACACCCCAGCTCCTGCTGCTGCTGCTGCTGCTCGTCCTCGTCCTCCTCCCTCCTCATCCTCGCGTCCAGCTCATCCTCCTGCTCATCCACCACCTCCTCCTCCAATGCACGCAGCTCCCCCTTTTCCAGTTGCGCATAACACAATCGTTTTTTTTTTTTTTTTTTTTTTTTTTTTTTGTTTTTTTGTTTTTTTTGTTTTTTTTTGATTTTCAGATCCGCTATGGCACGCGTCGGCGGACAGAGACGACATATCAGGGCGGTGGGCAGAGAGGGGCGGGAGGTGCAGGATGTCAGACATGGCGCCAGCGCGTCCTCCTCCTTCCTCCTCCTCCTTCCTCCTCCTTTTTCCTCCTCCTCCTCCTCCGCCTCCTCCTCCTTCCTCCTCCTCCTCCCTCCTCCGCCTCCCTCCTCCGCCTCCCTCCTCCTCCTCCTCCTCCTCCTCCTCCTCCTCCTCCACAACTGCTCAATACGAGTGCCACTTTCCTCTCTCTCCCTCCAAGATGGCCGGGGTGTGGCCCGCCCCCCTCCGCGTACTGTCATTTACTCACATTCCGGTCGTGACCGGTCCTTCAGAGTGGTGCTGCCGCTGCAGCGGTGGGCTCATCTTAGGACAGACGCCAGCTTGTCCTCCTCCTTCTCCCTCCTATATGTCTCCCCTCTTGGGGCGGCACTGGGACGAGGATAACTCCGTTCCAGCGCGTTCCAGAATGCTCTAGGAGCGTTCCCGAACGCGCTGAGAAGGCCGCACCGCCCGAGACATCCTCCAGAGCCGCCGGACCTCAGAGATTCTCGACTTATCCTCACCCGATTCTATCCTCGTCCTGGCTTCGTCTTATCCGTCCTCTTCCTCGCACGCGCGCTGTCTTTGGTGGCGGGGGGGAGGAGTTGTGGCGACGGAGGGTTGGGATTGGCAAGGGATGGAAAAGAGCAGGAGGCGGAGGGAGGGAGGGGAGGGAGGGAGGGAGGAGGAAGATGCGAAATTGGTTGACTGGTGTATTGGGTTACGGTGTAAAGAAGGTGGGGGTACGTTTGGATCCCCCTTTCTGGCCGTTTTGGTTGGCCGAGGGTCCGTAAAGGAGTCTGCGACCTCCTCCGGAGCCTAAGCGGCAGAAAGTGAAAAGGTGGTGGGGACCCATACGGCCGCTTGAGCGACGTGGCACCTAATCGGGACCACGGCGCGGGCAGTAGGGATGAACCCGTGTTGGTGGGGCCCCGTTGGCACCGCGTGCACTCACAGAGCCTGTCGCAACCGTGGGTGGCTTGGGTACCTCCAGGGCGCCCAGTGTGCATGCGACTGCCACGGAGCCTCACAGAACCATGGAATTCGCGTGTCCACGCTGGCGAACGTCGACGCCGTCCTCGAAGAGGGAGTTCTGATGAGGGGAAACCTGAAATGAAGGAAACAACAATTTGGCCCCGAAGAGAGGGGAGGGGGGCAGGCGTTGAAGAGCTAACCGTCCGACATCTCCGTCTCTTCTTACACCACCACACCACCGCGGATCGTCCAACCACCGCGGATTCGCCAATCCGCGGTGTCGCCTCCACCACCGTGGATTCGCCTCCGAACAAGGGAGGGAGCAGTTTGGGAGGGGAGGGAAGAGGAGGGAAGAGGGGGGAGAGCGGGGGAGAGTAGGGGAGAGGAGGGGAGAGGAAGGATGAGGGCGATGATGATGATGATGATGATGATGATGATGATGATGATGATGATGATGATGATGATGATGATGATGACGATGATGATATCGATGACGATGATGATGATTATGATGACGATGCTGCTGATGATGTCGATGATGATGATGATGATGATGATGATGATGATGATGATGATGATGATGATGATCATGATGATGATGATGATGATGATGATGATGATGATGATGATGATGATGATGATGATGATGATAATGATTATTAGGATGACGATGATGAAGATGATGCTGATGATGATGAGGATGGGGATGATGATAATGAAGATGAAGAGGACGAGGATGTGGATGAGGATGAGGATGGTGATGATGCTGATGATGATCATGATGATGATGATGGTGGTGGTGGTGATGATGATGATGCTACTGCTGTCGACGATGATGAAGACGGTGACGACGATGATGGTGATGGTTGTGATGATGATGACGACAAACGCACGACGGTGATGATGGTGATGATGATGGTTGTGATGATGGTGATTTCGATGATGATACGGATGCTACTGATTCTGATACTGATGATGCTGATGCTGATTAGGATGATGATGCTGAATCTGATCATAATGCTGCTGACGATGAGGATGATGAAGATGACGATGACGACGATGATGATGCTGATACTGATGATGATGCAGATGTTGATGATGATGATGATGATGATGATGATGCTGATGATGAAGATGATGAAGTTGATGATGCTGTTGTTGATGCTGCTATTGTTGATGGTGGTGATTATGATGCTGCTGCTGACGATGATAATGATGATGTTGCTGATGATGATGCTGATGTTGATGCTGCTGCTGCTGCTGCTGATGATGATGATGATGATGATGATGATGATGATGATGATGATGATGGTTGTGGTGATGGTGGTGGTGGTGACGGTGATGATGACGATGTCAATGATGATGGTGACGATGACGACCGCGACGACGACAACGATGATCGAGGAGGAGGAGGAGGAGGAGGATGAGGAGGAGGAGGAGGACGAGGAGGAGGAATAGGAGGATACCAGTGTAGGAGGAAAAGGAATGGAGGAGGAGAAGGAAGAGGACGAGGCGGAGGAGGAGGAGGAGGAGGAGGAGGAGGAGGAGGAGGAGGAGGAGTAACAGGAGGAGGCGGAGGAAGTGGAGGACCAGTGTGAACCTAAGACTCATCAAAGATGTTGGAATCAACCCTCCCTCCAAGCTCCCTCTTCGCAGGGCCCTACAAAGGTGCATTTCCACTGATGGAATTGCCTCGTTGGGAGACAACCATTTGAAGACCTTGTAGCGTGCAAGAACACCATTCTCGGAACTCCAACGCCACGAGTCAACATGATTGTTGCGTCTTGACGATCCTGAATCGTGCCAGAACGCCCTTGCTGGGACTTCAACACCGCGAATCCATGTAACTGCTGCGCCCTCACAATCCTGAGTCCTTCCAAAACGCCATGTCTGGCACGTTGGCCACGGGAACCCGTGAAACTTTAACAAATGTTTAAGGCGGGTGTGCGCGGCGCTCAAGCGAGCGCCACATTGTGAAAACCACCCGCCCTCAATCCGTGAACCCCTTGGCAAATTTTTGCGACGGATGTGCGCGGCCGAAGCGAGAGCCACATGTTGAAAACCACCTGCCCTCAATCCGTGAAGCCTTTGCATTTTTTTCAAACGGATGTGCGCGGCGCTAAGGCCAGACCCACATTTTGAAATCACCCGCCGTCAATCCGTGAAACGTTTGCAGTTTTTCACAACGAATGTGCGCGACGCCCAGGCGGGAGCCACATTTTGAAAACCACCCGCCCTCAATCCGTGCAGCCCTTGCAAATTTTTGAAACGAACGTGCGCGGCGCTCAGGCGAGAGCCACATCTTGAAAACCAACCGACCCCCACCCGTGAAGCTGCTGCAGTTTTTTGTAAACGAACGTGCGCGGCTATTAGGCGAGAGCCACATTTTGAAAGCCACCCGCCCTCCATTTGTGAAGCTGTTGCCAGTTTTCAGCTTCAAGGTCATGATGCCCTTCTCACGATAATCCCACGGGGATCGTTTCTGCATGGGCTGGTGGGAACATTGACGCGAAGCGTCAAGAATGGGCATGGCCTTGATAACCAAGATACAAACAACAAACAAGCCCGCTGGATGTCTGAAGAGTTCGGTTCCACGAACAGTTCAGGAACCATCCTACAGTTCTTTTGTATCAACCTTGGCTCGGGCCAGCCAGCATGCCCCTGATCTTTGCCCAAATCGCCATACTTGGTATGATTCTCTACCAAAGATCATAACTTGGCAGGCGCGGAGAGTCGGAAATTATTCGGTCGGGGTCTGGCGGTCCACCCAACCGCTTGCATCCGCCCCCCTTCTCATCCTCCCCTGCCCCCTCTCCCCTCCGCAGCTCTCACCCCGTTCCCACTTCCCCTGCCCCCCCCCCTCTCCTTCCCCCTGTCCCTTCACATTATCCTCCTCCGCCTCCTCCTCCGCCTCCTCCTCCTCCGCCTCCTCCTCCTCCGCCTCCTCCTCCTCCTCCTGCTCCTCCTCCTCCACCTCCTCCCCCTCTCCCTCCTCCTCCTCCTGCTGCTCCTCCTCCTCCTCCTCCTCCTCCCCTCCTCCTCCTCCGCCTCCTCCGCCTGCTCCTCCTCCTCCTTTTCCTCCTCGTCCTCCGCCGCCTCCGCCTCCGCCTCCGCCTCTGCCTCCTCCTTTTCCTCCACCTCCTCCTCCTCCTCCTTCTCCTCCTCCATGCCTTGTCTTTATAATTCACTCCTCCCTGTCGCACACCGGGGCTGGTCGAAAGGGCGGGCAGGACGCTTCGCCCGAGCCTTCTTCCCCGAAGGCTTCGGGAACTTTTCGGAAGACCGGGGGACTTCCGAGCCTTCCGAGAAGGCCCGCCCCTTCGCGCTTCCCCCCGCGCTCGCCACCAATACCTGCCCCTGTCAGGAAAGAGAGACATGGGCGCGAACTTTCGCCAGATCTACAACCTTCTCATAGAGGAGCCTGCGTGGAGTCGCTCTCCGTGGGAGGAGGAGGAGGAAGAGGAGGAGGAGGGGGAGGAGGAGGAGGAGGACGAGGAGGACCAATGTAAGCCCAAGACTCATCAATGATGTTGGAAGAAGCCCTTCCTCCAAGCTTCTTCTTTATAGGCCCCACAAGGATTCATTTTCACTGAAGGAAGTGCCCCGTTGGAAAACAGCCGCTGCTTGAAAATCCAGAATTGCGCCAGAACGCCATTCCTGGGACTTCAACGCCGCGAATTCCCGTGAATGTTGTGTCTTGACGATCCTGAATCATGCCAGAACACAATTTTTGGTCAGCACCACGAATCATCATAACTCTTGCGTCCTGACAGTCCGACATCGTGCCAAACGCCGTTTCTGAGACGTTAGCCATGATAATCGTTGAAACGGTTGTAAGCTCTCAGGACGAATGTGCGCGGCGCTTAGGCGAGAGCCACGTTTTGAAATGGAACCGCCTTCCATTTGTGCAAGTGTTGCACGTTTGTATGACGAGTGTGCTCGGCGCTAAGGCGAGAGCCACATTTTGAAAACGGCCAGTCTTGCATGTGTGAAGCTCTTGCAATTTTCCCAACGATCCTGTGAAGCTGGGTCCTCATTTTCAATAGACAGCGCACTGCGTCTCACTCCTCACTCCTCCTCCCCCTCCTCCCGCCTCCCATTCCTGCCTCTGCCCTTCGCATGCCATCATTATCATTACCATCCTCTCCCTCATCATCGTCATCATCACCATCATCACCATCATCAACATCATCATCAGCATCATCATCATGACCATCATTATCAACATCATCCTCACCATACTCATCATCACCATCATCATCACCACCATCGTCATTATCATCATCATCACTATCACCATCACCATCACCATCACCTTCATCATCATCATCATCATCATCATCATCATCATCATCATCATCATCATCATCATCATCATCATCATCATCATCATCATCATCTTCATCTTCATCATCGTCATCATCGTCATTTCCATCATCATTTTCATCGTCATCATCATCATCATTTTCATTTTCTTTCTCATCGTCATCGTCATCAACATCACCACCATCATCGTCATCATCAGCATCGTCGTCATCATCATCACCATCATCATCATCATCATCACCATCGCCGATGGAAGAGGAGATCTCTGTGGGAGGAGCCTTCTACCAAATCCTTGGGTGTGCACTGGAGGTTGCTAGCTGAGGGGAGTGAGTGGCCCAGCCTCAGAGACAAATGTGCATATGATTATCTGGAGGACGGAGGTTTCGGCGGCCATCGCCTGTCTCGGGATCGCTCGAAAGCGTGCCAGTCCCATCTAGAAGTCAAGAGTCTCCGAAGAGCCGCCCGATATATCCTCCCTCCCCCTCTCTTCTTCTGGCGTCCCTCCCCCTTCGCCCCCATACTCGAGACCTTGCTTCCTCGTTGATATTTTCGGAGATTGCTTGAATGTGGTGGTTAATTGGGTGCTGGGACACTGGGCGGTGCGGAACCCGCGCCTGCAGCCGCCAGTGTATAGGGCAATGGAAACGCTTCACGGCCTTTTGATCTCAGGGCGCGCCAGGCCTGCTAGAGAGGGCCCCCCCCGGGTCAGACATGTGTACAGAGAGCACAACACCGAAGCCGACACACTGGCCAACGAAGTCATGGCTCTAGGGGCCAGCATTTTCAAGAATTACGCCATTTCTGAAGGGTCGCTCCACGGACCCCGTCCTGCGCCAGATTGTGTTGCAGCTTTGACGGTTGCCAGAGGGGGTGCAAAGCATCTTCGGCTTGGATCATCCAGGTGGAGACCCATGCCGGGGTCTGGAGAGCCTGGAAGGCTGCGGTTTTTTTTCTTCCTGGGGCCACATGTGCCACGGCAGAGGCCACTGCGGCTTCTGCTCTAATTCGCTTCCTTGAGAAAGTGGTGTCTTGCGAGCGCTGGGCCTGTCTGCGTAGACTTGTTGATGATTAGCTGGTATTACACAGCTCGGGACCACCGGCTCTGATTGCGAAAATGTAGCCCCAGTCAGCGATCGCACACAGTCAACAGTACGTTTCACTTCCAGGTGATATTAACGGTATCATCAAAACTAATGGTGACGATCATCATCCTCATCATCCTCATCATCATCATCACCACCAGCATCACCATAAGCATCATCATCATCATCGTCGTCGTCATCATCATCATCATCGTCGTCAACATCATTATCAACATCATCATCACCACCATCATCATCAGCATCGTCATCATGACCATCATCATCAACATCACCACCACCATACTCATCATCATCACCATCATCATCACCACCATAGTCATCATCATCATCACCATCACTATCACCATCATCATCATTACCATCATCATCCTCATTCATCATCATCTTCGTCATCACCATTATCATCGTCATCACCATCATCATTTTTATCATCATTTTCATCGTCATCACCATCATTGTTATCATCATCATTATCAACATTATCACCACCATCATCATCATCATCACCATCATCATTATCATTATCATTATCATTATCATTATCATTATCATTATCATTATCATTATCATTATCATTATCATTATCATTATCATTATCATTATCATTACCATTATCATTATCATTATCATTATCATTATCATTATCATTATCAGTATCAGTATCATTATCATTATCATTATCATCATCATTATCATCATCATCATCATCATCATCATCATCATCATCATCATTATCATCATCATCATCATCACCATCATCATCATGATCGTCATCGTCATCGTCACCCCCGTTTCGGCACACCCCTCACACGTTTCGTGGCCCCAAAGGGGGCTCCACCCACGGCCCCAGTGGCACCGTTCGCCGAACGCCCCAGCGGCAGGGTTCGCATGGCACCGCCGCCTCCATTTCGGCACACCCCTCATACGTTTCGTGGCCCTACAGGGAGCTTTGCCAAAGGCCCCAGTGGCAGCGTTCGCATGACACCGCCGCCTCCATTTCGACACACCCCTCACACGTTTCGTGGCCCTAAAGGGAGCTTTGCCGAATGCCCCTGTGGCAGCGTTCGCATGGCACCGCCGCCTCCATTTCGACACACCCCTCACACGTTTCGTGGCCGCATTAGGAGCTTCGCCGAAGGCCCCAGTGGATTTCGACACACCCCTCACACGTTTCGCGGCCCCACAAGGAGCTTCGCCGAAGGCCCCAGTGGATGAGGAAAATGAGAAGGAGGATGGGAGGGAAGCGTATGAGGAGGAGGAGGACGAAGAGGAGGAGGAGGAGGAGGAGGAGGAGGAGGAGGAGGAGGAGGAGGAGATAAGCAGGATGGGAGTAGTCGAGGAGGAGGATAGGAGGAGGAGGAGGAGGAAAATAAGCGGATGGAGTGGGAGAGGAGGAGGAGGAGGAGGAGTAGAGGAATGAGGAGATGAGATGAGGAAGGAGAGGAGATGAGGCTGAGTGCGAGGATGGAGGCGGCGGGAGTATGAGGGAGGAAGTAGGGAGGAGGAGGCGGGAGGAGGATTAGGCGGCGTGATGAGGAGATGAGGAGGAATGGAGGAGGAGAGGAAGGATGAATAATAGGAGTTAGTAGATAAGGAAGAGGAGGAGTGAGGAGGAGTAGGATGGAGGAGAGGATGAGGAGGAGGAATGAAGATTGCTGAAGGCGGGAGGCGGAGGCGGAGGCGAGAGCGGAGCAGGATAATGCGTGAAAGGCTGATGGAGGAGTGAGGAGGAGATGAGGCGTGGATGAGGATGATGAGAGGAGGAAAGGTTGGAGGTGGAGGATGTAAGGAGGAAGAGGATTAGGAGGGATGAGGAGGAGATGAGAGTATGAAGGAGGAAGGCGATGATGAGGATGAGGGTGAGAGAGGAATGAGATGAGGGGGAGAGAGAGGAGAAGGAGGGATGAAGGAGGAGGGCTGAGGGAGGAGGGAGGATGATGATGAAGTAGGGGGAGGTATGCGGGAGCGGGGATGCGGAGGCGGGAGGCGGGAGGCGGAGGCGGAGCGGAGGTGTAGGAGGTGCGGCCGGTGCAGGAGGAGGAAGGGATAGGAGGAGGAGGCAGGTGGGCAGATGAATGAGGATGGAATGAGGAGGAGGGGGTTGGAGGGTGAGGGGGAGAGGGTGAGGAGGATGTGGGAAAGGATGAGCATGAGGAGGAACGTGGGGAGGCGGAAGGAGGCGGGAGGAAGAGGAAGAGGAGGAGGAGGAGGAGGAGGGGAGGAGGCGGAGGAGGAGGAGGTGGAGGCTGTATGAGTAGGAGGAAAAGGAGGCCGGGAGGAAGCGGAGGAGGTAGTGGAGAGTAGAGGAGGAGGAGGAGGAGGCGGAGGCGGAGGCGGAGGCGGAGGCGGCGGAGGAGGAGGAGGAGGAGGGGGAGGAGGAGGTGGAGGTGGAGGAGGAAGAGGAGGAAGAGGAGGAGGAGGAGGAGGAGGAGGAGGAGGAGGAGACGATGAGGAGGAGGAGGAGGAGGAAGATGATGATGACGATGAGGAGGAGGCGGAGGAGGAAGCGGAGGAGGAGGAAGAAGAATACAACGAGTCATACGAAGCATAATACTACTAATGCGAGCAATAATAATAGTAACATTAATAATCCGAATGATCAAAAGGGTAGTATTCGTAGTACGAAGGCGGAACATCAAATGACACATAAAACTAGGAATTTTAACACTACGCATCTTAATGTTGATAGCATAACCCACAATACGAATACTATAACAGTAGTAAAAATCATGCTACTACTAATGCCACTGCTAATAATACGAGTGCTAGTAATATTAGTAAGAATAACGGTATCAATAATTATGCCAATACTAATGGTAAAGCCACTACTACGAATAAGACGAAGACTACGCAGAAGACGAACAATACGAGGAGGAGGAG
>CAUYUJ010016594.1:61581-106581 GCA_963575745.1 Prorocentrum cordatum
GTGTCCGGGACGGATCCGCTGGGATCCGCTGGATCCGCTGACGAATCCCAAACCGGCGCCCTCGCCTGAGACATCCTCACAAAACGGGCCCCGGGGGGGATGCCCAGAGGAGCCCAGAGCGGCCTCCGGCACCGTTTCCGGACGGATCCGCTGAATCCGCTGGATCCGCTGGATCCGCTGGATCCGGTGACGAATCCCAAACCGGCGCCCTCGCCTGAGACATCCTCGCAAAACGGGCCCCGGGGGGGAGGCCCAGACCCAGAGGCCTCTGCGATCTTAGTTTAAGATCGTAAAACTATGTTCTTAGAGCCTCTAAGAACGGCAAGGACTGTTCTTACAAAGACTAGATGTAAGATCTCACGCTCTTGGAAACATTCAAAACTTTATGTGTTCACTACTATCTGCACTGATTTGCACAACATTGCATTGCTTTGCACTGCTTGGCATTACCTTGCGTTCGATATTGGCATTGGGTGGCGCCGCTTGGCATTGCTGCGCGTTGCTTTACCTTTGCTTTGCAAGTTTGGCAGATTTTTATTTGCTTTCAACATTATCATGATACGTGCTGTTGCTTTGCATTGCTTTGCGTTGTTTTGCATTACCATTTTGCTCTCGTCGCCACGGCTGGATCGCCTAAACTACCCGCGAAGGTCTGGTCGAAGAGCTTACTGTTGCACGCAGGACGCCACCGCCTGAGCGGGGCAGCGGACACGCCGCCGTCGTCGTCGCTGGCGTCGGCCGCCGCCGCCGTCGCCCCGCCGCCGTCGTCGTCGTTGTCGCCGTCGCCGCCATCGTCGTCGTCCTCGTCGTCGTCCTCGTCGCGGCCGCCGTCGTCGTCGTCGCCGCAGTCGTCGTAGTCGGCGGCGGCTTCGTCGTCGTCGTCGTCGTCGTCGTCGTCGTCGCCGTCGCCGTCGCCGTCGCCGTCGCCGTCGCCGTCGCCGTCGCCGCGGCGCCGTCGCCGTCGCCGCTGCCGCCCCCGCAGCCCTCATGGCTTGCAGGGTTTTTATGCAGGCCGACATCCGCCGTTGGGGAATCCGCGGCGCGGCCGAGGCCGGTTCGTCGTCGTCGTCGTCGTCGTCGTCGTCGTCGTCGTCGTCGTCGTCTATCAATAGGTCGTCGTCTTGGTCCTCGTCGTCGTGGTTGCCGTCGTCGTCGTCGTAGTCGCCGTCGCCGTCGCTGTCAATCGTTGTGGTCTTCGTCGTCGTCGTCGTCGTAGTCGTCGTCGTCGTCGTCGTCGTCGTCGTCTTCGTCGTCGTCGCCATCGTCGCGCCCCCAGCCCAGGCCCGTGCGATGCCGATCGCCGAGGTCATCAAGGAGGACTCGGGAGGGGGGGGGCCCCACCCCCTTCCCCCCCCCTTCCCCCCCTGCAGGGGGGGAAGGGGAGAACGATCGGAGGCGGGCCCCACAGGAGGCCTGGGAGGAGGATCGGGAGGACGAGGAGGAGGAGCGACGGAGGACGTCCTGCCTCTCCCCTTCATCCCTCCACGCTCGCCCTCCCACGTTTTCCCCGATCCGCCCCCCCCCCCCTCCTCTTCCGTTTCGTCTCCTCTCGCCCTCCCCCATGCGTTCCCCTATGTCCGTTCATCCTGAGCCGATCGTCCCTAGGAGCTGCGTTCGAGGCGCTTGAAACCCAACATTGTCTCGGACCACATCGGCTACTTCCCTCGAGTGCATTCGAAGTTGTACAAAAAAATGAGATGCACCATAATTCACGAGAAGAAAAAGTTCGTGGATCTCTACCACAGGCTGAGGGCTCAAGAGAGAGCCCAACATCAGGCCCCCGCCGCCGCCTCCTCCTTCTCCTCCTCCTCCTCCTCCTCCTCCTCCTCCTCCTTCTCCTACTCCTCCTCCTCCTCCTTTTTCTCCTCCTCCCCCTCCTCCTCCTCCTCCTCCTCCTCATCCCGCTCTCCCTCCCCCACGTCTAATGCTCCATCCTCGTCCTTCTAGTCCCCATCGATTCGCGTCCCCATCGGTCCTCGACGACCCGATTGACGATGTGACAGCGATCATCGAGATGCTCAGCCGCTTAAAACTCGGCGAGCACGACCACATGTGGGGCAGCCTGCATCAGGCCTCCTCCATCTCCTGCCCCTTCCCGTTTCCAGTGCCGTGCCGCCCCCTCTTCCGCCAGGACGGCTGCCACCGGGCCGGCGCGGACACCGCCGAGGGCCAGGGCAGCGACAACAACCGCGTGGACACCGCCGAGGGCCAGGACAGCGACTACAACCGCGTGGACACCGCCGAGGGCCAGGGCAGCGACGACAACCGCGTGGACACCGCCGAGGGCCAGGCCGACACCGCCCGCCGCGTGGACACCGCCGAGGGCCAGGACATCGACGCCAGCCGCGTGGACGCCGCCGAGGGCCAGGACAGCGACGCCCGCCGCGTGGACACCGCCGAGGGCCAGGACAGCGACGCCCGCCGCGTGGACACCGCCGTGGACACAGCCGAGGGCGACTCGGGTGAGTCCGAGAGTCAGGGCAGCAGCGTCGGCGTCGCGGACGAGGACCTGGCTGGCGCCGAGGACGAGGGCGAGAAACGATTGGGCGCGTGGGACCCCTCGGACCGCGCGTCGGACCCCGACGATTCCGACACCGAGTTGGAGACCGTCCTGACTCCAGAGGAAAACTACCACCGCGACTTGGAGCTTGCCCTGGCCTTGTCAAAGCATGATCACGCGAGCGTCGAAGTGCCCGAGCTCATTGTCATCGAGGACGCGGACTCCGATCCGTACCTTCAGTCGTCGGGCTCCACGTGGGCCCCCGCGGGCCCGACGGCCCAAGTCTCAGCCCCGAGCTGCCCGCAGCAGCCAGCCGAGGCGCCAGCTCAGGCGCCAGCGCAGGAGCCAGCGCAGGAGCAGCAGGAGCCAGCTACGGCCGACCCGTACGCGGACGTTGAGCTCGCAGACACATCGGGGCCGATCGAACCCGATGATCATCTGCCCTGGCTGACGGACCGTCTTCCAGGCACGTGCACGCAGATGGAGTTGGACCAGAAGAAGGCGGAGTGGGAGGCCCAGCACACGGAGGCTTACGACGCGGACTCTTATTTCAGAGCGTTGGCCAGCAGACTGAACATCGACGGGGCCAGCATCGACTCGCCGCCGCCGAAACGTCGGCCCGCGTGGGTGGAGATGCCAGGAGACGAGCACCACCCGCTGCAGGAGATGGGGCAGATAGGAGTCTTGGCACTGGACTTCGCCGACTCCTCCGATGATATCGAGATGCGAACGGAGCCCATCATGATGCCTACGGAGCCCCTTGACAAATCAGATCTCGTCGAGGCCCTGAACTTGGAGATGGAGAGGCTGCAGAACGACGCCACGACAAGCGACAGCGTAGACGCTGCCGAGTTCACGATGACGTCCTTCTTCCAGAGCGAGCTGATCCGCAACGTCCACAAGGCTCGGAAGACCAAGCCCGATGAGGAGGAGCCGAAGATCGACCACCCCGACACGCAGCTCTGGAGCAGCCTTCGAGAGCGAGGGTTTGCGTTCTCAACCGAGAAGGTGAAGGGCAACCCCATGGCAGGTAGATGGGGCCGTGCGCTGAACGCCGACAAGAAGCTGAAGCAAGACTACATGAAAGCGAAGGGCTACGTGAACAAGCAGAACTTTCGTGCCAAATGGGCCGAGGGCGAGTATGAGAAGTGGGATCACGAGCACAAGCAGACGACTGAGGAGCGCCGCGTGCTCTCGGAGATCAAGGACGCTGAGTGCATGACTTTGGGAAGGGTCGCATGGAAATGCGGCGGGGGAAGGTCTGGCATGCGCCAGGCGCAGAACTACTGCAGGAAGGCGGTGCTCATGGGCGGCATCTGGTGCAAGTGGGACGACATGACGAGCACGCTGCTGTTCCTGTGGACCACGCACAAGCTCCGCGACACGTGGTCGAGGCCGCGGTCGAGTTTCGAGTCCTGGACCCAAGCTGCTGCCGTTGCCGATCAGCCCGCAGCCGATCGCCAAGGACTCGGCCGTGGCGACGGCTCTCGTGGTGGGACTGCTCTGGCCGCTGATGGTGGGTCTACCGCTGCGGCCCCTTCTACTCCTGTGGCCACGGTCACAGCTACTCCCACGGGTGCGGCCCCTCCTACTCCTGTGGCTGCGGTCCCAGCTACTCCTACGAGTGCGGCCCCTCCTACTCCAGTGACGCCTGCTACTGCTGCGGCTGCGCATCCTCCTGCTGCGGGGACCCCTGCAAGTCCTGCGGCGGCGGCCGCTGGCACGGCCGCGCCTCCAGCGCAGGACCAGGCCACTCCGCGGCCGTCTGGCGCCGACAAGAAGGACGGCCTCCAGCACTCCGAGCAGAAGGGCGCCAACCGCAAGAAGCGCGGTCGGGCCGAGACGGGCGGCGACGGTGGCGACTGCAACACAGAGGGCACGAGGGTGACGAAGAAGGCAGCCGACTGGCTCACCGCCGTCAGGAAGATCCGCACCACGTACGTGCAGACCATGGCCCAGGCCGGGCGGGGGGGGCGGATGATGTCATTATTGCATCATGTTCGCTTCCTCCGCTACTCATCCTCCCTCCTCCGACTCACCTCCTCTTGCTTTTTTAAATGTTATCCCCCTCTCCTTTCTCGCGCTCCTCCCCCTCCCCCCTTCATCCTGATCCTCATCCTCATCTTCATCCTCATCCTCATCCTCATCCTCATCCTCATCCCCATCCTCCTTCTCTGCGTTGCCCGCCTCCGCGCAGGAAGCGCTCGTCTCCCACCGCTCCCTCGTAAATTGCAGACCCGCCCTAGAGCCCCTCGCTTGCGTTTCGTTGCCCCCAGTTCCGCTCTGACTTCAGCCCTTTATAGCTCTGTCCCCCCGCGCGTCTGCCCCTCGCCCAGGCCCTCCCATCTCGCTCGACCCCACCCGCTGTGTCGCCGTTTCCGCTGGCGCCCCCTATCCCTTAATCGACGCGCGGGGAGGTCAACACGCTGAACACCCTCATCAACAAGGATGTGAACTGGAAGTGGGCGAAGGGTAAGGAGGTCCGCGGTGACTTGGATAAGATCGACGACCTGGTCATGGGAAGGGTTGGGCGGGCGGTCGGTCGTCGGCCTCTCGGCGGGGGAAGGCGAGTGGTGCAGCCCAGTCGTGGCCATCGCCCTCTCAGCAGGATGCCCCTCACCCATTCGACTCGCAGGGGCTTCGATGCTGGCTCGGAGACGTGCCCTAACCCAGTGCTAACGGTGCTAACGCTGTCCGCCACCCTCTCGGGTCCGCCTCCCGTTTCAGGGGCCACCGTCCCCCCTTGAGGGAATCGTCGTAATCGCATCGACGTCCACTGCCCCATTGGAAGCATCGCTCATGCAAGATCCCCCTTCCCCCCGACGGGGGGCCCGCGGGCTGTGCCACCCCCCCTGCCATCGGCCCCCTACCCACATCCCCCGCACCCTTCCATTTTCACACACCCCTTCCAGCTCCCGCTTTCCTGATCCTCATTCTCCTCGCGCCAGCCGCTGGGCGCCAGCCGATGGTGGGCCCAGGGCGCGAGCTGGCAGGGGGGGCGATGAGGAGGGGCAGGAGGGGGAGGACGGGGCTGAGCCCACTGGGAGGAGAAGGAGGAAAGTCTGAATCACATTGCTTCGATGGGCTCTTTGGTGCCCGAGTGGAGGCCCGCTGGGTCCAGGAGCAAGGGGGGGGAGGCAATGCACAGAAACTCGTAATTACACGTTCTGGCTCGAGCGGTCAACCATGGCGGAGGGCCCCCCTAGGAAACAGCGGAAGCGTACCCTAGAAGCCACAGATGGCCTGGTCGAGGCGATCACTTCTTTCTTGAAGAACCCAGAGTCCTTCGAGTATGATCTAGAAATGGAGGACCCCGTAGACTCGGCCAAGCTCAAAAAGGCAGCCCCGCTGATCCTAGCCGTGCGGAAGGCCATCTACCCGAACGCAGCGATATCGTCGGTGGCCGCCGCTGGCGCATTTCAGAAGGTCGCATCAGAGAACGAGAAGACCTGGCATTTGGCTGACCAGATAGACGACTGGGCCCAGAAGAAAGCTCTTCGACACGTTCAACAAAATATCATCAAGAACAGGTGAGCTTCGGGTGATCAGAGCGACGTCTTTCCATGGGTGTTTTTTTTGGTTGCGCTACTTCAGTTTCCTCGTCCTCGTCCTGTCACTCATTTACCTACCCTCTCTAAGCTCACATTCATTTCCCTTCCTCACTCCCTCCATCTCTCTATCTCTCTCTCTCTCTCTCTCTCTCTCTCTCTCTGTCTCTCCCTCGCCTTTGTTTTCTATTTCTCTCTCGCTCTCTCTCCTTTTCTCTTTCTCTCTCTCTCTCTCTCTCTCTCTCTCTCTCTCTCTCTCTCTCTCTCTCTCTCAACTCTCCTCTCTCTCTCTCTCTCTCTCTTCTTCCCTCTCCTCTCTCCTCTCTCTCTCTCGCCCTCTCACCCTACCCTCGCTCACAAAAACCGAAAACCGTGACCCTTTACCTCCCAACCCCTCAGCCCCACTCTCCGCCCCCACCCTCCCCACCGCCCTCCCCCCCCCCCCCCCCCACCCCCCCCCCTCCCCCCCCCCCCCTCCCCCCCCCCTCCGTCCATCCCCCCCCCCCCTCTTCGAAGAAACAATTGGGAAATCGTCGGGGGCTGATCGGGGACGCGGAAGCTATGCGCAACCTAGCGACTTAGCACGCAGCGCAGAGGGGGGGCGACCCGCGGGCGGAACTTTCCACGCGTGCCAGAGTGGACCAAGCAGTTCATCGAACATGCGATCGAGCTGGACGAGAGCAAGGAGGGGAGGGCCCCCCTCTCCTCTCCCTCCTTCCGCACCCCTGCAAGTACCGCCCCCTGCCACGAGCGGCGCGATGCGGTGGCCGGGCAGGAGAGGAAGTACATGTACAAGATGGACAACGAGATGGTGGTGGGAAAGGGGGCTCTCTCTTTTTATTTCTCTCTCGTTATCTCTATATCTCTCTATATGTATTACTTCTCTCGTTCTCTACCCCTCGCTCACTCTCTCTTTCTGCGTCTCCCTCTCTCTCTCTCGTTATCTCTCATAGTATCTCTCACCCTCCCTCGTTCTCCCTCTCTCTCTCTATCGTTCTCGCTCCCTCCCTCTGTCTCCCTCTCGCTCTCTCTCTCTCTCTCTCTCTCTCTCTCTCTCTCTCTCTCTCACTCTCTCTCTCTCTCTCGTCTTTCATTCTCCTCGTGTTCATCCTTAATGTATTTTTTGTCTCTCTCTCTCTCTCCTCTCTCTCATCTCCTCCTCTCCTCCCTCTCCTCTCTCTCTCCCCTCTGTTACTGTAAATATCTGCATGGTCCCCTCATAGGTGCGACCGCTTGGCCCCCGTTGCCTGGTGCGATGGTAGGTTTGGGGGCTGTGTGCTGACTTTCGGCTCGGCTTCGCGCCGCCCCCCCGTCCCCCCCCTCCCCCCCCCCTCCTTCGCTCTCCGCCCTCCCCCCACCTCCCCCCCCCCCCCCCCCCCCCCCCCCCCCCGCATTCGAGCCTGATGGGGAAGGGAGGTGCGACGGGGGGAGGGGCGGGGGCTGGGGGGAGGGGGGGAGACGAGAAACGGCAATGCCATCCGCAACGCCGCCACCGAAACCCTGTGACCTTTCCCTAGCCTCTGCCACCCCGCCGCGCTGCTGCCCTGCCTGCGCGCCCCCGCCCGTATATCGGAAGGGCAGGCCGCGTACCGCGTGGACACGGGCAACGCCGCGTCCGCCCCAGAGCACGCGGCCAAGTGGGCCGACCAGGACGAGGAGGGGGGAGCGGATGAGGACGAGGCCGTGGCTGCGTGGAGGGACGGGGCGAAGATTCCAGTGCCAGGGCTGACGTGGGGGGCGCTCAAAGCAAAACTCGAACAGAAAAAAAAAGGTCGTGGCCCGATCTGGAGCAAGATGAGAAAGCCAACGAGAAAGGAACATTATTGACAATCACAGAGTACAGCCGCCACGGCGAAAGGTCTTTTGCATTGTGGGAAAAGCCAGAAGGCCAACAGAGACCCAACATGAAGTTGAACCTGTCGATTACGGTAGAGACCGAGATGGAAGCCCTCGCTTTCTTTAAGGAGCAGGGGGAGCTTTACGCCGCAGGCACTACTACTAAAGAGGCCATGGAGCAGCTGAAAAAAGAGAAATTTGGTGGCGGGCCCGCAGAGAAAAAACCAGCTGCGGCCAAGCCGATGACCCTCAAGGCAAAGCCAGCAGCTGCCGAGGCAGCAAAGGCGGAGGAGGATGACGACCCCGCCGAGGACGAGGAAGAGGAGGATGAGGAGGATGGCCAGCCTGAGGAGGAGGAGGAGGAAAATGAGGGTGAGGACGAGATCGAGGAGGACGACGAGGCAGAGGAAGAGGAGGTCGTCTCAAAGGGAAAGCCCGCCGCTAACATTGCCAGCGTTCTGAAGAGGCCAGCAGCCGCGGAGAAGCCAGAGCCCTCCTCGGACGACGTCCCAGTGATGAAGAGGCCAGCAGGCGCAGAGAAGCCAGAGCCCCCCTCGGACAGTGCGCCTCCCAGCGAAGAAGAGGCACCGCCGCAGAAGAAGCCAGCAGCCGCGCAGCCAAGCCCGAGCCCGAAGGGGCCGATCCAGACCCCTGGCACGGTTTCCTCCGCAGGTGCTGTCGCAGGTTCCCCCGCCGCCCAAGGGAGCCCCGAGGCCGCGGCCGTCGTGCCCCAGGCGCTGGCTGGCGCACCCGAGATCCCGACGCCGCAGCCCGAGGCGAAGCCCCAGGAGCCCGCGCCGAGGCCCACATCGCCCTTGCCGAAGCCCCACGTTCGCAAGAACGCCATCCCGTCCTGCGCGTTCGGAGCTGGCTCATCAGATGAGGAGTACTAGGCTCGGGGTTCGGGCGGCGTCGTGCGCGAGCTTGGCGCATTTAGTAGATGCATGGAGCGCTTGCCCTCTCCAGTCGGCGAGCGCGCGCTGCGGGCGCGGAGAGGCGCAGCCCGACCCGCATGGAGCGCTCGCAGCGCGCGCCGCCAACTGGAGATAGCAATCGCGGGGCATGCACGGCCGAGGGCTCTCGAATCTCATCGAGAGGGCCGCCGATGCTCTTCGGCATCAGCGCCGCATTCGCGGCGCGGGCGGGCTGTGTAGTTGTTGCACTCCAGTCTTGCCCTTCTGTCAGGAAAAACGCAAGACATGCGCTGGGGGGGCTTGCTCGAGCGGGCAGCTTCCCAAGCTGCTCAAGCCCTCGGATCGGGGCGACCCCCCCGTCTCCCCCTCCTCCCCCCCCTGCTCCTTCCCCTTAGATCCCCTCCCCCTCCTCCTCCATTATTCTTCCTCCTCCTCCTCCTTCCACTCCTCCTCCTCCTCCTCCTCCTCCTCCTCCTCATCCTCCTCCTCCTCCTCCTCTTCCTGCTTCTCTTCCTCCTCCTCCTCCCCCCCCTTCCTCCCCCGCCCCTTCCACCCCCTGCGCCTCTCGCCGCCTGCCGCTCCAGGGAAGGGAGGGCAGGTCAAGCACGCGGTCTCGGGCGACACCCTGTACCTTGAGATCCTCACGGGCGAGCTGATGAGCCTGAAGAAGAGGGAGGGGGACGCGGAGCTGGAGGTCAAGTGCAAGCAGTTGCAGGAGGCGGGGCAGCGCGGAGCAGGGCTACTTGCCAGGCAGAAGCAGAGGAGGTGGAGGGGGGACGGGGGGCGGGGAGAGGAGGGGCAGCAGCATGAGGAGGAGGAGGATGAGGAAAGAAGAGGGAGAGGAGGGAACATGGAGGAGGATGGGCAGGAATATGAATACGGAGGAGAAGGATGAGGTGACGGAGGAGGAGAGTTGGCAGTCGAGCGAGCCCGAGGATGGGGGGGAGGGATCGTCCTCACCGCTTGCTCGTGCCCTCGTGCCCCCCGCCCGTTGGCCCCCTCCTCCTCCACGCCCTCCCTCTCCTCTTACTCCTCCTGCGCCCCTCCTCCTCCTCTTCCTCTTTGAGGAATTTTTCTCAAGCAAGGCATGCAAGGACCTTATTGGGATCGTGGGAATTGCAGTACGCTCTATGTCTTTTGTGCAGATTAAGACAATGTCATACAAGGGCGCAGTGTTCTACGACAACCGCTGGTCAGACCCTGGGAATTTCATCTACACTGTCTGGTGGAATATTTGGGGTCAAATGGCCAGGTATCTTCAAAGACGACAACCTACCAGTGCCTCGTCCAAGTCCATGGAGGAGCTTCGCTCAGTTGCTGGTCGTGTCACCGATGTACAGAGGATGGTCCGAGAGCGGTGGAACAGGGAACCCGACACTTCTCGATGGCTAGAGCTTATTGGAGATTTGATGGAGTTAGGGCTGGGAGCGGGGTATGTTGAACCAGATCAGTTCTGGAACATTATTCAGGGGATTTCTCCTATCATCTGCTCCATTCGGTCTATTTTGACGTTTGCTGATCAACATGGGTCTTTTGCTAGGACCGGGAAAGACCGTCGCCTTTTTCGCGGCCCATGTGCACCTCACACTCGGAAGTTTGCCGTGGCAATGTTTCACGGAATGCAAGTGCACAAATTTAATGTCACGGAATCTTCAGAGGTCTGGGTATCTTACCTAATTGCGGCCTCAGAGAACAGGCTCCAATACTAATGGAGCGGGGTATTTGACGCCCCACGGAATTTGCATTTGGGTCTGTATCGAGACCTATTTGTGTCCTCCTCTCCTCTCTTTGCCTCCCACCGATTGGCTGACACCAGGAGATGTCACTTGTGCGATTCTATCTGGGACCCGCCTGGTCCATGCGATCTTAGGGACACCGTGGCTTCGCAACAATCCATCCTTCCTCAGGATGCCTCCGTGTTCTGGGACTCGAGTCTGTTCTCCTCTCTTGGGGTCTGGGGGGGTGGCCCCCTCCCCTTCCCTTGCCTCCTGTCGGCTCCTGCAGCCTCGGGCTCAAGCTTTCAGTATGCTACTTCCCAAGGCATCGGACCCTCACGTTATCTTTCAGGGGAAGCTTTGCAGGTCTAAACGCAAAGTCTGCTTCCTGTCTAAACAAGATCTTGAGGCACTCTCATACTGCTCTACGCTGCTATTCCAAAGGGTGGTCAAGTTGCCAGCTCGGTTTCTTGTACCATCGGACCTTGGTGGTCCTCATTTCACTTATGACTGGTGCAAAATCCCGCTTTTCAAAGCTTGTCGGGACAGCGGCTTTAAGGGACTGTATGTCAACGTTCGGGGTCCCGACGAAAGGGTTCGGAGAGTTCCTTGGAAAGAACTGGCTGCTGGTCAGTAGCCGTTTCGCCTCAAATGCTGACGGGAACTCTCGTCCGAGACGGCTGGGAAACATCCACATCCATATCCAATTCCAGGGGATGGCCAAACGCAGCCTTCCAGTCAAGCTAGCCGCCAAGAAGCGTCTCAAGTGGACACACGGCTCAGGAGGAATGTGGAACTACTGTGAAGAGGAAAAAGTCTACACCAAAGTCTGGTATACGGAGTACTATGACACGTGGTTCGACCCCGAATCGGGCTGGCCTCACCCAGTGGTATGGTACCTATCTGACTACTGGTGGGACGGAGACTTCTTTGTGGAAAAGTGGCGCTGGAAGTACCCGTGAATGCAATTCCTGGGACTCCGACAGACTGAATCCCCTGGCGTCTGCGGTGCATGGGCCTGCGGCTTTTGGAGGACTCCCAGTATCCCTCAATCTCCTATGCATGTTCTTCAACGTTGTTGGTTGGCAAAATTACAAAAGGTTATAAACAGATCCATCTTGCGCCCTCCATACTTGTTTGAATTCAACCTTACTCCATTGGTCTTGATATGCCTGGGGTGGGTTGTCACGGTTGAGTTCTCACTCGGCTTTGACATTCCATCTTGTATGCCTCCGTATCTTCTGGGTTCATTGCGTGCTTGGGACATTCAGTTTCTATTTTAGACTTTCGTTCAGTACATATATCCGTCTTGGTTGCTACTTATGTTCAATGGGTTTCATGGGACTCAATGAAAGATTTCTTTACTTCTTGCTTACTTCAGACCTTGGGACCATATGCCCCCAAGATTGGCTTCAAGAGCTACTCAAGCCACTCAAGATTGTTGATCAATTTGAGCATACTCCTTTATCTTGCATTACGTTTCTCATTTTTCTCTTCTTCATTCAAAGCAAGAGAGACCTTGTGGTGGGATTCATTTGGGACATCGGACAATCTATCATTCATGATTTCTTTCAGTATCATGGGTTTCAATCCTGGGCTGGGCTTCACCTTTCTTCTGCTTCATCTTCCTTCCGCCTCTCCTATCGCCCCCCTCTTTCTCTACCGTACGCATTTGGCGTATTGGTGGCTTCTCAGGTTTGTGTTTTGGGAGAACCGACCTTTCAAGGCGCTTCATCATCATCATCATCATCCTCCTTCTCCAACTTCCCCCCCCCCTCTCTCTGGCTCCATCCTGCGGCCCCCCCCCCTCCCTCGCGACCCCAGACTGTGGAGCCATCGCTGAAGGCGCTGGCGGGGGAGGTCGCGAAGCTCTGGCGCCAGCAGAAGGCCAGGCCCGCGCCAGAGGTGAAGCCCGCCAAGGGCCAGGGCATGGGAGGGGCTTGAGTAGTTAGTGATTTCGTTGGGCTGACAGCCCTGGCGTTTTGGCTCGGACTGCTCGCGAGCGCTGAAACCCATTGGAAATCCAACGGAACAGCCTGCTCAGGCTGCCTGGGGAACCGTCCAAGGGGGCACCGTCCAAACTGCCGTCCAAGCGCCGTCCAACCCATGCGTGTTCCCTGTGTTTTTACCGGGTTTGCCCCCCCCCCCCCTACCGTCCAAGGGGGTACCGTCCAAACTACCGTCCAAAGTGCATCCAAGTGCGTCCAAACTCTCCCCGGCCAGGTGCGGCCTCCGTTTTTCAGGATTTCAGGGGGGTCGGAACAAAATTCAGGATCCTTGGGCGCGTTTTTGAGGGGGGGGCACTGCGAGTTAACATCAGGAGGAAGGGGAAGCGCTCGCAGCAAGAGGAGCAAGTCGCCACTTTTACGCAGCAGGCCGCCCGAGCGCCTCGGCACATCTGGCCACGTGGGACATATGTCGGCCAATGGGGGGTCCGAGCGAAAAGCTGCCAGGGAGGCAGCTTGTGAGTTAGGGGGTAGGGGAAAACACGTTTCTCTGAAAGCTCGGACCCCCGAAGTTTCACATGTGCTGAGGGAGGGCGCTCGTAATTTTCGCTGTCTGCCACCACTCGGCGGACGTGGGGCGCCTGCCACCTGATAAATTGAGACAGGGATGGGGCCAGGGCGCACGTAGTGACAGGGAGTAGCGCTGCGATGCCGAGCTAGACACGCAGCGCAAGAGCGGATGGGCCCGCGGCAGCGGCTGATCAAACAATCAACGCAGCAAAGCTGGGAGGGTGAAACATGTCATTGAGTTGCACGTGTCGCCATATATAGATGGTAGTGCTGTGCAATATTGCTGCATAGGCTTACCAAGAGCACGCATGTCCATCAAAATGCATGGGGCTATGGGTGGGGAGCATTGCTTGTTTCTGCAAAGCTGCGCTTGCTCTTTCTCCGCCATGGTTCCGCATCTTTGGCGCAAGGCCCCCGCCATTAGGTTTTGGCGGCCCGCTGTGGGCCGGCCCCGAGCGATGAGGAGGAGGCGACATACTTCGACTTATGTTCCAGTGGACGATGGCGAGAGAAAGCGAAGCGCAGGTGCGTCTCTTTTCGAGCATTTGATGGGCGTGTATGCTCTTGGAAAGCCTATGTCTGCAAAGGATCTTGCGATTGTATTTCACTTCTGTTCGGAGGCAGGAGTCGGTGGCGCTCACTGGAGCAAGTGGGGTCTCCAGCCAGGTCTCCCGACAGGTCGATACAAGTCCCACCTCGACTCTCTACTCCCAGATCCTGGCCCAATGTACGAAGCAACAATACCGATGGCGATCAGGGGGAGGGCTCACGAGAAAAAAGGAATAAAAGTGTGCCAAAAGGTTTACGAAACATTGGCAGATGAGGTGTCTGAGAGAGAGGATGTTCAAGATATGCTA
Source organism: Prorocentrum cordatum (assembly GCA_963575745.1). Lineage (NCBI taxonomy): Eukaryota > Dinophyceae > Prorocentrales > Prorocentraceae > Prorocentrum > Prorocentrum cordatum. The sequence goes on from CAUYUJ010016594.1 coordinate 75,468, forward strand.
GTGAATGGCACGTCGGACCCGAAATCAGTGATGTTGACCCGTATGTACCAAGAGCACGAGCATGTATCATCATGTTTGGCAGAGACTGGTAAGTGGCCTCTGCCCATTGCTCTGTACGCCGACAGCGTGCGGTACACGCCGATTCACGCAGGCCGCACGGACTCGATCCTCAATCTTAGTGTAGTGAACCTGTTGACGAACAAACGGCACTATTTGGATTTTTCTAGGAGTCTCGATAAATGCAATTGCGGTTGCGGAGGGCATTGCACGACGCATGCTTTGTTGAGTATTGTCGCGTGGCAACTGAAAGCACTCGTGGCCGGTCGGGTCCCTGGGGTCCGCCATGACGGGTCTGATTGGAAGGAGGGCCAAGAGTTGCGTGCGAACGAAGATCTTGGTTTCAGAGGTGTGCTTCTTTATATAAAGGGGGACTGGGGTGAGTTCGCACATACTTTCGGAATGGCTCAGTGGGGGAGTTGCTATAACCCATGCCCTTGTTGCGATGCCCCGCTCGATTCTTTGAACGTGATATTCCCAGGATTCTTGGACGAAAGTGGTTTGCCTTTTTGCGATCGGCCAGTCGAGGCATATGAGAGGGCAGTGAGCGCGTGCGAGATAACGGTATCCGTGCGCACGCCAGAAGAGAGAGATGCATTGCTCCGATGCTTAGAATTCAAAGAGGGATCTGAAAAACATCCAGGTGGGCTCATTGTGACATCCACCCTCCCTGGGCTCCCAATCGAAGTTGGTGATCAATTACATCCGTCCCAGGACTTGCCAGACATTCGGGACGCCTGGGACCGACCACTCCCTTTTGATGCGATTTTCTGGCGAGCCCACAAAGACAGGAAGGGGAGATGCACGGATTGGCTAAGCTCGAGGTGTCCTATTTTTTGTCGGGAGCTTCTCTCGTGGCCTGGTCTGAGGCTCGCTCTTGATACCCTTCACACGATGCACCTGGGGGTTGCTCACAGACTTGTAAGTGCAATAGTTTGGAGGCTCATTGAAGCGGACCCCTGGGGCGCGGGAACACTGAGGCAAAGGTTCAGGCGTTTGGAATCCGACCTCTTCAATTATTACGAGAGGAAGGGCGTGGAGCATGATCGCAGGATTGGTCGTTTGACACCTAATATGTTTGGGGTTGGGAAAAAGATGAAGAGGAGGAGGGGGGTGCCGCATCCTGGATGTGCGATTGCTTTGAAGGGGGGCGAAACCACAATGCTATTGAGTTTCGCGGTAGATGCCCTCGAGACGCGCAGTGATATTATCAAATATTCTGATCATCTTGGGACCTCTGCTAGATCCCTTCAGCAGTGGTTTTACCTGGCAAAGTGCGAAACTGCTCGAGTACCCCATGACGTGTATGCAGAGCTGTTGTCAGCAGCCGATCGAGTGGTGTCTTACGCAGATCTGGCGCGAGTGAGGCTCACACCTAAGTTCCACCTCTTCTGCCACCTCACTCTAAGGACCCAGGGACATCCTAAAGGAATGGGGGGTACCCCCACCTGCTGTTCGCGCACCCCTCCCCCCGTTGCAGCTGCCAGGTTTTAGCCCGCAGGAGCGGGTGATGAGTTGGGGAGGGGGTTCGCCGGCGCCCTCCCGCGGCGCGCGAAATCCAAACGCAGGGGCCCTCGGGGGACAGGGGTCAGGAATGGCGTCGGCCAGAGCGCATAGCTGGGCTAGCAATCTAGAGATCCGCCCGACGCAGGGGCAGGCTCAGGAGGGGGACAGAGCAGGCACAGCACAGACGCAGCGCAGGCGCAGAGAGATCGAAGACAACGCGTGGACATGGGAGGGAGAGGGAGAGCGAGAGACAGAGAGAGAGAGAGAGAGAGAGAGAGAGAGAGAGAGAGAGAGAGAGAGAGAGAGAGAGAGAGAGAGAGAGAGGGATAGAGAGAGAGAGAGAGAGAGAGAGAAAACAATAAACCGAGAGAGAGGGAGAGCGAGAGAGAGAGAGAGAGAGAGAGAGAGAGAGATAGAGAGAGAGAGAGAAAAAGAAAGAGAGATGGAGAGAGGACGAGAGATGGAAAAAGGGAATAGAAAGGGCGAGATCATGAGGGCGGAAGCGGCGGGGGGGACGGGCCAGGCAGGGGAGGGATGGGGGGGGAGGGAGAATACCATATCAGTGCGTCCTCTTTTGGACAGGATTTGGCAGTTTGGGCCGCCCCATTTCTACTCGACATTCGTGGACGAGAGCCTCAATTGTTTGGTCCGAAACTTGGCCCAAAGAGCTCACAGGAGGACACTTTCGATATCGATCCACCGCAATATCAAGACCATCGGTGCTCTGGGTCGATCTCGTGTGATTTATGGCAAACCGTTCGAGTTCGACGGTGTCAAGCGCTCCTACGACAGGTGTTGGCAATGGGGTCCCCCAGTGGATCTATGACCGAGCGCGGGCCATCTTCCCCGACTATAAGAATGACTGGAAGTTGAGCTCCAGCAACGGCGGCGCCCTTTTGGCGGCCGCCAAGGCCGAGGTGGCATCGTGGATTGCAGCGCCAAGCTCTCGAGCGCCCTCTCGGACGCTCGACTGCTTCGAGGTGTGTTGCGGCAAGGCTGGCATCACCCGCGCCCTCCTGGATTTGAACATGCAGTCTCGCGGTTTCGATCGGTTCGGGGGTGAAACTAATTGTTGACAAGGGGCTCTACCTTGCCAATCTAGGGGGTGCTTCGAATGCGATCGGCCCCGCGCGTGGCCCACTTGGCTCATCTTGAGAGGGGGGTGACCTGGCGTTCGAGGGCCTGCCCGGTTTGGCCCACCTGGGCCACTCTATGAGCGGAACTGCGGGAGTGTTAGCAAACCCCATCGCCCCTCCTCCTAATCCTCCACGGCACTCCCTCCTCCTCCTCCTCCTCCTCCTCCCCCTCCTCCTCCTCCTCCTCCGCTTCATCCTCTACGGCTTCCTACTCGTCGTCGTCGTCGTCCTCCTCCTCCTCCTCCCTCTCCTCCTCCCTTACGATTGCCAATGCTCCTCCTCCTCCTCCTCCTCCTCCTCCTCCTCCTCCCCCCCTCCCACCGCCGCAATTCCCCCCCCCCCCCCGCGTTTGCGTGCGCGGCCCCCCCTGCCGCGTAAAATAAAGCCCCTCCCCAGGCTCACATCTCACGTATCTGAAGACCTGTGCCGCTTCCCTGGGATCCTAGCGGCTGCTTTCGGGGTGTTGCAAGTGAGGAAGGGCGGCACGGCCGTCTTCGAGCCGCAGTGCTCCACTTGGGGCAACATGGCCGCCCATCACACCAAGCGCCGCCGCGTGGGCAACTTGCACGGCGACTCCTCGAGAGTGGACGTTATGGAGGCGAATTTCTGTGCTGAGGTGGTGTCGCTGCCTCAACATATCTGGTGGGAGGAGGTCCAATGAGGAGCGGCGGGAGAGGGGGGCGGGTTGGGGGGGGGACGAAGGACAGAGTACAGGAGGAGTGAGGAGGAGGCGAAGGACAGTGTATAGTGAGGAGGAGAGTACAGCCCGCCGCTCAGATCCCAGCGGGCCCTTGAGCTGTCGCGTAGCCCAGCCCATGCCCAACGTCCAACGCTTCTACCTCGCCTCCCTCCCGCCTCCTCCACCACCTCTCCCGCCCCCCGCCCCCGCTCTCCTCTTACGGATGCGAGCGCGGCCCGAGGTCTTGGCTGCTCGAGCTTGCTGACAGCCGCAGGACCAAGATCCTCTTGGAGAATCCCGTGGGCAGCATGCTGTTTCTCGTTCCCTGCATGCAGGACCGCGGGCGGGGGTCGGGGCGGCGTCAGCCATGGTCGCGCCAGCGGCCGCCGCGCGAGAACGAGCTATCGATTGGTCGAGCGATCGGGCGAGCCATGCGAAGATGGGCCCTTGTCCTCCCCCTCCGTCCCTCCCCCTCCCTGCGCTTCCGTCTCCTCCCCTCCCCCCCCCCCCCCCCCCCCCCTCCCATCCTACTCCTCGCCCTGTCCTTTCTCTTCCTATTCCTCATCCTTGGTCATCCTTCCTGCTCCTCATCGTGTGTAACATATGCTACTGCTCATCCCCATCGGCCCTTCCTCCCAATCCCTCCCCCCCCTCGCCCTCCCCCCGCGCGCGGCCGTCGTTGCGAATTTAGCGTTCAGGACCCCTGACATCCCCCCCACCATTCCCCTCCTGCGCCTTTCGCCACCCACGGAACCCTGATCCCCCCCCTCCTCCCCTCCTCCTCCTCCTCCTCCTCCTATCCTTCTCCTCCTCCGCCTCCCTCCTCCACCTCCTCCGCCTCTCCTCCTCCTCCTCCTCCTCCTCCTCCTCCTCCTCCCCCCTCCTCTCCTCCTTCTCCTCCTCCTCCTCCTCCCCCATCCTCCTCCTCCTCCTCGTCCTCCTCCTCCTCCTCCTCCTCTTCCTCCTCCTCCTCCTCCTCTTCCTCCTCCTCGCCAGGAGGCTCTGATGCGGACCCTCGCCTTTGCCTTCACCACCTACCTGGGTTACTTCGGCAGCGACACGCTGAAGCCCGTCACGCTGTGGACTACCCACGCCCGTGAGCCCGCGCTTTTTTTTTGCAAGTTGGGAAGAATGAGGCAATATCTAGTATGACTGCCAGGGGACATGTCTCGGCGCTGTATTTCATGCAGGATAGGTCGAAGGGCCGCTCCACGGAGGGCTGGGGCTCTAAGCCATGGGTCACGGGCAACAAAAAGGCCAGTGCCATGAGGCGCTCAGAGGAGTACCCGTCAGAGTTCTGCGAGGCTGTGGCAACGCTCGTAATCAACGACCTGGCCTAGGTTTGCAGGCAACACAGAAATCATATACGAGTTTTGTGTCCCTGGTGCCGTTCCAAACCTTGAACTGGTTCAAACACGTTTCCGTGTCGCAGGCCCCGCGCAGACCTGGGCCGGTCAGTTTCAAGCCGCGGCCGCATTGCCGCCCCGAGCGTTTCGCTTCGCTGGCTTCTCCCCCGCCTCAGCTCATCATCGGCTGCTCGTGCCCCGCGCTCTCAGGGGGTCTTCGAATCGCACCCCCCCTCGGGCACCCCTGGTATCGCTCTCTCTTCGAAGCCCCCGTCATGACGGATAGAAGCGGTAGCGCGGAGTAAGGCGAGCAGGGGGGAGGGCGGGAGCACCGCGGCACGGGTGAGAGAAGGGGGCAGTGGGGGAGAGGCAGAGGGGGGCGCATAACATCACAGCTGCAATAGTTTGGCCAAGAGCGCCTCCCCCATCCTTACTCCGCTAGCTATGCAATTCGCGACCTGGTCGAATTCGAACCGCGGCGGGCCCGCTGCGCGAAGTTCTGACGTGCTCCCCGCCATCTCCTTGCTATCTTTCTCCCTCCTGTTACTTCCATTCCTGTTCGGTCTTTCCCCCTCCTCCATCTGCCCCCTCCCCCAATGACCCGCCCCCGCTGGGGAATGCCAGGAGAGGAAGGGGGGTCCACGCTCTACCCTCGCCTCTTCGCTGGCGGGCTGGCCTCGGGCCCCGCACCCGCCGCCCTCGGATCTGCTCGCCGTGGAAGGGTCGAGCTCGCGAGGGAATGGGAAGAAGGGCAACGGGGGTAGGGTGGGAAAGAGGTGGAGTACGAGGGTGGAAACGAGAGGGAGGAGGAGGGGTAAAGGAGGAGGCGGAGGACGAGGAGAAAGCACATATGAGGGGTATATAGAGATTTTTAAATAAAAAAATAGGGAGGAATAGAGAGAGAGAGAGAGAGAGAGAGAGAGAGAGAGAGATACAGACAGACAGACAGACAGACAGACAGAGAGAGAGAGAGAGAGAGAGAGAGAGAGAAAGGATGCGGCCTGATTCGCAACCTAGCACCGTCGGCATGGGCGTCAGCCGCAGAAAAATGCGGGCTGGCGAAAGCAGGGGCCCCTGCTCCCTCTACCTCCCTCCCTCCTCGACGGCGGTCGTCGGTCGTCGTCGTCGGTCGTCGGTCGTCGTCCGTCGGCCGTCGTCGTCGCCCGTCGTCGACGTCCGTTGCCGTCGTCGTCGTCGACCGTCGCCCGTCGTCGTCGTCGGTCGTGGCCGGTCGTCGTCGGTCGTCTTCAGCCGTCGTGGGTCGTCGTCGTCGTCGGACGTCGGTCGCCAGTCGTCGTCGGTGTCCGTCGTCGTCCGTCGTCGTCGTCGTCGTCGGCTCGATCAAACTCGGGCTCAGACTGGAGCTACGTGAGCTCAGACCGCTGGGCCCAGACTGGAGGAGGGGGATGGGCGACCGAGGCTCGGACTCTCCAGATCGTCGCGAGGCAGGGCGGAGGAAGAATACGAGAGGCAGGAGGACGCGAGGACGAGGCCGATGAGGGACATACAGGGAGGAGGAGGAGGAGGAGGAGGAGGAGGAGGAGGAGGAGGAGGAGGGGGAGGAGGAGGAGGAGGAGGAGGAGGAGGAGGAGGAGGAGGAGGAGGAAGAGGAGGGACACGAAGATCAAAGGGGCCTGCACTGGCCACGTCGTGGGCCCCCGACACAGGGGGAAACCCGTCCGAGGGCATGCGTATGGCCCTCCTCCAGTCCTCCACATTCCCTCCTCCAGTCTTCCCTCCTTCCTTCTACAGTCCTCCACCATCCCTCTTCTCTAGTCTCCCAGTTCTCCCTTCCGCCGTTCCTCCACCTTCCCCTCCTTCCTCCTCCATCCTCCCCTCTAGCGTGCTCGGTTGTTGCAATAATGGTGTTGCGTTGGAATTCCACGGTCTCCTACATATGCTTGCCGATGGTCTTGCATCCTTTCGTGCCCGTGGTTTTGCATCCTTGCTGGCATCCTTGCACGTGCGCTCCGTGGCCATCATCACTGGCCCGAGCAGTGTTGTTTCTTAGGGCTTCCGCCCTCGAGTCGCGCCTCGGCCAGCCAGTCGGCTGCCCCTCGAGCCCGCGATGCCCGTCCTGAATTCCCCTCGGTGCATGCAGGGGAACGCGTGGGACGAGAGCCCCCAGGGCCGCGACCATGTCAAGATGCACGTGCTCCTGCCGTCAGCGGGCACGTGGCTCGTCGTCGACTTGGCCAAGGACTCCGCCATTATGCCCAGTGGTTTCGCCGACGCCGCCGCGGGCGCGATGTACGTCAAGGTGTCCAGCATCAGGGCGGAGCTCCAGGCGCGGCTCAGCATGTTCAAGCAGAAGGAGATCGTGATCCACAAGTGCAGCGCGGAGCAGCCGCGCGGACGGGAGCTCGCCGACGACGACGGCGTGTACTACTTGACGTGGCTCGTCGCCGATACTCGTGAGGCGGTGGCGGCAGCAGTGGATTGGGTGAAGACCGAGCCGCGCCTGAAGTGGAACTACCAACCGCCTACGGACCATACTGGTAGCCACGTCATGCAGGTGCTTGTGTTCACCGAGCCGACGGCGACGTGGAGCGAAGTATTCGTCCCAGACTTCGCTGCGTTCACTAACGCGGCAGCGTCTTCGACAGCGCAGGACTTGAAGCTCGTCATCCTTTCGGCATTCGAGCCTATTTGTGTGAACGGAGTCGCGTGGAAGTTCGGCGTCGACGATCTGGAGATCACGAACTGCCAGGGCAGCCACCCCGACGGGGACCAGCTGGGAGACAAGCACCACCTCATCAACGGGAAGTGGTACTACGTGACAGCGAACCGCTTGCTGGAGCAGCTCGAGGTGCAGGACCAGATCGAGGCGGCGGCCGACGACGTGCAATGAGAAGCTCATGTATCTAATATTTCGTCCGCGAGGCCATTTTTTACGGGCAGCCTGATTTCGCTGGAGCCTGGGCTCCATGCGCCAGTTAACTATGCGCTGATATATCTGCGCACCCGACGGCTGTTCGAACGACCCCGCGCCTGCGGTGCCTGCAGCGAGCTCAAGACATAAACATAACAAATAGTTAAATGTATATTCGAATACGCCTGCGGCGTCTCGCCGACGCCCCCTGCCCTTTGGAAATATATTGGGCCGTCTTGGAGCCCTTGGACTCCCTTGGGCCGTCTTGGACTCCCTTGGGCCGTCTTGGACTCCCTTGGGCCGTCTTGGAGGCCGCGTTGAATAATCTTGTTTTTAAATCCTGCCGTCCTTGCCTCAACTCCTCCTCTGTCGCTCTCCCTCTCCTCCCCCCTCGCTCTCGCCTGCTGCGCCTCGCCGACCACGGCGACCGACCACCGACGACCGACGAAGACGACGACGACCACCGAGACGACGACGACGACGACGACGACGAGGATCGACGATCACATGCGCGACAACGCAATAACGACGTACGACGGCGACGACGACAACAGCGAAAACGACGACGAGGACCGACACGACGACGACGACGACAACCGAGGAGCGGGCGAGACGACGGCGACTGCGACGGACGGACGGTGGACGAGAGAGGATGAGTTTTTTGTGAGGAAGGCTCAAGAGATTTAAAAATATTAACTTATTAACATAATGAAACGATCACCGATCTTAGAGTGTAAGATCGGCGATCTTCGATCTTAGCCTAAGATCGCAGAGGCCTCTGGGGAGGAGCCCAGAGCGGCCTCCGGCACCGTTTCCGGACGGATCCGCTGGATCCGCTGGATCTGGTGACGAATCCCAAACCGGCGCCCTCGCCTGAGACATCCTCACAAAACGGGCCCCGGGGGGGATGCCCAGAGGAGCCCAGAGCGGCCTCCGGCACCGTTTCCGGACGGATCCGCTGGATCCGCTGGATCCGGTGACGAATCCCAAACCGGCGCCCTCGCCTGAGACATCCTCACAAAACGGGCCCCGGGGGGGATGCCCAGAGGAGCCCAGAGCGGCCTCCGGCACCGTTTCCGGACGGACGACCTGACTGCATAACACGCCTGGATATGCCGACGGGGGCGAGGAGGAGGAGGAGGAGGAGGAGGAGGAGGAGGAGGAGGAGGAGGAGGAGGGAGGGGGCAGGCGAGGGAGCCCCGGCCCTGGGGGAGGGGCCCTGAGGGAGCCCTGATGGGCTTCCGGCACCATGGAGAGGTCCTGTGGGGCGGCCGCCCCTTCTTCTCTCGGTCGTTTCCCTCTCGCCCAGAAGCGCGCGCCCCTTCTTCTATATATACAGAAACTCCCGATCAACCGCAGAGCGGCGGATGTTATTGATGACGTGGCGACGGGGGGGCGTGAGTGGACAGAAATATTCGAACCCCAAAGCACCGCCTTTACTGAGATCAACACTGATGTCGGGGACGCGGGGGTGATTTAGAATATCCCTCAAATGTGTAAGGGTTCGAATATATTGTCCATGTACGGGAGCCTGGCAGGGATGGGTGCGTGCGTGCGAATACCCAGATCCCCGACGTTCTGATTTTTTCATGACGTCGCCGCCCAGAGCTTTCGACCCATTCCCCGGGCCCGGGCTTCCATCCCGGACCGTTTTTTGACGGTCCCCAGGCCCGGCGAGGGCCCCCATGGGGCCGAAAATGGTGCAGAACCTCCCGCCGGCCGTGATTGTTGCCTTGCTCGATGGGGGGGCCCGGGGTGAGCCTGGCAGGGCTCGGTGCGTGCGTGCGCACACGGCCGGGTGCGTCCTGCTCGGCGTGCCGCGCCGCCAGGTCTGGCCCACCCCGCCTCGGCGCGACGCACGCCAGCACCGCGTCGATCGACGCGTCTGTCCCTGGCGTCCGCGGTCTCGAGCTGCTCCCCGGGCCCGGGGGCTCCTTTCGATGCCTCCGGGTCGATTCTCGGGACGACATGAGTATGGAAAGAATGGGCACAAAGACCGACAGCAGATCTTGCTCATTTTGGACAGGATTCGCTGTCGGCGTCGCCGCGGATTGTGTCCATTTGAAACAGAAGGCCGCCTGCCAAACAGCGACCGCTGTTGATTCGGGACAATATTTGCTGTTGGGCATTGTGCCCATTCTTTCCGTGCCCATTTCGGGCGTCCAAAGATTCGATGTCGATTTCGGTGGAGCTTCCGATTCCGGTTCGCTCCGACTTCGGATCCCGATATGGGGGCTCTGGTGCTTCAACGGGGGCCTAATTTTTCGACTGCCGATTTCCGCCGATTCGACTTTTCCCGATTCGGCTGCCGATTTCCGCCGATCCGATGGATTTCGATCGCCGATCCGACGTATCGATTCGATTCTGGGCTCTCCTGCCAGCCTCCTGCCCCCTCGGAGCGGAGCGAGGCGCCGACAGCTTTGCAGGGCATGGCGTGTCACCAGGGCCGCCGCCGCGACTCGCTGAGCACCGGTGCCTGGCCCTGGTTCTAAAAAAGGCTTCAACAAGGAATGAGAAATACGAGTAAAGTTCTTGTCGGAAATAAGAAACACAAGCAACTTACAAACATAAGAGTAAGACGATTAACACATATTTTTCAATGATAAAACATGTTCCCGACCCTGTTTCACGTCCTCCCGCCAGGGGGGTCGCGTTGGCACAGTCTGGCTTCGCGAGGGCGAGGGCCTCCCCCTGCGGAAGCTGGTGCTCGAGGCGCAGGTGCGCGGCGAGGACGCGGAGGTACGCCGCAGCCCGCGCGGTGGCCCCGACCCGTCCGAGGGGCAAGTGATGGGCAAATGTTCCACCACCACTACCATATGCAGGACGGGGGAGAAGGGGGGATGAGGAGGTCCTCCTCCTCCTCCTCCTCCTCCTCCTCCTCGTCCTCCTCGTCCTCCTCCTCCTCCTCCTCTTCCTCCTCCTCCTCATCATCCTACCTATGGTAGCGGTGGTGGAAAATGGGCCCATCAGCACGGGGACCAAAAACTCGGAGGAGGAACATCGAAGACGAAGAAGCCCCATAAACATAACCTTTTGGCGCCCCGCGCGGGTTTCTTGGATCTGCGCTAAGCCCGTCTCCGTGGGGCAAAGGAATCCGAAACGGAGCCAAATTGCTTCCATCGATTCGAGACTTTGGAGGTCTAGGGACGGGGCTCCCTGGAGGAGCACAACTGTACAGATCCGCCTCGTGCGTCCCCCTCGCCGCTCCCAGAAAGCGGGAGAAGACAAGAGAACATGGATGGAGTGAGGAGTAAGTAGGTGGACCTGGCCAGTTGTTCGACTCCCAGCTCAGGTTCCAGAGCCAACCTTTCTGTTGGCCCCCTGCCTCGCAGAGAGGGCGCGCGACCACCGCGCGCGTCCCCGTCCACGCCAGCAGCCCCATGTGGGTTGGCGGTCGCGTGTACTTCCTGGCGGAGCTGGACGGGTGCTCGGTTGCACGCAGAATTTTCGTCGTCTCGTTTAAGCACAGTCAAAAACGGCACACCGAGACTGATCATTTGAAGCAGCGGGGATGCTTCATTCTCGGTTCGGGGCGTCCTTGGCATGTGTCATGCTTCCGCTTTCCAAGTGTACCCTTTACTTGGTGCTTTCCAGGTGCCTTGCATCCCTCTACTGCCTTTGACTGCATCCTTTGGGCTGGATTTCAACCCTCGCCAGAAGTGGCATTCAAAATGTTTGGGACTTCACTGTCGAACAAGAGAGAGGGTGAGAGAGAGAGAGAGCGAGAGAACGAGAAACAGGAGGAGGGGACGTGGTCTGGGCGGGTGAGATTCGGCAGTTTCACGATGGCCGAAATTGGAGGTAGGGCGCCAACAAGTACCCAGCACTCCACGCTCATTCTCACCCAATCCCAGGCAATCACGTACAATAGTGGACTACGTAGTCCATGTGGACTACGTCGTCCATGTATGAGGTCTGGGATCAATGTTGTCGAGGGCTGTAGTTTTCCAACTCGTCTGGCCTTCGGAAGCCCTGTTCGTCGTCGTCACGGCAGTACCCAGCTCGACAAACTTGCCAAGATGGGCACCAGGAGGGGTGTCGGCTGATGCCGATCCTCGGCGGATTTTATGGTGGAGGGCGCGGCGAGACGGATGCCTCTGAGAGGGAGGGCGGTTGGCGGGAAGCCCTTTTTGTCTCCTGAGAGGAGTCTCCCGGCGGAGCCGATGCCGTTTCTCGGAGGCTTTTGGTTGAGGGCGCGGCGAGACGGATGTCTCTGAGGGAGAGGGTGGTCGGCGGGAACAGGGAAACGAAAAATAACATAAACACAAAAACCCCGGAGGTCCGCACGGATTTCTTGGATCGGCGCTGGGGCCCCCTGGCGGCGCCTCCGGCGCCGCCCTTGGCGCGCTCCGCGCGCCAGGGAGGGGGGTCCAGCGCCGATCCGAGAAATCCGTGCAGACCTCCGAGTTTTTATGTTTGTGTAATTTTTCGTTCCCCTGGGGAAGCCCCCTGTCTCCCGAGGATCCCACTGGGGGGGTCAGGGCAGGCAGGGCCACCCCGAGATCCCCATTGCATGAGGAGAGCCGGCCCGGTGCGTTTGCCAGTGCGGCCTCGTCCGGCCCGACTCTGTCTGCAGGTGCGCTTGCCAAGAGGGTCTCGTTCGTTCGGCAGCAAATCATGGGAGCCGGGCATGCATTCCGTCTTCAGCGTCGACTAGCGTCGATTAGCGTCTGGGAGTCGATGAGAAGTGCCGATTTAGCGCGGGCTAGCGTCGCTTAGCGTCGATTTAGCTTCGGTTAGCGTCGACCAGCGTCGACTGCGTCGATTCGCAAGAGCCGACAAGATGGCATGGGAGGCTCGCATGAGTTGCCACCAAACGCTGTCCGGGTGGTCCTTCCGCCCCCCATTGAAGCCACCGGCCTCTTTCAACGCAGGATGACGACTAAGGAATACCCATAGGGGCCCGTCACGCAGCAGCGCCTTGGGCGATGACTGATAAGTTGGTTGCAGACCTGCTCGTCGGCGCCATCGTCGCCCTTGAGATAATTTGGATGCCTGTTTAGGGGGGACCTTCCTGGGGCCCACCTTTCGACTCTCGCTCGACTCTCGCTCGACTGTAGCTCGACTCAAGCTCGATTCGAGTCGACAGGCGGACGACCAGCATCGACGCACGAGTGGTTCGAGTGGTTCCCGGAAGGTCCCGAGGGCGAGCCTCCAAGAGCACGGTGGGGGCACTGATCAGGGAATGTGTACCCAGGAGGCCTCAGACCCTGGAGGACTCCGTATCTGATGAGGGCGGTGGTGCCATCCACGGCCTATCCACGATTGGAGTTCCTCCGCCGTGCAGACCCTGAACTCCTCATGTACAGTGAGCGGCTTGAATAAGGAACACTTACTTTTCAAAAGGGGCTCGGTCGTTCCTTAGGTTCACATGCGTTAGTTGCAGTTCCTTATGCGCTATGTATTATTCATCGTTCCTTATTCGTTATTCCGTGGGATAAAAAGGGGTTTCGTTCCTTATGCGTTATTCCTTGGGATAGAAAGGGGCTTCGTTCCTTATTTATCGTTCCTTAGGTCAGGCCGATGACTGCATCCAGCGGCTCCGCGTCCAGAGCCCTCTCTGCATCAGAACCGTTTCCTTGGTCGCCGCCCCGCGTGGGGAGACCCCCACCGCCTGTCTCGCCGCGCCGAGGTGCGGCAACTTGTGGAGCGCGCTGCCCTCGGGGGGCGACCTGCGCCAGCACACCTCCCATCAGGCAGGACCTGGCAAAGTCGTGGGGAAGGCTGACCCTGTGCCGATGATAAAAGAGCACCCCCCCCCTTTCCAGGTTAGAGTTGGTTATCCACGGCCAAGAAGAGTTTGGTCAGGGGCGCGGGGCGCGGAGGCCGAACTTTTTTATCACTGTGTTGTTTTGCTAGACTCGACCGATGAGCTTGTTGTTTTGATCATGGTCGAAGTCAGCGCGAAAGGGTCACTTCGTTCAGATATTCGGTAATTGCGGCTAGCTGAACAAGCTACTAAATACCTCAAAGCTACCACCTGTCGGATTACGGCTCAACGCCTCGAAGTCGGAGTCCATGTTGGCCAAACAGCGATGCCCACCATTTCCAGGGTTACATGTGCGCTGGAGGGAGGGGGCGAATTGGCGTCCTCCTCCTTCGTTCCCCCTCTCCGAAGACGAGGCCGCGTGCTGCAAAACAAGTCACGACGGCGGAAGGTGCTTGGCCAAGTTCGGTGTCCAGGGGCCCTTTCTGGGACCCCCAGACCGTCAAAAAGCGATTCGGCATAGTACAGTGGAAACCCATGGTGATCGTACTCTTACTTATTTATTGTTTTGCCGATCGGTTCGGGCCCTCGCACTCCCTCCCCCCCCCATGAAGTAGGTCTTGGCTGTTTTTCGCGCCTGTCTCAAGCAGGTGGAGCCTCCCCCCTCCCATAGGACGCTCTGATGCAAACAGTCGCGCTAGAGGTCCGGTGCCAGACCCCCCCCCTCCCACCCCCCCTTCCGCCCAATGTCGACACGCCGAACAAGAGAACGCTCACGTGCCAAGAGACACGCTGCTCACCTCCAGGGGGCCCCGCGGTTTCTTGGGTTCCGCTGGTTTTGCTGATTGCGGGAAGTGGGGCGTTCCCGCACCATGGATCAATGGACGGCCTGGGGTCTCACGGCGAGGCCAGCGTCCGAAGAGTTGGACCATCTTGGAGCATAGATGGCCATCTCGAGGCAAGAGTACGCGGGCCACCGCACAGTGCACGGGGAGTGGACGTCCGAGCGATGGCAAGCTGGTGCTCTTCCTGCCCTCCCTGCCCCCCCCCATCCCTCCCCTTCCACGTCCCTTCCCTCCAACGCAAGACGAAGTTCACGAGCGAACTCAAGCGTGGAGCGCGGCATTTGTTACGCTCGGGCCTTCCCCAAAGCTCAACGACAGGAAAGTGCCGCCTCGCACTGTCAGTTCCTGCTGCCCAGCTCCCCAAGGAAGGAAGGAGGTGGCCCAGGAGCAGGGAGCCGATGGAGCTTCGAAGGCACCAGGCTAGAGCCGGGTCGGCCAACCCATATAGCACGCGATGGTCCTTCTCCTCATGTCCTTCCTGCCTGCCTTGTCACCGATCCCTTCATCCTGGGGCGGGGGTGGGGCATTCAGAGCACTCGCGCCCCTGCCCCGGTCAGGGACTCTACGCGCGCAACGCATCGCACGACGGCCACGACAGCATTGTCTACCAGCGCGGCGGTGACATCTGGTGCCTTGCCGTCTCCTCCTCCTCTCTTTCTCCTCCTCCTCCTCCTCCTCCTCCTCCTCCTCCTCCTCCTCCTCCTCCTCCTCCTCCACCCTCTATTAGGCGGGCTCCCCGCAAAGTCTGGTGATTCCCCCAGTAGGCCTGAGTCGTAGGCTCCGAGCATCGACCCTAGTGGGCCTCGAGAGCTGGTGTCACGCAGCCCTGCTGGAATTATGACCGAGACCCCCACAACGTTTAACTGCAGCGGTTATCAGCCCCCGACGGTTCACCCACCCCTGCTCCTCCTCCTCTTCCTCCGTCTTCCCCCGAAGTCGAATTTCACATCCCTGAGACCACGTGGCAAGAGTGCAATATGCGAGAGTCGGCATTCACGCCGTGTCGTTATTATACACTCTACAGCTCTGTCCTCCGTTCCGTCGCCTCTTGGCTCAACCCGCCTACAGCAGTGCAGGCACTCTCTTACTTGTACACGTCCTCGGTGCACTACCGAGCTCACCATTCGGTTTCATCATCATGTACATGTTTTTCCTGGCATCGCCCGTCGCGATGGTACCAGGCTTCGTATCGATGTAGTGCACCGGCAGGAGCGTCAGAGGCTGACTCCTGATCCTGACGTTCTGTTAGCTGCTGATCTCCTCGGCCAGGATACATATGCTGCTGTCAGCTCTGGTGAGGCACTAGTGCATGAACAACGGGCATCGTCAACGCAGGCGTCTGCTGGAATCCCTCGGCAGGCATGAGGAGGACCGCCCAGAGAAAACATACAGTGTTCTTCGCAGCGAAGAGCCATCTTGGAGGAGATGGTTGCGTTACATACTTCATATTCGAGATGGGGTTTCAGTTAATCGCGAGCAGTTGCAGATGTCTCTGATCTTTTGGGCAGAGTGGTAGCCCAAGCTCAGAGACGGGCGGTCACGGATGCCCTGAACGAGTTCGGCTCTCGGATGGGATCGAGCGCCGCCTTGGGAACGACTTCGCCGCAGCATGCGTCAGGAGCCAGCAGTCCGCCACAAGATGGAGGTCGACGGCCGCATACCATCTATCAACCATGGGAGCCCTTGGGTCACAACGTGGAGCGCTGGAGGAAGCTGTGGGCAACCTCCTCCCTCGATGCGGCGGCCCTGCAGGAGGCCTTCCGACGGGCGCGGGAGCGCGCCGCAGTGGAGCCACCCCCCCAGGGCTCGAGCGTAACGGCATGTTGGCAACTTCGCGGACCGTTTTCGTTGTCATGTCTGTTGCAGAGCAAGGGCGGGGCGAACACGGAGCGAGGGATCGCGAAAGTGAAGCGCAGTTCACGCCCGTTTCCCCTCCTCGCGCACGCCTGCCGCGCCGCCCTTGGCATCGCTCTGGCGTGTGCATGTTTCCTCCGGCGAGGACCATCGAGGAGCATCCTTGAGCATTTGGCGAAATAACCACGCACGAAACCGACAAAAACACGGGGAATGGACGTCCGAGCGATGGCCAGGCGCGCGCACGCCGCCTGCCTGCTGCCGTTTTTGGGGGTCCAGGGTGGGACCCCTTGCCCCGCCCACCCGCCCCGTGCATCTCGTGTCCCGCCCTTGCTTCCGCGGCGCCGCTGCGCCCGCCGCTGTGCGGGGGCCGGGGGCGGCCTCGGAGCTTCGGTCACCGCCTGCCCAGGATAATAAAGCACCCCCTCCCCCTTAAGTCGTTAGAGTGTTCTATCGTCGGCCTAGAAGGGTGTGTGGGGTGGGGGAAGGGAGCGGCGAGCCAACGGTGTCGGGTGCCAGGTCTCAGAAGGATGCGTGTCTCGTGTTGCTTCTTGGGGATGGGAGGCGCCCCTGGTCCGACTGCGCCGTCTCGGGGCCACGGCCGACACGGTGGAGCGGGAGGGAGAGATGAGCAGAGCTGGAGGTGCTTTGGGCCAGGAAGCCGGCTGAGTCGCTCCCCCTTCTCTTCCTGGCCCTCCCGCGTTTCAAGCACCACCAGGTATACCTCTGCTGACTGCGGCCGTCGATGTCTCGGATGTTGTAGCTCTGCCACGAGGGCCCGCCAGGCCGTGTGGAGAGACACCCCGTGTTTTCAACATTCTAGTGTGAATCGGGAGGTCTTGGGGTTTTCGTCGGGGGTTAAGCTGCTCATTGCGGGGGGAGTGCATGAAACCTATCAGATACGCCTGCATAGTGCCCTCAAGCCTTGGTGTTGTTGCTGATCCGGGTACTTTGCCAGTCAGCTGATCAGAGGTATTGGGCATGAGTGCCTCAAGACCGCGAACTCCACTCGAGGTGGGTATATATCCAGATTCTGCCATGGGCAACGGCCCAAGGTCCAGAGTCGGGCTGAACTCGATCGTCGGGATTCTTAGTTTTCTTCGGATTCGCTTTGCGACTGGTCTCGCTCACTCACCCTCGTACAGAAGTGCTCGTCTCCCTCTCCCGCCTGCCTCCTCCCTCGTAACCCATCGCCTCCCTCACCCACACCCCTCCTCCATCCCACCACCCTCGGCGTTCGTCCACCCTCGCCTCCACCTCCCCCCCTCCCTCCCTCTGTTTTCCCTTTGCGGCCGAGGGGGGGATGGGTCCAAGTCTGGAAGCCCCCCTCTCAGCACCAGAATTTTAAGCTGCTTGGCATCGCTCGGACGTGTGCATTTTTCTTCGGCGAGGGCCATCGACGAGCATCTTTGGATCATCTTGCGGAAAAATACCGAGCTCGACACAGGCACGGGGAATGGACGCCCACGCGATGGGAGGGATGGGACTGCTCCAGTTCCCACGAGGGCCCAGCATGGTGTTGTGGTCCCAGGGCCCTCGGACCCTCGGGCGCTCCATGGACGCCCGCTGGATTCCATGCTGTTCAGTTTGCGACGCTCCGGGATGCACGCCACGTCTCTCGAGCCACTGCCCAGCGAGCCCTGACTGTCGAAATCCCGACCCGACCCGACCTCCCCTCCCCCCCCCCTCCCCCCCTCCTCCCCCCCTCCTCCCTCCCCTCATCCCCTCCCCCCCTCATCCCCCCTCGGTGCTACACCGTCTCCGCCGGGAGGGCGGAGCGCCTGCCGGTGAGGCTGAGCACGGCGCAGGGCGCTCGCCTGCCGCGCTTCTTCAAGGCCTCCGACCACTACGAGTTCTGCTGTCTGCACCCCGACGGCCACCAGGGGGGGCAACGCCAGGGGGCGGGGGGGGTAGGCTCAGCTGGGACCGAGCGATATCGGAAGCTTTCGCGGCCCAGGCTGGTTGCCATCGGCTGCGCCTCGTCGCGAGCCGTGTGGGGGTGCCGGAATCGCCCCGAGCGACCGCCAGGGGTATGGCCCCGCCAGAGGCCCGAGGCATGGCCCCCCATCCAGGGAGCGGAGGCTCAGGGGCAGCGAGAGGGCGGGGGATAGGCTCAGAGGAGGACGCATCGGCCCCCCATCGCCCACTCATCGCCGATGGGGGCCCGACAGGCCACCCCGCCCGGGAGGGTGCGGATTTGCCATCGGGGGCCTCTCGCCGATGCATCGGCGATGCAGCGCCGAGTCCAGGTCGATGCGTCACCCCCTCCCCTGAGCAGGCCCCCCCCGCACCCAGACCCCCGACGTCATGATCTGTTCGGTGACGTCGACCCCCAGAGGTCTCGAAAATCGAGAAGCACCTCCCGTCGTGATTTTTGTAGATCGCTCGAGGGGTTATGGGCATCGTGCCCCGCCAGGCCACCACCTCGTGGCCGCCTGCCGCGGCCGCCTCTTCGAGCTGGCCCTCAACGAGGGCCCCGCGCTGGAGGTCTGGGCCCGCGCGCTTCCCTCTCGAGACGTGCCTCCCCCCCTCCTCCTCGCCTCCCCCTTCCCCCTCCCCCTCCCCTCCCGTCCCCCTCCTCCTTCTCCTCCTCCTCCTCCTCCTCCTCCTCCTCCTCGTTTTTTGACGTTGCTCGGACTTGGGTGCACCACCCTCCTCCTCCTCTCTCTCCTCCTCCCCAGTCCCCCCCCCCTTTCCTCCTCCCCCTCCTCCTCCTCCTACTCCCCCTCCTCCTCCCTCCTCCTCCTTCTCTCCTCCTTTCTTCTGACGTTGCTCGGACTGGTGTGCTAGCCCCTCCTCCTCCTCCTCCTCCTCCTCCTCCTCCTCCTCTCCTCCTCTTCCCTACTACTCCTATCTTATTCCTTATTAGAATATACTCCTACTCCCCCCTCAGGCCGGCCATTAGGGGCCGCATCCGGGTGGTCCCATCCTAACCTGTAAAAAACAATACAAAATCAACATTTTTCTTATTTTTTCCTCTCGACATGGACGTCCTGTCGTCCACGGCGATAATCCATTGCAAAAAATACCACAAAGAGCACACGCGCGCGTTCATGTCAGAATCCTACCGAACACCGTGTGTTTGCAAGCATTTCAACATAAAAACATCAAAAACCCAATGCTTTTTCACAAAAATTGTACAAATTTCCCGCCCGGGCTCTCTTGCTGAAATCATAGGAAAACCATAGGAATCTTAAGAATTCTGTCAAATCCAGCGATTTCACGTCATCGCGCGGTGCACTCGCGATGCTCTGTCATGCACCCAGGCCGCGAATCCTGTGCAAAAAATACCACAAAGAGCACACTCGCGCGTTCATGTCAGAATCCTACCGAACACCGTGTGTTTGCAAGCATTTCAACATAAAAACATCAAAAACCCAATGCTTTTTCACAAAAATGCTTTGGGGTGTCCTGTCAGACCGTCGGGCTTCCTCCGGCCACCTCTGGCTTCCTGCGGTGTACCGGGCCATTCTCGACTCGTCTGGCAATGCGTGCGCGGCATTCAACACGCGCTCGCCAGTTCCCGTCGGCAACCGCCATCGCGGCCGCATCAGCTGTACCAAACCGGCTGGCCGGTGTGACTTCGGCCCCCAGTTGTGCCAGCTTTGCTTCTTATGTTGTGGGAGGGCGGGTGGGACTGGGCATGCCATGCTTGACTCGCTCGAGCTGGCTAGCTTGACTCTTACTCCTACTCCTACTCCTACTCCTGCTCCTCCTCCTACTCCTACTCCTACTCCTCCTCCTGCTCCCTTCCTTCCCCTCCTCTTCTCCTCCTCCTCCCTGTGCTTGGCCCTCGGCTTCTACTGGGAGGCCCGTGGATGCGGGGGGGGGAGGGCTGGGGCCCTCGCGAGCGACGGGCGCGGGCGCGCGTGCAAGCGGCGACCACGCTGCAGCGCACACCGCCGGCACGCGAGGGGCGAGGGGCGGCGCCAGGGCGGGCCCACCCACCGCCGTGCCTCGGCGGCGCGCCCCGGGGGGGGGAGGGGGGAAATCCCGGGGCGAAGGAAGGACGTGCACGCACATGCAGCAGCGTTGGTTTCGAGAGTGCGCACTGCGCGAGCCCAGACCCCTTCGAGGAAGCAGCGACAGAAGTCACGGCGGGAGGATGCTCGCCACTTCCGGCCTCTGGGGGTCCTGACCGGGCTTCGGGACCGCCAAATAACGACTCGGGATGGAGAACCGGTCCTGGGGAATGGGTCGAAGCCTCTGGGGGTCGACGTCATGCAAATATCACGACGTCGGGGGTCTGAGTTGCGCGGGCGTTGCTATCGCGCGGCTGGTCTCGCGGACGGGGGCGCCGCGTTCCTGCGCGTGTTTGGGCGCGCGCGCGCCCTCTCTGTGGGCTCCCTAGAGAAGCGAGAGGGAGCAGGCCTTCCCCGGAGGCGGCGGGGCTCCTCGGAAGCCCTCCCCCTCCCGCCCTGCCGACCAGCAGGGAGACGCCACCTGCTGCCGGGGGTGCCAGACTGCACAGGAGGAGGAGGAGGAGGAGGAGGAGGAGGAGGAGGAGGAGGAGGAGGAGGTGGAGGAGGAGGAGGAGGAGGAGGAGAAGGGAGGAGGACGAGGTGGAGGAGGAGGAGGAGGCAGGAGGCAGGAGGCAGGAGTGCTCTGCGCCTCCGGAGGAGGCGCAGAGCATATCTGTTTCAGAAGGCCGGAGGCCTCCCGGGCCTTCCCGGAAGGCCCGCCCCTCCTCGATCGCGTCCCCCCCTCCGGGCGCACCGACGCCCGAGAGCCCGCGGGCCCCATGGAAGGAGGCGGGGGGTCCTCCCGGGGCTGTCTGTGCCGACTCGGGCATCACACCCCATGGGGGCCGCTCCGGGGCCCCCCCGGCTGGCACAGAGCCCCTCGGGCGGCGGTAAATGGGGGGGGTGGGGGGACAAATTGATTAGGAGGAGGAGGAGGAGGAGGAGGAGGAGGAGGAGGAGGAGGAGGAGGAGGAGAAGGAGGACGTGCTAGCACACCAAGTCCGAGCAACGTCAAAAAGGAAGAGGTTGAAGAGGAAGAGGAGGTAGAGGAGGAAGAGGCGGAGGAGGCAGCGGCATCAGATGGTCCAAGATGGCCTGGCACGGAAAACATCAGCTGACCCAGTCACCCGATCTTTTTCGACGAGGGCTCCCTCCGGGCGCCAGAGTCCCAGACCCCCGCCGTCGCGATTTTTTCACGACGTCGCCCCCCAGAGGTCTGGACCCCTTCCCAGGGACCGGTTTTTCATCCTGAGCCCTTTTTTCACGGGCCCGATGCCCGGGAAGGGCCCCTGGAGGCCGAACACAGCGAAAAACTTCGCGCCGTGTTTTTCCCACAGCGCGAGGGGGTCTGTGCGTCTCCTTCCCGAAAAGCCTGCCGTCGTGATGCCTCCGCAGCGCGGGGGAGGCCTGGGCACTGCGGCTCCCGCAGCGAGGTCCGTGCGCCGCCCCTGCCGAGCGGCCTGCCGGCGCCCTTCACCCGGTGCCGGGCCGCGTGCTTCAGCACCGCCGGGAGCCTGGTCGTGGCGCGGGAGGGCCCGCCGGGCAGCGGCGCGGAGGCGGCAGCGACAGGGGCGACGCCGACGACGACGTGACGAAGACGACGACGACGACGACGACGACGACGACGACGACGACGACGACGACGACGACGACGACGACGACGACGACGACGACGACGGCGACGACGACGACGACGACGACGACGACGACGACGACGACGACGTTCTGGACGACGACGTCGTGCACGACGTGGACGACGACGACGACGATGACAACGGCGGCAACGACGACGACGTCGACGTTACGACGTCCACGACCGGGACGACGACGATGATGACGGCGACGACTTTCTGGACGACGACGTCGTCCACGACGACGACGACCACGACGACGACGACGACGACGACGTGGACGACGACGAAGACGTGGACGACGACTTGGACGACGGCGTCGACGTCTATGGCATCGGCATCGACGATGGCGACGACGACGCCGCGGAGGCTTGCCAGCTGGAGCTGCACCCGCCGAACCCGTACACCCAGCAGTCCGAGCTGAAGGAGGAGCACTTCTGGGCGTTGGAGCTGAGCGACGAGGCAGACGCTGCCAGTTCCAAAGGATCCTTCTCCTCCGCCTCCTCCTCCTCGACCTCCTCCTCCTTCCCTCCTCCTGCTCCCTCCTCTTCCCTCCTCCTCCTCCTCCACCTCCTCCTCCTCCCTCCTCCCTCCTCCTCCTCCCCCCCTCCTCCTCCTCCTCCTCCTCGACCTCCTCCTCCGTCCTTCCTCCGCCTCCTTCCTCCTCCTCCTCCTCCTCCTCCTCCTCTTCCTCCTCCAGGGAGAAAACACCCTCGTGGGCATGGCGCGGGGGCTCCCCGGCCACTTGCAGATTCGGTGCTCGCGCTGTCAATGCTCTGCTCTCCTAGGGTCTTTGCAGCGTCGTCTGCACCTGGCTTCTGCATGTCCCAGCTCCGTAGCTGCCTGCACGCCCTCCTGTGCTCAGCTGCGTTCTTGCTCTGATGGACACTGCGCAGGCCTGAGGACAGCTTGAGAGGTCCCTTCCAAGGTGTGCTGCCAGTTCCAAAGGATCCAAAGGGGGAAACAGCTTGCGGCAGTGCCGCGCCGTGCTGACGCGTCGGCAACTTCATGGGACATGCTCCAGAACGATCGCCGCCCGTGGCCCGGAATTGGTCGATACTGAACCATTTGCGACATCGGAGGAGGAGGAGCAGGAGGAGGAGGAGGAGGAGCAGGAGGAGGAGGAGGAGAAGGGGGGAAAGAGGAGGAGGAGGAGAGGGAGGAGGAGGAGGAGGAGGAGGAGGAGGAGGAGGAGGAGGAGGAGGAGGAGGAGGACCAGTGGAAACCCAAGAGTCATCAACGATGTTGGAATTAACCCTCCCTCCAAGCTCCCCCTTCATAGGGCCCTACAACGGTTCATTCCCATTGAGAGAACTGCCTCGTTGGAAGACAACAGTTTGAAGATCCTGAAGCGTGCCAAAACATTGTTCTGGAGATTTCAACGCCACGTATCAACCTGGCTGTTGCGTCTTGACGATCCAGAATCGTGCCAGAACGCCGTTTTGGGGACTGTAACACAGCGAATCAACATAACTGTTGTGCCCGATAGTCCTGAATCTTTCCAAAGCACCATTTCTGGTACGTTGATCATGGGAATCCGTGAAGCTCTTGCCAAGTTTAAATCCAAAGTGCGCGGCGGTAAGGCGAGAGCCACGTTTTGAGCAGGAACCTCCCGTGAAGCTCTTGCAAATGTCTACAAGGAATGCGCGCGGCGCTAAGGCGAGAGACACATGTTGAAAAGGAAACCGCATGGGAATACGTGAAGCTCATGCCAATGTTAAAAACGCATGTGTGCGGCGCTAAGACGAGAGCCACATGTTGAAAAGGAACCGCCCTCAATCCGTAAAGCTTTTGCAAATTTTACAAACGAATGCGCGCGGCGCTAAGGCGAGAGTCACATGATGAATCCACCCGCGCTCAATCCGTGAAACCCTTTCAACTTTGTCAGACGAATGTGCGCGGCGCTGGGGCGAGAGACACATTTTGAAAGCGACCCGCAATCCATCCGTGCAGCTCTTGCATTTGTTTTAACGAATGTGCGCGGCGCTAAAGCGAGAGCCACATTTTGAAAACGACCCGCCCTCAATCCGTGAAGCTCTTGCAAATTTCTAAAACGAATGTGCGCGGCGCAAAGGCGAGAGCCACATTTTGAAAGCGTCCCGCCCTCCATCTATGAAACTGCTGCCACTTGAATCATAAATGGTGAGGAAGTCTCAGGCGAAACGCCCGGCCCGCCCTAAAAACTGGCCTCGGGGTGCGACAGGGAGGCGTTACTTATAAGGATAAGGAATAGAGGAGGAGGAGGAGGAGGAGGAGGAGGAGGAGGAGGAGGAGGAGGAGGAAGAAGAGGAAGAGGAAGAGGAGGAGGGCCGCGATCGTTCAAGTTTGGACGATGCACGTGTTTGTGGGGAACCACCGAGCGCGAGCCCGCCGGGCCAGCATGCCATGTTTTTCCGTTGTTCGTCTTCGCCTCCCCGTGGCCTCCCGGGGTGGCCCTCGTCGCCACGGCCGGATTCCCCCTGGGCTCCGAAAGGCCGTGTGAGGGACCCACGCGTTGCTAATTACGACAGGGCGAGGAGACTTGGCCGCAAACAGGAAGCGTCTGCAAGGCGTGGAGGGGGAAGGGAGGAGGAGGAGGAGGAGGAGGAGGAGGAGGAGGAGGAGGAGGAGGAGGAGGAGGAGGAGGAGGAGGAGGAGGAGGAGGAGGGGGAGGAGGCCGACAAGGACAGCTGAGCGAGCAGACCACGACAGGGAGCGGGGAGGGGGGAGAGCAGCAAGCCATCGCCCCGGAGTTCTGGTCAGGACGCTCCCGGGGAGAGGCCCAGGGAGCGGCGGCATCAGCTCCTCCCTGCCTCCCCCCCTGGAGGACTCCCCGACACCTGGGGCCTGCAGCCGCCGCGGACGGTGATTCTGCCGGCGGAGCTCGGGCAGGTCCGGGACATGCTGCCCTCGCCCACGGACGAGCTGGTGCTGGCCGTGTCGACGGGCACTCAGGATCGTTCAACCTGCCCCCGTCCTCACGGGGCCGCGGTAATTATCTCAGCCCGCCCGCCCACAAGCCCCGTTGGGGACAGGCCTTTCGAAACTCGAGGGGGACAGCCTGTATCCCCATCTGGGGGAGTAACCCGGCCAGTGGGGCCCACGCCAGTGGGGCCAGGGATCGGTTCAACGATGCTCAGGTACGCTCGGGCTCCATCTGCTAACTCTAGAGGCGCGCGGCAGCGGGCCTCAGAAAAAGCTGTCCATCAAGGACACGCGCCTCGTGGCCCAGGCGCCCTTCGGCCCAGGCGGCATTCTGGACATGGCCTGGTCCTACGACGGGCGCTGGCTCGCGTACACGCGGCAGGAGTCGCAGGACTGCATGGGCCCCACGGGCATCTGGGTCTACGACACGAAGGCCAGCGGCGCAGCGCCGCGGTGCCTCACGTGCCGCCGCTTCGAGGAGTGCTCGGTCTCGTTCGATCCCGGCGGGGAGTACCTGGCCTTCCTCTCCAGGAGGGTGTTCCGCACGGTGCGGGACGACCTCACGTCGTCGACGGGCTTCAGCCGAGACGCGTACAGGCCGTACCTGCTGCTGCTCCGCAAGGACTCGCGGAACCCGCTCCAGCGGTGGCCACGGGCGCCTGCCGACGACGGCGAGCAGGACGCGGACGAGGAGGACCGAAGACAAACACATGCACAAACACAAATCTTTTGGAGCTCCGCGCGGATTTCTCGGATGGCCACTCGGGCCTCCCTTCAGAGGAGCAAGAAAGAGGTCATGAGGATGATACTTTCCCAGGTGTTCAAAGGCTTCTCAGATGCCCCAGATTCCCTGGTGTTGCGCACGGGCTCCGGAAACGAGGGCCGCCAGGTACTCTTGGAAATCCTGGAACGTATCCTGAGCCAATCTTTTCGGGACATCCTGATCGTCCTACCCCCAGTGGCTGGTGGCGCCTCTGGCGCCGCCCGTGGCGCGCTCCGCGCGCCAGAGAAAGAGAGGATCGAGCGCCGCTCTGAAAAATCCGAGCGGAGCTCCGACAGCCCATGTCCACCCAGATCCCCGACGTCGTGATTTTGTTCACAACGTCGACCCCCAGAGGTCTGCACCCCTTCCCAGGGTCCGGTGTTTCATCCTGAGTCGTTTTGTTGACGGTCCCGAGGCCCAGAGAGGGCCCCGGGAGGCCGACAGAAGCGAAAAACCTCCGTCGTGTTTTTTTCACAGCGCGAGGGGGTCTGGGTGTCTTCTTCCTCTCCCGAAAGGGGGCCGACGAGGAGGAGGGCGGCGCGGCGCCGGGCGAGGAGACGCCCCCCGTGGAGGTGGAGATAGACGTCGACGGCGCGGCCCGGCGCGTGGTGCAGGTGCCCGTGCCTGCGGGCAGCTACCACCGCGTGGTGGCGAGTCGGGGCTGGCGTGTCTGCGGGAGGACGCCGGTAAGCCTCGGGCCGATGACGAGGATCCAGGCCTCCTATATTTGGACGCCCGAGATGGGCACGGAAAGAATGGGTACGATGCCCAACAGCAGTTCCTGTTCATTCTGAACAGGATTCGCTGTCCACGCCGCCGCGGCCTGTGTCCATTCGAGACAGAAGGCCGCCTGTCCAACAGCGGCCGCTGTTGGTTTGGGACAACATTTGTTGTTGGGCATTGTACCCATTCTTTCGGTACCCATTTCGGGTGTCCAAACTATAGATGGGGCCCGAAGGTCCCCTTTCAAAGGGTCGGGGGTCCTTGCTTGGTTGATCCGCAGGTGCCCGTGCCGGCGGGCAGCTACCACCGCGTGGTGGCCACCGAGTCGGGGCTGGCGTACCTGCGGGAGGACTTCGCAGGTCGGCGGCGAGCGAGGGGGGCAAGTGCGAAGGAGAAGGCCCTTCTAGGAAGGCGGCGGGCATTCTCGGAAGCCCTCGCGCCTTCTGAGAAGTGTTTTGTGCCTTCGGCCTTCGGGGAAGGCTTGGAAAGGGCGGAGGACTTCCGAGCCTTCTGAGAAGACCTTCTCCTTCTCACTTCTCCCCCGGGCTCGCCGCCCAGAAGAGGAAAACACGCCATAAACATAAACCTGTGGCGCTCCGCGTGGATCTCTTGGATCCGCGCCGGGCCCCCCCTCGGCGGCGCCTCCAGCGCCGCCCCTGGCGCGCCACGCGCGCCAGGGAGGGGGGTCCGGCGCAGATCCATCCAGGAAATCCGCGTGGAGCGCCACAAGGTTACGTTTATACCGATTGTTTTTCTTCAAGGACCCCGGGAAGCCTCGGGCCGACGACGAGGAGGAGGTCTGCGGCTCCGTCTACGTGTACACCTTCCAGTCGGCGTCCGAGCGGCGGGTGGCCAGCGGCATCACGGACTTCTCGGTATCGCTGGACGGTGCGAACCTGATGCTCGAGACGGAGGATCCATCCTTGCGGGCGGTCTCCCTGCAGGCGGCTGCCGAGGAGGATGAGGAGGAGAAGCCAGGCGACGCGGCTGGAGACGCCGACGGTAGGCTGCCAGGCTGCGCATCCAGCACGGGGGTCGTGGATCTGGACTCCAGGATCTCGCTCGAGGTGGCCCCGGCGGAGGAGTGGGCGCAGATCTTCCGCGAGGTCTGGGAGGCACTGCGCGCGCACCTCTTCGACGAGGCCATGGGCGGCGTCGACTGGCAGGAGGTGCGCGGCCGCTACGAGCCGCTCCTGCGCAGGCTGGGCTGCCGCGAGGAGCTGACGGACGTGCTGCAGGAGATGTGCAGCGAGCTGGGCGTGTCGCACCTCTCGGTCGGCGACCCGGAGCCCGAGGACCGCTGGGCCAGAGTCAAGAGGGGAAAAAACAGACAGACACAATTAATCGTCGATTCCCCAGAAAATGTGGGAAAATATGGGAAGTGGGGGGAAGACAGAAACCCAGGAAATATGGGAAAAGATGGGGCATCTTTATATCTGTGTGTATTTATCTGTGTGTCCTGGGGCCCCTTCAACTTTCCAGAGGGGACGGAGCTGCTGCGGGTGCGAATCCGAACTGAGGCCCGCGGCGAGGCAGAAAGACGTGCGACCTGCGCAGACGCGGCAAGCAAAAGGTGCAAGTGTGACGAGGTCCGGCCTGCGTACTCCCACGGAGAGGCGCCGAGGCCCAGGAACACTCCAGGGGGGGGCACGCGCAAGTGCGCGGAAGCACAGAGGCACGGACAGTCACGCGTTTTTTGGAGCTGGCCGCATCACATCTGTGTGTACTTGTTTTTTTGTATTATCTCTCTCTCTCTCTGTCATTCTCTCCCTCCCTCTCTCTCTATTCGTTTTTGTTGTTATTTCTCTCTCTCTCTCTATCTTTTTCTCTCTCTCTCTCTCTCTTCTCCTTATTCTCCTTATTCTTCTTCTCATTCTTCTACTTATGTGTAGTATTCTTCTTTCTTTATCTCTACAGATAAAAAACGCACTCAAACATACACACATTCACATGCGATCATCTAGTTTCATTCGGCCCATCTCGCCACCATGCCTGGCTGAGAAGCAGAAACATGTTGGATGCATTGCGGGGCTTCTTGGAGGTCTCTTTTGGGCCTCTTGAGCTTTGATGGGGGCTTCTCGGGGGCCACCGGGGGCTGCTTGGGGCCGTCTGGGTGCCTTTGAAGTCGAATTTGCAGTTCGAGTTCCCTCTCTTGGGCCACTCTTTGGGGCCTCTTCGGAGCCTCCTCGGCCCCAAGAAGCATGGGAGGCCCTCTTGGGCGAGTCGTCCCGGCCATCTGGGCGTTTCGCCAAGGAGGCTACCAACTACGGCCAGGACATTACGGAACACTGGCTGGTGTAAGGGACAAGTTGTTCCTTTTCGGTTGTGGTGGATCCGAGGACTTGCCATGACTGCATCAGAGCAGCCATGGACGACTGTGTGAAACGTATTCGAGACAGTATCGGATGTTGCGGCCGGCACGAACAAGACGTTGCAGTCCCCAGGTACGCATAGGATCGAACGGGTGAAACTGCAAATTGCGTCCCTCGGCGGAAAAATGGGCCGTATTGGACGCTCTGACGACCAAGAAGCTCTGTATGCGACACTGCTGGGCGAAACACCGACGGAGCGGTTTTCAATGATTTGGGCTTCTTGGGGCAGCTCCCAGGGTCTACATAGAGGGGCGAGAGGCCCCCAAGAGAGCCCCAGGACGGTCAATCCTCCGCGTTTTCGAGCGATGGTTGGAAGACTCGGGCGGGCAACGCCAGCAAGGGTTGGAATGGTGGAATGTCGGATTCAGGGGGAAGGGGAATGTTGGAATCGGTTTTGCCGGGCTTGGCCTCCCAGAGACTCGCGCTAGCAGCGCCAGAAACACCCAGGAGCGCCCAGAAATTCCAGCAAGTTGGTGGTTTGGGCCCATGGGGATGTTATAACCCTTTACGACACTCATGTCTGCACGAGCCTTGGAGCACTCCCCTGCGCGCTGTGGGCATGGAGGCGAATCTCTCGCCAAATGTCATTGAAATCTTTTCTCGGTGGGGCTGCCCGACCTCACGCCAGCGGGCTCTCTCACCAGCGAACACCCTGGGACGTCCAAAGGCCCAAGAGCGGCCACGAGGGGACCCGGTTTCCACGACGGCAGCCGGAAGCGCCCAGAGGTCCGGAAGAGACCTTTGGAGGCCCCGTGAAGCGCCCGAGACGCCTCCGAAGGTGTCACCACAAACATCAACGTTCAATCCAGTGCCCAGTGCCTTCGACCTCCCAGCTCTTCTTGCTAAGCTGCATTGCGCCAGAGGGCTCCAGTGAATACCAGGTTTCGTGAGGCAAGACGGAGGGAGCCTGCGACTGCCATTGAGAAACCAAGGGAGCTCAATGGGAAACAAAGACCCTTTGTGACCCTCCACAGAACGCACAGGCCTCGCGCGAAGGAAAGGCGGTGGAGAAGCGGGAGACGGAAGAGGAGACGAAGGAGGAGGAGGAGAAGCAGGAGGAGCAGGAAGAGCGGCGACGGAGAAGGAGAAGGAGGAGATGGAGGAGGAGGAGGAGGAGGAGGAGCAGGAGGAGGAGGAGAAGAAGGAGGAGGAGGAGGAGGGGTCAATCGAGGAGGAGGACCTGGCGATGGCCTGCCCGAGAGGAGGACCCCGTGGGGCAGCCCGGCTTCCTGGGCGCGGACCTCTGCTGGGACGGCCTGGCTGGTTGCTACCGGGTCGCGGGCCTCTGCCGCGGGGACGCCTGGAGCGCAGGGGCGCAGAAGTCGGCGACGCACGGGGGACGACCGACGACGCTGGCGACGAGCACAGACGACGACGACGACGACGACGACGACGACGACGACGACGACGACGACGACGACGGCGACGACGGCGACGGCGACGGCGACGACGGACGATGACCGGCGACGTCGATGACGACGACGTCGATGACGGACGATGACCGGCGACGATCTAGGCCGCCCAAAAGTTCCTGGGTATGTCGCCGCGTGTTCTTGTACCCGCAGAAGCCCACCATGCCCCTCCGAGAGGCCTTCCCGTGAAAGCCTCCGTTTCCCTCTACAGTCAACACGCACAGAAAGGATGGGCGACCTTCCCAAGGGTACCCTTGCATCCTCGCCTGCTCGGTCCACCCTGGGCCACTCTCGTTGGCCGCGCCCCGCTCGAGAAGCTTCGAAGTGAGCTTCCGAGGCCCTCGCATCCTTATCGCGCGTCCTTCTGGTACGGGTTGCCTGTAGGAGGCCCGCCGCTTTCTAAGAAGGCCGCCCCCCTCGCACACCCTGCAGTGGGTGCCCCGTGCCAAGAAACACCCTGCTTGCCTCGAGGGTGCCCTGGGTTTCTTGGGTTTCCATGGTTTTGCGATGGACAGCGTGACGGCAGGTCTCTTGTGCTGGCATCGCTCGGACGTGTGCATTTTTTCTCGGCGAGAACCATCGAGGACTATCCTGGACCATCGAGCAAACAAAAACACGCACGAAACCGAAAAATGCACGGGAAGTGGACGTCCGAGCGACGGCAAGTGTGGGCTGGCCTCCACCGTATCCTATCGCAACACGCTGCCAGCAGCTCCCCCAGCCCCGCTTCGAGTGCCTGGCGCCACACCGCCACCGCCTCGCTCCTGGAGGGGCGCGCGCCTGGAGGCAGAGCGTCACCCGAGGAGGAGGAGGAGGAGGACGAGAGGAGGAGGAGGAGAGAGGAGGAGGAGGAGGAGGAGGAGGAGGAGAAGGGGAGGAGAAGGAAGAGGAGGGGGAGGAGGAGGAGGAGGAGGAGGAGGAGGAGGAGGAGGAGGAGGAGGAGGAGGAGGAGGAGGAGGAGCAGGAGGAGGAAGAGGAAGAGGAGCAGGAGGAGGAGGAGGAGGAGGAGGAGGAGACTCTCGCCTAAGGTTTGCGCAACGTCACAAAGTAGTACGCAGTAGGCGGAGGAGGAGGAGGAGGAAGAGGAAGAGGAAGTGGAGCCGGAGGAGGATGAGGAGGAGGAGACTATCGCCGAAGGTTTGCGCAACGTCACAAAGGATGATGATGATGCTGCTGATGATGATGATGATGATGATGATGATGATGATGATGATGATGCTGGTGATGATGATGATGATGATGATGATGATGGTGATGATGATAATGATGATGATGATGATGCTGATGATGCTGGTGATGATGATGATGATGCTGATGCTGATGCTGATGCTGATGCTGATGCTGA
>CAUYUJ010016594.1:109081-111581 GCA_963575745.1 Prorocentrum cordatum
GAGACCGAAAGGTCGACGTAATGAATAAACATGACGTCGGGGGTCTAGGTTCCTTGTTCCTTGTTGTGCTGCCGATCGGCGCGGGCCCTCGCATTCCCCCCCCCCCCCCCCATGGAGTAGATCTTAGCTGTTTGGGGCGCCTGTTTCGAGCATGTGGAGTCTCCTCCATAGGACACACTGTTGCAAACAGTGGCGTTAAGCAGAGGTCTGGAGCCAGACCTCCCCCCCCTTCCGCCCAATGTCGAAACGCCGAAATCAGAAACCGTTCACCAGGAGGGATGCAGGGCCGGCAGGACGAAGCAGGCGGGCGGGCAGGCGGGAAGGGACAACGTGGGGCAGTTGGGACGCGGCAGGGCTCACTGCGCACCGATATACTCCCAGATCTCCGCGACGATTTGTCCTTCCCCACCATCCTGTGGAGAGTCCTCGCTTTGACGAGACAGTCCCCGCGTTTCCTCTTCTCCTCTCCTCCCCCCCCTCCCTCCTCCCATCCCTGCATCGTTTCTGTTTCGGCACACCACTCACACGCTTCGTGGCCCCATGGGGAGCTCCACCGAGAGCCTTTGTGATGAGTTCGCCTGCGTCCGCCCGCCCCATCTCGGCACACCCCTCGCACGCTTCGTGTCCCCATAGGGAGCTTCACCGTGGGCCTCCGCGGTGAGTTCACATGCGCCCGCCAGACCCATATGGGCACGCCACTCACACGGTTCTTGGACCCAATGGGAGTTTCTACCGAGGACCTCCGTCGTGAGATCGCATGCGTCCGCCCGACCCGTTTTGGCGCACCCGTCACACGCTTCGCGGCCCCATAATGAACTCCACCGAGGGCATCCTTGGTTGCGTGTGCATGCGTCCGCCCGACCAATATCGGCACACCCATCACGTTTCGTGGCCCCATAGCGAGCTCAACTGGGGGCCCCCGTGGCTGCGTTCGCATGCGCCCACCGCATGTCCATTCGGGCACGCCCGTCACACGCTTCGTGGCCCCATAAGGGGGCTCCACTGGGTGCCACCGTGGTGAGCTCGCATGCTTCCGCCCAAAACATTTCGGCACAACACTCACCCGTTCCGTGGCCACATAGGGAGCTCCACCAAGGGCCTCCTTGGTCAGTTCGCATGTGTTCGCCCGACCCATGTCGGCACACCACTCACACGCTTCGTGGCCCCATACGCACTTCCACCGATGGCTTCTGGCCTCCGTGGTGAGTTCGCATGCGTCCGCCCGACCCATCTGGGCACACCCATCACGCATTTCGCGGCCCCATGGGCAGCTCCATCGAAGGCCCCAGTTGCGCAGTGCGCCTGCGGTTCCCCGCCCACCGCATGTACATTCTAGCACACATCTCGCCCGTTTCGTGGCCCCACAGGGAGCTCCACCGAAGGCTCCACTGGCGCAGTTCGCATGCGGCTTCCCACCCACCACACCGCATGCCGTTCGACGGGATTGTCTATTCGATGTTGACCCTCGGGGGCAGTTGTCGGGCCCCGCCAGAATCAAACAATGATGTGTTACGCAGGACCACCCCTGGGGAAGCGGTCGAGACCCTTGGGGTTGTGATCTGAGCAAATCAGATCGGCGGATGTCTGGGCGAGTGGGAAAGTCAAAGAACGGCCGCTTTAGAAGGACAGAGGAGGAGGCCGCGCTAGGAGAGTGGAGCACTTCACGCGTGGTGCTGGCGGGTTCAGGCTCAAGAAGGAGTCGCCCCCCATGCCCGCACATCCAATGCCTTGTTCGTTGTTTCCAATGCGGCCCCCCCGGATGTGCCGACCCGTTCCCCAGAGATGGCCTCTCGTCCCGAGCCGTTGTGTAGCATTGCCGGCCTTGGAAGAGGGCCCCTCGGAAGCCGAAGATTGTCGAAATGACACCCCTTGTGGCAGAAGATCCCGCACAGGCCCACGCGGTGCACGACAGATGGCCGCGGTGGGCCACCGGGTTTGTGGGGGGCCGGGCGTCCCTCCCTGGGCGTGGGAAGATTAGCACAGGACCCGCACATAAACAGGATGCGGAAGGAAGAACTTCCGAGAAGCTGGATGTGCTGATGTATCCCAAGAAGACCGAGACCGCTGGTTGACCCAAAAAGGGCTCCAGCAAAAAGGGGGCGGTGCCGCAGAGTTGGTGCAATAGACTTGTGGGGTTGCAGTAGATTCGGGGTGTGCAGTACATTCCGGGGTGCAAATGTATTGCTGGATTTTTGCGTGCAACGCATGAGTTGCAATACAATGC
Organism: Prorocentrum cordatum; assembly: GCA_963575745.1. NCBI lineage: Eukaryota > Dinophyceae > Prorocentrales > Prorocentraceae > Prorocentrum > Prorocentrum cordatum. The sequence continues at coordinate 111,306 of CAUYUJ010016594.1, forward strand.
AATACACACTTTCTGGCGCAATACATGTGCAATACATCGCCCCAAACCTATTGCACCACCCCCTTTCAGCTGTACCCCCTTTTGGGTAAACCAAAAGACCCCCGACGACGTCGGGTTTTTTTAACGTCGACCCCAAGAGGTCTCGCCCACACTTCCCCGGGACCCGCGCTCCACCCCGAGAGTCGTTTTTTGACGGCCCCAGGGCCCGGGGAGGGCCCCGCGGAAGCCGAGAATAGCGCAACACCTCCGTCGTGCTCTTGTCACAGCGCGAGGAGG